>CAWUFW010006209.1:600000-1191239 GCA_963921515.1 Calotriton arnoldi
CCAACCAGAACCCCACAAACCCCCCGGAGGACCAGCCAGGGACCTCCGGGAAGGGCAAGGATAAGAAGAAGAGGTACCCGCGATCCAGTCCGCTGTCTTGTTCTGCGCTGCCTCGGTGGTAGTTTGGGGGTGGTCCTGGGGGTGGGGGTGGTCCTGGGGGTGGTGGCGGTGGGTGTTGTGGCCCTCTTGGGTCTCCAAGCTGCATGATTAGTAGCTCCATGGCATCTGTTGGTCTTCAGATGTGGCTCTGGGCTGGGCTCCTTTATACTGCAGGTTTTCGTCCTACTTAAGACCAGAAAAAGCAGGTCTTAAGTCCCTGCTGCTAACGTGCCTTATCGCCTGTTTTTGGACCGCATCGCCAATCTGGCTGGTCGTTGAGAATATCGCGAAGTGGTGTTATCGTGAGTTTTTGCACGGGAATGCCTACTCTGCATATGATTAGCGTTAGTTGTAGCTGTCAGCCTTGGCAATGTTTTGAGCGGCAGCTATCGTAGGTAAACTGACGATGTCAGCTGTTAGTGCAGGCTTGTGAATAGGGCGATATATCTATCGCCACTTTCGTGGCGGAAAAGTGCTGCTAAATCGGCGATGAATCCTTGAGAATATGCCCCAGAGTGTTCGTGAGCAGTCTACCAGGCCAACTGGAAATTTGGCCCATTCTTGAAAAGGTCTGGGGCTGTTTGCGAGCAATCTGCCAGGCCAACTGGAAATTCGGCCTATTCTTGAAAAGGTCTGGGGCTGAAGCCTGTCTTCTTGTCTTGGAACAGTCTTTGGACTGTCTTGTCTTGGTGCAGTCTGCGGACTGTGGGGTGCAGTTTTCGGACTGCTTTTGATTTGGTTTTTGGACCATTTTGTCGGTTGATGTTGTATTTGTCCATTGGGGACAGTGTATGTGTCTTATATTAAGATGCCTTGTTTAAGCAATTTAGGGTGTTTTGGATGTTGGTATTGTTCCACTGAGGATCGATTGGAAGAGAGGCAGTCCACGCCTCCAGAGGGTACCCCAAATTTTGATGTATACGTCAAGGATGGCATTGGCCCTATTATGTTTAGCACATTGTGGAATAAATATACGAGGGACAATGCTGACTTACAGTGGCCGCTTACTGGCACATTTGATGACCAAAAGTTGAATTACTTGCAGGACAAGTTGTTCGCCAAAAAGAGCAGGCAGTCGATGTTTGATTCTCTGAGGACTTGGCAGAAGGAAGCGAAGCTACGACGTATGAGAGCAGAGAAACAAGCTCGGAGGGGACAGACGCAAACGATAACGCAGAAAGCAATGGCCTATGACAGAGAAAAGATTGAGAAAGGCATAGAGTGTGCAGATAGGAAGTTTCGATTGCAGAGTGATAAATGTTATGTTGCTAGAGAGGAAAGTGATGTTTTCGTTGAGGAGTTATTAGATTCTCGACCCCCACCTCCTTATGCCCTGAACGGATACACCCTATAATCCCAACATCTCAGTCTTCGGCCTCTGGTTCTGCTATTCCTAGTCTCTCTGTTTCTAGCTCTACTGCTTCGGCCCCGGCCCCGTCTGTTTCTTCCCCACCTTCTCTAGTTACAAGGGCAGGTGCCGTCAGCTCTCCTATTCTGTCTCCTGGCTCCGTATCTGTGGTTACGCCTTCTCTTACTCCCGCAACACAGTCTTTGTTCGCAATGGTACCTGTTTCTTCATCTGCTTTTTCCCCCTTGAGTGTGTTACCTCAGGCATTGCAAAATGCCGAGACACCTGTACGTGGAGTGCATGAATTGAATTGGGCAGCAGCACGTGACCGCATGGAGAAAGTGTTGGTGCGCTCTGCTGTGGGTGACGAGGAAAAGAAAATGGTGGCTGACCAGGCTGCACAATGGGCCCGGAATCCGATTTATAGTGTGGAAGATGTGTGGAGCGTGATGAAAGATTATGAGCCGTTTATACAGCAACATGCTCTTAAGCATATGTCGGCTACGCTGATAGGATTGTGGGAACAGTGTTTCAAGGGTATCGCACCTCAGATCATCTATGACATTCGGGATAGGGTATATGCTACAGGTATGGCCCCCAATGAGGTTTTCAGTAATGTGACGACATTGGTGGGTTATCGGGGTAGATTGCTTCAGAAGGTCCCGACGACAGTGTCACAGTTTCCCATGAGGGAAGTTCATCCCATTTACCACCCCGAAATACCGGAGTTGCGAGATGGGAATGATGTTGTTACTCGCCCACGAGTGGCGGCTCATTTCTAGGAACAGTGGATCTACACTCCTTGGAAGAGGAGTGAGGTAATATCCCTAAAAGGTCAGTTGCCGGACCCTCGGAAAAATCCAACCGCATACTATAAAGAATTGACGGAGGCGGCCTCCTCCACAGTGATGACATTAGCTGATATAGAGTTGTTTTTCAGCCTGTTGGTGCCGGTAGATATATGGAGACAGGTACATATGCAGGATCATGTAGTAGAGTTGGGTGGAACATGGGACGAGATTAGGGCATGGGATAAGGAGCGCAAGCCCGGCGAGAAGCCGAAGGCGGAGCTATTAGCCTTGTCGGACGTATTATCACTTACATGCATTTCCTTATCCCGCCGAGATGAGTGGATTGGGACAAGTTGACTGCGTGCCATCAGAAGAAGGATGAAAGTGTGTCGGATTTCTTTACTAGGTTTGAAGGGGTGTTCCTGGATTTTAGTGGCCAAGATCTGTCACTGGAGGGTGGTGTTCCTTTGTTCGTCAACAGGTTTGTCACTAATCTGCTTTTTCAGCCTGTTGGTGCCGGTAGATATATGGAGACAGGTGCATACGCAGGATCATGTAGTAGAGTTGGGTGGAACATGGGACGAGATTAGGGCATGGGATAAGGAGCGCAAGCCCGGCGAGAAGCCGAAGGCGGAGCTATTAGCCTTGTCGGGGCGTATTATCACTTACATGCATTTCCTTATCCCGCCGAGATGAGTGGATTGGAACAAGTTGACTGCGTGCCATCAGAAGAAGGATGAAAGTGTGTTGGATTTCTTTACTAGGTTTGAAGGGGTGTTCCTGGATTTTAGCGGCCAAGATCTGTCACTGGAGGGTGGTGTTCCTTTGTTCGTCAACAGGTTTGTCACTAATCTGCTTCATGAGATTGCGACTAGGTTGCAGGCTTCGGAAAGTACATGGACCACCTCGGCCCCATCAGTAATTTTGAGTATGGCACAGTACTACGAGCATAGAGAGAATGAGGACAAAAAGAAGGTGGAGAAAAAGTCAAAGGAGTTGAAGACGAGGGTGTTGATGCAGCAAGTGGCGAGGGGGAATGGAAGAGGTAGAGGTTCGGGTCTGGCCCAGCAGGGGTCGCGGTCTGACAGGAACAGTACTCCGGGTGTGCCCGTAGGGTACAACCAATGTGCGTACTGTAAGAAGGAGGGGCATTGGCGAAGTGAGTGTCCGGAGTTGTTGCAGAAAGTTGAGGCCCCGAGAGGAAGGGGTTTTAGAGGACGTGGTAGAGGAGGAGGAGGCCGAGGAGAGGTGCAGTCTGAAAATACATTGTATGCTCATCAGAACAAGAACTATTTCGACGAAACTCGGGGAAGGCAGTACTATCATGACGACTATTACATGGACGTAGTAACGGGGATGTCCCACAGCTAGGACAGCCAGGGGCAGGGTGAGGGACCAGTTCCGGTGCCTGTGGATCAGCACGGACCCTATGTCACTGCAGATTTGCAAGGTACAGCAGAGAAATTTTTAGTTGATACGGGGGATATAAATAGCTCTGTTTCCCGTTCACTGGTTCCGAGGACAGCTCTGTCTGGCCAAAACAATGTTTTGGTAGGTTTCTCAGGCATGCCGGTTGTTAGCCCCATTTCCAAGCCTCTTGCTCTGACTATTGGTCCCTTTACGGTAGATTCGCCATTTCTGTTAACGACAATTTGTGGAGAGAATTTAATGGGATTGGATTTGTTGAAGAGATTACATGCCACCATCTTTTGTTCTCCAGATGGTGTTTACCTGACCGTCAAGCCACAAGTGGCTCGCGCAAAACAATGCTTTGCTAAAGATGAACCCTTCCCCGCTGAATTCAAAGAGGTGACCCGTAGCTTGTGGGCAACAGGAGATACGGACGTGGGGTTACTCCAGATCCCGCCGGTCTCTATTAATATCAAAGACAATGCTGTATTGCCACGTGTTCCCCACTATAAGATTTCACAAGCAGGAGAAAAGGCCTTATTGCAAATAATACAGGATCTGATTAAGTCTGGTGTGGTTGAGGAGACAGTGGCGAATGTGTGTAATAGCCCTATCCATCCGATTCTCAAGAAGACACCCTTGGACTCTTCTGATGCTCATCCTGATGTCTATCGCTTTGTAATTGACCTCAGAGAGGTTAATAAAATTGTAGTGCCTAAATATCCTGTAGTCCCAGACATTACCACGATTTTGACAATGATTCCCTCATCAGCCAAATTCTTTTCTGTGATCGATTTAAAGAATGCTTTCTTTAGTATTCCAATCCATACAGATAGCAGATATCTGTTTAGATTCGCCCTAGCTGGCAGGAGCTTTAGATTCTGTCGTGCTCCTCAAGGCTATACAGAAAGTCCTAGTATCTATAGTCAAGCTTTAAAAACTCAATTGGAATCTTTGGTACTTCCCCCTGGTAATGCGCTATTGCAGTACGTTGACGACCTCCTTGTGGCCTCTGATACTGAAGATGACTGTAAGGATGCCACTGTTAAATTGCTGTTGCATTTAGCGCATCATGGCCATATGGTGTCCTTTTCCAAATTCCAATATTGTCGACAGGAGGTCACCTACTTAGGTCACCTACTGTCAAAGGAGGGTCGCAGACTAACGCATGAACGCATAGCTGCTATCACTAATATGCCTGTTCCTAAAACCCAACGTGAAGTACGTGCATTTATTGGTATTACCTCGTATTGTCGACACTGGATTCCCAATTATTCCCTACTAACAAAACCCCCCCTTTACCTGACTACCAAAGAAGTGCATGAACCCCTGCCTTGGACATCTGCATGCCAGCAAGCTTTTGAGCAATTAAAGGTTTCGCTTTGCTCTGCTCCTGTGCTTGGTACTCCTGATTACCAGAAGCCTTTTGTGCTTTACGTACACGAGGCGGATGGTTGCGCGCTTTCTGTTTTAACACAGGGTTTTGGTGGTAAGCAAAGACCCTGCGCTTATTTCTCTGCCATTTTGTATAACATCGCCAGAGCTCTCCCGAGCTGACTAAGAGCTGCCGCGGCGGTGGCAGTTTCTATCAGACAATCAGCAGGGCTTGTTCTTGATACTGATCTTACAGTAATGGTACCTCATGCTGTGGATACGCTTTTGAATAAGACAAAGACACAGCACCTTACTAGTGCGCGTCTCACTGGATATGAACTAACATTGTTTGCCCCACACATTACCATCAAAAGATGTGCCACTCTGAACCCAGCCACGTTACTACCCCTCCCTTCGACGAGTAATGACACAGATGCACATGATTGTGTGTATAGAACGGAAGAGGAGATGAAAGGACGGGTAGACCTGACTGGTGTCCCCCTATATGACCCCCAAGGGGAACTATATGTCGATGGCTCTTGTTTCAAATTACCAGATGGCACCACCACTGCAGCATATGCAATTACAACATTGCACACTGTAGTTGAGACTTCCCGTGTCCCATACCAATCAGCCCAAGCTGCAGAGTTGATTGCCCTTCTTCGGGCTTGTGAGTTGAGTGAGGGACTGACTGTCAATATTTATACTGACAGCCTGTACGCCTTTGGGGTCGCCCATAATTTTGGATGCCTCTGGGCGGAGAGAGGGTTCTTGACCTCACATGGATTACGAATACAGAATGGCCCACTAATACATAGACTTTTGTCAGCCCTAACACTTCCCGATAGGTTACCAATAATAAAATGTATTTCCCACAAAACAATAACAGATGATGTAGGGAGAGGAAATGCGTTCACAGATCAAACAGCTAAAGAGACAGCTAGATCAAAGATGAAAAAGATGTTTGTGGCAGGTCCTGCTAGGTGGGTCCCGGACAATGGAATGTTCGAGGACACATTAGAAAATGTCAAGGAGATACAAAGTGAGGCGACCCTAGACGAATTGGCAATATGGCAGGAGAGTACAGGGCGTCTGGATGAGGATGGGTGTTGGACTGATAAGTCCGAGAAACAGCGATGGATGTTACCTAATGCCTATGTACTCCCTGTGGTTACCATGGCACATGGCCCAGGCCCACATTAGCGCCAAGGGAATATGCAAGTTGTTGGACCCAGTGTGGCAGAACAACAATATTTCCAAAGTAGCCACTCATTTAGTGAAACACTGTATGGTTTGCATGACACATAATCCTGGGAAAGTTACACCTACACCTTCAGGTAACTTTGCACCGCCTTCCTTCCCTTTCGAGGTTCTCCAGATGGATTTCATCGAAATGGAACGAGTTAACAATTTGAAGTATGTGCTGGTAGTGATTTGTGCATTCAGTAAATGGATTGAAGCTTATCCCACTAAAGAGAATACGGCTATGGCGACGGCGAAGGCACTCTTAAAAGAGTTCTTCCCGCGCTTCGGATTGCCACGTTTTATCTGGAGTGACAACGGAAGTCACTTCAATTCAAAAGTCATCCAATTGGTGTGCGAAGGTTTGCACATTAAGCAGAAGTTTCATGCAGCGAACTATCCCCAGTCAGCAGGCCTGGTTGAGAAGTACAATGGTACTCTCAAACTGAAGTTAGCGAAGATACAAGAAAGCACAGGATTGCGATGGCCAGATGCATTACCCTTGGCTTTGTTATCTACTAGGGCAACTGCGCACTCTAGAAACAGGGTTGTCACCGTATGAAGTGGTTTTTGGACGCCCAGCCAATATCTAGGGCGTTCCAAGGCCCAAGCGCTTCTCCGAGGTAGAGTACCCTTTGCTTGTGGATTACTTGTATGAGTTAACTAAAGATCTTCGTTCTATTCATCAACAGGTTCAGGAGACACTGCATCCGGTACCAGAGAGGCCCGGGCATCAGCTACAGCCCGGAGATTACGTGCTCGTCAAGAACTTCCAGAGGAAGAGCTGCCTGGAGCCTCGTTGGAAAGGATCGCTGTTGGTCCTCCTTGCTACTAGAACAGCGGTGAAACTCGATGTCCGGAAGCACTGTGTGCATGGTACACACTGCAAGAAGATCCCTCTCCCACTTCCCTACGACAAGTGGGTGCTCGACGGCATTGCTGATCAAGAAGGGAAAAGGGTGCCCCGCTTTATTCCCTTCTCTAACGCCTGGTTGAGGTGGGCGCAGACGGAAGCAGAGAGTGATGCTGCCTTGTTTGAGGCGGTCTCTCCGGAGATAAGGGCAGCCCCAGTGTCTTCCCCATCTGACCCACAGGCACCTGAGACACAATGCCATTCTGGGCCTGAGTTTCACCCCCTATTTGTTGATGAAACAGTGCCTGGAGTTGTCAGGTACGATTTGCGCCCCCGAAAGAAGGACAGTGCATCAGAGGGACAGTCCAGGAGTTAGGGAAGGCCTTGAGGATAGGTTGAAGGTACTGTATCCAAGGTACCCGCGACAGAGTAGGGTGAACAGAACTGGTGCACTGCCCTAGACACTGGACAGGATCACTGAGGGTACTTGCCCAGGAGGGAGGGTGCCCTATCCTGACAGAAGAAGGATTTGTCTCCAGCAAGGGCCGCGATTGCGCGGTCCCCTCGAGGGAGTGCTTCATAGCACCGTCGTTGATGAACGATAGGAGCCTACCAGCGAGGCTCTAGACGGATGCTGGGTGATTTGTGCCCCTCTGGTCGGTTGTATTTTTGTGGCTCCAGTTCATGAGGTTCTTCACATGTACCCATTTGGCCGTGCTGCCATGGAGGAGGAACAGCCCCTAGCTGCACCACCACCATCAGGGCAGGGTAGTCCTGTGTGGTCCAGCTGGCCTACTAGGAGTAAGATAGTAGTAGTAGTATTCCTTCTCAGAGTAATGATAATACTGTTTGGGGTAGTATGGCATTTAGAAGAACAGCATCCTGTAAACACTTTGATAGGGACTACCCCGGCTCCAACTGAGCATCTGTTTGTTACGCTGACACCGCATAAAGAGAGACATAGGCAGACATATGTTGAAAATGCCTTCCTGCAAATGCTTCATCAAGTACACAATACCACTAATGCCACGAATTGCTGGGTGTGTGGGTTACTCCCCTCAGTTATGCACAATAATGATTTACTGGTGTCTTTGCCCCTGTCGTACCTAAGTAGCTGTGAGGCATGGTTCCAGTTGCTTTCCATGGTGTATATTCATTATCATGCTGATGCTATGAATATGATAAAGTCTGATTATGAAGCAGTGTTGGAATATATAGTAGTGCAAAAACAAGGAGATGATGGACAGAGCACTGAAACTTTTCAGACCACACACCCCCAGTCACAGATCTGGATTGAATCCATCATCATTCTTGAGCTCACTTCGCCACCCTAGTTCAGACACAGCTATATGCAAATCAGTCTTGACCCTGTGCTTCATGGGAACAGTCCAGCCCGAACTCCCAAGCCATGTCTTCCCTGGACCGGAAACAAGCATCCTGGGACCGGTTTCGGGCTAACAGCCCTCATCGGCCAGGCTAGCTTGAATCCAGTGGCAAAGTGAGCAAAGGACCCACGTCTGAGCATACCCTGCCAACTTAGGGCGAACAAAGCAAACACAAGGAGATGATGGACGGAGCGCTGAAACTTTTCAGACACTCACCCCCAGTCACAGATCTGGGTTGAATCCATCATCATTCTTTAGCTCACTTCACCACCCCAGTTCAGACACAGCTATATGCAAATCAGTCTTGACCCTGTGCCTCATGGAAACAGTCCAGCCCGAACTGCCAAGCCATGTCTTCCCTGGACCGGAAAAAAGCATCCTGGGACCGGTTTCAGGCTAACCGTCCTCATCAGCCAGGCTAGCTTGAATCCAGTGGCAAAGTGAGCAAGGGACCCACGTCTGGGCATACCCTGCCAACTTAGGGCGAACAAAGCAAACACAAGGAGATGAGGGATGGTGCGCTGAAACTTTTCAGACACTCACCCCCAGTCACAGATCTGGGTTGAATCCATCATCATTCTTTAGCTCACTTTGCCACCCAAGTTCAGACACAGCTATATGCAAATCAGTCTTGACTCTGTGCCTCATGGGAACAGTCCAGCCCGAACTGCCAAGCCATGTCTTCCCTGGACCGGAAACAAGCATCCTGGGACCGGTTTTGGGCTAACAGCCCTCATCAGCCAGGCTCGCTTGAATCCAGTGGCAAAGTGAGCAAGGGACCGACGTCTGGGCATACCCTGCCAACTTAGGGCAAACAAAGCAAACACAAGGAGATGATGGATGGAGCGCTGAAACTTTTCAGACACTCACCCCCAGTCACAGATCTGGTTTGAATACATCATCATTCTTTAGCTCATTTCGCCACCCTAGTTCAGACACAGCTATATGCAAATCAGTCTTGATCCTGTGCCTCATGGGAACAGTCCAGCCCGAACTGCCAAGCCATGTCTTCCCTGGACCAGAAACAAGCATCCTGGGACCGGTTTCGGGCTAACAGCCCTCATCAGCCAGGCTAGCTTGAATCCAGTGGCAAAGTGAGCAAGGGACCCACGTCTGAGCATACCCTGCCAACTTAGGGCAAACAAAGCAAACACAAGGAGATGATAGACGGAGCGCTGAAACTTTTCAGACACTCACCCCCAGTCACAGATCTGGGTTGAATCCATCATCATTCTCTAGCTCACTTCACCACCCCAGTTCAGACACAGCTATGCAAATCAGTCTTGACCCTGTGCCTTATGGAAACAGTCCAGCCGGAACTGCCAAGCCATGTCTTCCCTGGACCGGAAAAAAGCATCCTGGGACCGGTTTCAGGCTAACAGCCCTCTTCAGCCAGGGTAGCTTGAATCCAGTAGCAAAGTGAGCAAGGGACCCATGTCTGGGCATACCCTACCAACTTAAAGTCTGCAATGGGCAATGCGAGAAGTCTCATATAAGTATTTCTTTTCCAGGCCAGGACTGTCAAGGCTTGCTCAAAATAAGGCTGTGGTTTTCCCATGAGGTAGGAGGTGTCCAGTGAAGAGAGGTTGGATTGATGATGTAAACTTTCCAGGTCCCTTTCATAGGATATTTTCTTGACCTGTGTGTTCACTGTTTTTTTCCAAGCTATTACAGGGATGTCAGGGTTGTGCAGGTTTTGGACATCTATTTCCAATAATCTTGTGGCTGCTACCAACTGAGCCTGCCATGGAGAGCCACCCTCTTCAAAGATTGTTTTAATTTGCGTTTTCAATGAGGATGCTGGGGCACGCAGGGTACTAATATAGTATTTTAAAATGTCCCCTGAGCAAGTGATGTACGGACAGATGAGTCCCAGCTCCAGCCTTACTCTTGCTCACCTAGCCTGTCGTGGGAGAGCTAGAACCTTCTTATAGGCAGAAATTTGATGGTTCATGAGGAGCATGGTAAAGGCGCCAGGGAAGACTAAGTGGCCGTAGTTAAGAGAGGGAACTAGTTTTGCTCTTAGAACTTTCAAAATGGGTTCTGCAGTCGGACTATGAAGTCGCTGATTAAGGCTTCTCAAACTGTAAATGATGCCGGCCCCCTTACTTCTTAGATGTTTCAGGTGGGCTGTGGGTTTGGCCCCTTCCGATAACCTGAGGCCCAGATAATTATAACTTATGCATGTTCTGATTTGCAGGTCACCTAGGCGCCATTGTGCTGTCTTCTTTCGGTGGTACTTCCCAAAGATAAGTATCCTGGTCTTCTCCTGATTCACCAGGAGAGATATGAGTTTTTAAAATTGTAGGTGAAAACAGCAGCAAAAAACACAAAGTGCCATTCACAGTTATCTGGTCGCACTAGACCAGGGTGAAGTTACAAGTACAGGTCAAACACAATGGAGTGCAGGTCAGATACAGGGGCCAGGTTCATCCCACTGAAGTAACCTTTTCAAGTCCATGGGAAGAGCTGCTGTTCGTGTTGGCGAGGGCCTTGAGGAGGTCATCGTTGGAGTGAGGTGCAGGTCAGGCATCATAGACTGTCTGTTGTAGCACAAAAAGCTGGTAGTCACTGAAACTTTGCATTGGTGGTCAATGGTGGTGCTGTCAGAGCAAGGTGCAGGTCTCGCTAGAACCTCATGTTGTTGGGTGTTGCAGATGATCGCTGTATGCACAATGAGCAGGTACTGCTGGAGCGTTGGTGGTCATCACGAGTGGTTGATTCTCAGCATGAAGAGTCCAAAACTCCAGTATCTTCACCTTTTCTTCAGAAGTAGTACAGTCTGATGACAGCCAAATGTCCAGGATCTGGGGAACACCTCTAGGGATAAGAACTCTCTCCACCATATGCCAGCAGTAGGTCTCAAGCAGGTCAAGTCAGGTCCAGCTGGTGCTAGTCAGATGGGCTGTTGCAGAGCCAGGTTCTGAAAGATTGTTGTGTTCCTGCAGTTCAAAAAGGAGGTCAGACAACTGAACATTAGAGTCACTTCTCCAAGGTCTGGGGAGCCTGGAATCAAGGCAAGCAGATCTATTGGACCTGGCCATCGCTGCATGGTCACCCCCATACTTTTTGTCTTCACCCCTCCTATTTTTGCTGAATTTGTTTTTTTGGCTTTGGGACTCTGTACACTTTACCAATGCTAACCAGTGCTAAGGTGCTTGTGCTCACTACCCTAAACATGGTAATAATGGCTTACACCTGATTGGCATATTTATTGTACTTATAAGCCCCTTGTAGAGTGGTATACCATATACCCAGGGCCTGTAAATGCTACCAGTGAGCCTGCAGCACTTATTGTGCTACCCACTTAAGTAGCCTCTTTCAACATGCCCCAGGTCTTCCATTGCAGCCTGAATGAAGTGTCAAGCTGTCAATTGGACTTAGCAATTGAATCCTCTTGTCAAGCCTTATACTCCCTGTTGGACTTGGCCCTTTTTACAGGGTCATCCCTGAACTTTTTGCCTTCCTCCTAGCCTTTTTTCTGACATGGTGCTGGTGGTTCTAGGACTCTGGGCACTTTAGCACTGCTGTCCAGTGTAAAGTGCGTGTGCTCTCTGTGGTAAACATGGTAAGATTGGTCTACACCTGTTTGGCATATTTAATTTACCTGTCAGTCCCTTGTAAAGTGGTATCTCAGATACCCGGGGCCGGTAAATTAAATGCTACTAGTGGGCTTGCAGCGCTGATTGCGCCACCCACAAAAGTAGCCTTTCAAACCTGTCTCAGGCCTCTGCCATTGCAGGGCCTGTGCGTGCAGTGTTACTACCGCTGTGACATGGCACCTAAAGTGTGTGCCACGTCTGTGACCCCCCTTTTACTGCATGTCAGTCACCCCTAAGGACCGGAAACAAGCATCCTGGGACCGGTTTCGGGCTAACAGCCCTCATCAGCCAGGCTAGCTTGAATCCTGTGGCAAAGTGAGCAAGGAACCCACGTCTGTGCATACCCTGCCTACTCTGGGCGAACAAAGCAAACACCAGGAGATGATGGTTGGAGCGCTGAAACTTTTCAGACACTCACCCCCAGTCACAGATCTGGGTTGAATCCATCATCATTCTTTAGCTCACTTCGCCACCCCAGTTCAGACACAGCCATATGCAAATCAGTCTTGACCCTGTGCCTCATGGGAACAGTCCAGCCCGAACTGCCAAGCCATGTCTTCCCTGGACCGGAAACAAGCATCCTGGGACCGGTTTCAGGCTAACAGTCCTCATCAGCCAGGCTAGCTTGAATCCGGTGGCAAAGTGAGCAAGGGACCCACGTCTGGGCATACCCTGCCAACTTAGGGCAAACAAAGCAAACACAAGGAGATGATGGACGGAGCGCTGAAACTTTTCAGACACTCACCCCCAGTCACAGATCTGGGTTGAATCCATCATCATTCTTTAGCTCACTTCGCCACCCCAGTTCAGACACAGCTATATGCAAATCAGTCTGACCCTGTGCCTCATGGGAACAGTCCAGCCCGAACTGCCAAGCCATGTCTTCCCTGGACCGGAAACAAGCATCCTGGGACCGGTTTTGGGCTAACAGCCCTCATCAGCCAGGCTAGCTTGAATCCAGTGCAAAGTGAGCAAGGGACCCACGTCTGGGCCTACCCTGCCAACTTAAAGTCCGCAATGGGCAATGCGAGAAGTCTCATATCAGTAATTCTTTTCCGGGCCAGGACTATCAAGGCTTGCTCAAAATAAGGCTGTGGTTTTCCCACGATGTAGGATGTATCCAGTGAAAAAAGGTTGGATTGATGATGTAAACTTTCCAGGTCTCTTTCATAGGATATTTTCTTGACCTGTGTGGCACCTAAAGTGTGTGCCACGTCTGTGACCCACCTTTTACTGCATGTCAGTCACCCCTAAGGTAGGCCCTAGCTAGCCCTATGGGCAGGGTGTATTGTAGGTAAAAGGTAGGACATGTACCTTAAGTATATGACATGTCCTGGTAGTGACAAACCGCCATTTTGGTTTCTCACTGCTGTGAGGCTGCCCTCCCATAGGAATGCATTGGGGATTCCCTGATAAGTGTTTCAGTGGTAATTCCTGATATGAGAGGAGCAGCGCGGTCAAGTTTGGTATGGTTGGAATAGTAATAATAAATGTTGCGCAATGGTGTGCGCAGATTTATTATCACTATTTTAGAAATGCCACTTTTAGAAGTTGGCATTTCTGTGTGCTATGTGTCTGCCTGCCTGATGTGGATTGCATGTCTGGCTTTGGAGGGCAGGGTGAGTCAGCGCTAGGCTGAATAGGGGTTCTGCATTTGGAGTAGTGGGATGAGTAGTCCCCTGACCCTGAATAGGTCTGTGCCTGCCTAGGTGAATGCTGGCTCTGCCCCCTATGGTGTGCCTAAGGACCGAGCCTCCATCTGACAAAGGAGGGTGTGAGCACTGTACACAGAGTGCTCCAACACCCCCCAGAACCAGTTGAGACTGGTTCCCCCAAGCCCTGTGCCAGGGCAGAACAAAGAAGAAATGTGTATATATACTGGGGCTGTGACCCCATGAAATGTGCTTGTGCTTCCTTGTGACTTGCTGCTGCTGGGCCCCAGGAGGAACCGCCACGAGGGACTGCCTCCCTGCTGGAGGGCCCTGTGAGCTGGCCTGCCTGGGCCCAGCTTTTGCCCTGAGACTGTTGGGACCTTAGCGCCTCGTGGGCGCTCTATCTATTTTTCAGGAGGAGCATGAGGGCTCTGCAGCACTGAGCTGCACATCGTTCGGAGGGAATCCCAGCATAGGGATTCCCCCGTGCTGCTGAAAGGGGAGCAGGAGCATACTCCGCACTGTGTGGGAAGCGGGAGCCCACCCCTCGTTTGCAAGGATTAAAGAGCGGGAGCCCACCCCGCGTTTATGCCTGCTGAGCAGGAGCTCACCCCCCGTTTGTGAGTATTTCAAGGCGGGAGCATACCCTGCACTTTAGAAGAGAGAACCGCCGCCGGGACTAGCAGCAAACCGGAAGTCAGGCCGCTGCTACGCCTGATTGTGGGCGGGGCGAAACGACGGCCAGACTGAAAGAGCCTCAAGTCAGGACAGGCACCGCGAGTTGGCGGGCCGCTCCCGACGTTCACCATTGACACCATTGGGGTGTCTGGGGGCCCGGAGTACCTTGGCCCAGGGGCGTCCCTATCCGGAAGACGTGCCGCACTGTTGTTCCCAGCCGCGGGAGAGCCGGAAGTCAGGCACGCCCGCCTAACTGGGGGCGGAGTTTCCCCAGCAGAGACGCCACCGAAGCCTCTCCAGCGGAAGAGGAGTCCAGAAGGGTACCGGAGCCTCGCAGGCTCCATTCCGAAGTCCACAGGAGAGCCCCGGTGAGTGGGGCTCTGCGAGGCACGCTGTTGGTGTCGATTTTTGAAGACAGCCCCAGTGAGGGGGGCTGGAATTGAGCACGCTTGGTACCGAGAGTGGTACAGGGAGGAGCCCAGTGAACGGGACTCCCCAGGCACAAAGTGTGCCAGTGCTGGTTCCTCGTTGGGCCCATTGGAGGCCTCATTTGTTGAAGGGGGTATTTTTGGTCCAGGAGTCCCGTAGGGGGGCTCCAGAGGCACGGTTAGTGCCAGTGCTCATTTGGCCTGTTTTTGCTTCACAGCTGCACCGCGAGAGCGCGGGCAGTTGCAACGTGGGGCAAATTGTTTTCAGAGTCCCAGTGGGGGCTCAGGAGGCACGGCCGTGCCAAAGGTCATTCTTCACAGCTGCAGTGCAGAAGCGCCTGGCAGCTGCAGCGATGGGGGCATTTTTCTTTTCTTGAGAATGAAGGAGTGAGATACACTCCTCCGCCCCAGCGCATTGTGCACAGTGGTTTTTGCTGCTTTGGCAGCCAGAGGGCCACTTGGAAGGCCCTAGAGTAAGCCCTGACATTTTGGACAGAGGGCATTTGAGCCCCAGTGGAAGGCCAGTTGGCCTGGGGTCAGGTTTGGTACCTGTGTGTACCAGGAGGGCGCAAGGCCCTAAAGGAAGGTGATGTATGCACCTAGGGAGTATCACAAAGGTGGCCTCCTCATTGTGATTTATGGGTAATGTGTTTTATGCCTAATGTGATGCAGACATAATGCGTTTATGTTGCAGGTGCTAATGCTAAGTACAGTATTTTACCAGGGGTCACTGGTTGTGTTTTATATGTGCTACTAGTGCTTTCTAAAGGTTCTGACAGTGGCCCAATTGGCCCTGTCCTGTATATAATCCCCTGTGAATATTGCCTAGTGCCAGTTGGCACAGTGAATATGTGTGATTATGATTCTAATGTGTTTTGGATAATACAAAGGCTATTTTTTATATAACCTTGAGTGGAGTTTCTTTTGTGGTGTGCCTAGTGTGTTGCTGCTGTGTGTGTGTTGCGCAAACGCTTTACACATTGCCTCTGGGATAAGCCTGACTGCTCGTGCCAAGCTGCCAAGGGGGTGAGCAGGGGTTATCTTCAGTGTGTAACTCCCTTGCCCTGACTAGAATGGTGGTTTCTGCCTGGCTTAGGCGTTTGCCCTAGCCAACCAGAAATCCCATTTCTAACACTCCCCTTTTATTACATATGGGGCACCCCTAAGGTAGGCCCTAGGTAGCACATGAGGCAGGATGCATTGTAATTAAAAGGTTGACATGTACTTTTCAGTTTTGTATGTTCCAAATTTGTTTTTCCCTACAGTGAGGCCTACCTATCCCAAAAGATAACATTCAGTTGCCTTATTACATTTAATAAGTGCTAACTTTTGATTGGTAATATTAAGCATTTCATGTTTTGTATCTATAAAATTATAATTAAAAATCATCTTTAATGGTAAAGTAGGATTTCAAATTACAAATTATAAATAACTGTTTTGAAAAGGCTTCTTTTAGAAAGTTGGCATTTTCCTTCCCCAACTATTTGGTGCCTGCCGACTGTTCATTGGGTCACATGACTGGGAGTAGCTGACAGTTTGACTTTATTTATTCCTCCCAGACAGCCACACAATTGAGGAATCAGGTGTGCCTGGATGGGTCATCAACTGGCATGATGAGGGAGCAGAGATGGGCACAGCCCCACTTGCAACTTAATAGACTTTCATACAAAGGACGTCACTCCTGCATTGCTCATACAGAAAGCTTGGAGCCCGGGTAGGGGAGTCAGGAAACTATAAGGACGTCAAAGGAAATTCTCTAGGCTCCCTCCATCAGGACCCAGCTTGAGTGAGTCATGAACCCCAAGTGGTGCCCCTCAAGTCCTGGACCTTGGTTGTGGTGTTAACGGTGCCCACATAGCCAAAATCTAAAATGCAGGACTTAAAAATCCAAGGAAGACAAGGACAAACCTGTTAGTCGATCTGCCTGAGGTGCATTGTTGGTCGGACTGATTTTACGGTAGCTCCCACTACATTCTTCTCCGCAGCAACAAATCCTATTAATTGGCTCCTCGGTGAAGGGACATCTGGCTTCCTGGAACTCTCATCGACTATAGCCTCCTGCTTCGTCCCGCTGGAGATTTTCGACTTCCAAAACAGACACTAACTCTGAACATAGAAATCTTCAGCACAATTTCATCCAGCGGCTCCCCCATGTCACCGCTCCCTCCTCGGACACCACCTCCAGCGTTGCTCCACTGAACTTTACCTTCTCAGAACATTTTCTCCCAAATTTCTTCTAAGTCCATAGCTAAGGGCCGCCCGAGCCCAATCCACTTCTTGTATCTGAACTGGGCTCCATCGCGGTAGGTGTTATTTTTCGACTTCGCCCCAGTCTCGCATGACTGATGGCTGCAGTTGGCACTTTGATCTTTTAGGCGCTAGTTTTTATCTTAAACTTTCCTAATTCAAAACTCCAATTCTACTGATTTTTGTGATTTTGGTGTCAAATAATTTATTAAAAATTACTGTATTTTTCTAAATTTGTGTGGGATTTGTCTTGTAATGTGTTGTCACTTTATTGCTGTTTGTGTGCTGCATTAATACTTTACACATCACCTCTAAGTTAAGCTTGACTTCATGCCAAGCTACCAGAGGATGAAGCACAGGGCAATTTAAAGACTTTTGTGGTTTACTCTTACAGAGATTGTGGCTGTTCCTTGAACAAGGGTCACCCCCATTCACCCAACTGTTGTAATTTGGCAGCATTTAAGTTAAGCATTAACTGAAGACAGCCTGTATTTAGAGGCTAAATTGTCCGCTTTGTGGAATCCATTTTGTATTTCTGTCAGCCATTTTGGCTGCCATGTGCTACCATGTGCTCGCCATGTGCTCTGTCCTACCTTCCTGTCAACTGCTCTTGAAATCTGCCTAGAGACAAGTTATATTTAGTTCCTCTTGCTTTGCACATGCTCAGTTGAGCTTGCAGCTGTTCCGAGTTTATAAATGTCAGGATGTGTCTGCTAAAAGTAGAAACTGTTAGCTCCACCCACTTGTCGACTGTGCATTCTCTGTATGACCTTATATGTACCTAAAACCAGCATTTGTGTTAGTACCGCCTTCATTTGAGCCCCTGTGTGGGTATAAAAGGACCAGGATCCTGCCATTCAGTGTGCTACTTCATGCATTACTGAAGGGTGATGTGTGAATGTTAGCTCCACCTCATGAGGTTTAATAAACTCTGTCTTTTATATTTCAGTTTCTGTGCCAACTTCTTCCTAAGTGTCTGAGGACTCTGTGCAGAGAAGGGAGAACCCCTAAGCACTGGTAGGCCTTGCTGAGGCTCACTACAACAAATTGGCGCTTCCAACGTGGGACTCATCAACGACTCGGATGCCCGAAGGACTGGTCGCGACGAAGGATTGGAATCTCGCTTTTGGACGCGATCGCTGCCTGAGGAGACACCAGAGTCTTGGCACCCACGGCGTTTTTCCTTTCTTTCTGATCTGACCATCCCGGCGGCGCCGGTCCTTGACTGAGATCTCTTCTGTTGATTCGCCGTGCAGTGACCATTTGGTCGATTTGAGAACTTGGCAGTTGGAACCTGGACACCATTTGATTGGTAAGAGCCGTTTTGCGGCACTTGCTGTTGGTTTGATGCCTTTGATTGGTAAGGTAGTTTTAGTAACACTTACTGTGGCTTTGTTTGTATAATTGGCCAATTTTGGAATCTGTTTTGTAATTATATATGTATTGCAATACATATAGGCAGGTAATGAGGAGAATTTTCTCTATTTAAAATTGTTTGAACAGCGCAACGTACGAAAAGTACCTTAAGCGCTACTTTGATTATAATACTGCATATTTTGCACTATTTTTTGGCATGCCTGTTTTCAGCACACTTCGTAGGATGTGTTGCTTTTGTAGTGGTACCAATTTGAGACTTGACGAAGCACAACCAGCCCCCCGGAGGGGACGCCTAATAGGGATATGTATATTAAGTATGGTATTTCTTCTATAATGTACTGCACGTTATGGAACAAATATACTAGTAAAGATCCTGAGTTGCGTTGGCCTATGTATGGGTCATTTGATTTGCGAAAAATTCAGTATGTGGAACAATGTATGTTTAAACGAAAGACTAGGCAAGATATGTTTGATTGTGTGCGAATGTGGGAGAAAGAAGTGCGTGAGCGAATGAAGCGTGAACAAGCCTTGATTGATAAAGAACAGCGAAAGACCATTTATGCGAAAGCATTAGAGTTAAAAAACAAGGAGATGAGAGAAATTAAAGAGAGGGAAGATAGGGAACGCCATTTACAGGTAACTGGCCAATATGCTGTTAGGCAGCCCCTTTATCCTATCCTTAATAAACCGCAAGATGATTTCCTGTTATTAGATCGTTCTCCACCTCCGTATATTTTTTCTTCTGCTCCTCATGAGTCAGATGAGGACTCTTTTTCAGACCAGGACAAAGCTCGAGAAACTCGTTCCATGTTATCTGCTGAGCGTGCATCTGACATTAGATCTACTGCGCGTAAAGCCGTTCGTAGTACTACCACTGCCTCTGAACTTTTAGATAGTATAAAAGGATGGCAGGAAAGGGAGCAAATATATTTTACCGATACATTTGCTGCAGAGGTTATTGAACAATTTAGGAAGTATTCGGTAGAAGTGGAGCCCAATGATGTAGCAGCTGATTGTAAACAATTACGTGACGGTCTTTTTGTCTTCTCCCAGGTGGCTGACACGATCAGACGCTTGGTTAAACTGCGTGTTGAAGCAGCCCGTTTGCGAGAGGAGAAAAAGGCAGCAGAAACAGCTGCACTAGCATCTCAGATCAGCATGGCACAAACTTCTACTCCTGAAACAGATAAGAATGCTGTAATTCATGTGAAACCCATGCGGGAAGCCGCGCCTTTATATGTTCCTCCTAAAGGAACGGGTACAGAGGATGATAAGACTTCTCTTAATGCGAAAGGGTACTTTATTTATAATTGGGTTTACACTCCTTGGAATAGAGCAGATGTTATGGCCCTTAAAAATGCATTGCCTGACCCGCGAAAGAATCCAGCAGCCTTTTATGAGGAAGTTGAGGGTGCAATCAGCTCTTGTACTATGACTCTGTCTGATATTGATTTGTTCTTTGGATTAATATTACCGCCTGATATGTGGAGAACTGTGCGTAAAATAGATGATAATGCGACATTTGGAGCATTGTGGAAAGATTTAGAGCGGTTAGATGAAGATAGAGAACCTGCACAGAAACCGTGTCAGTTAATTTTAAATCTTCCGGCAGCTATATTAGTTAAGTTAAAGACGATCATTCCCCCTAAAAAGATAGATTGGACAGTGCTAGCGTCTTGCAAGCAAAAGGTAGATGAATCAGTTTCTGACTTCTTCACACGCTTTGAAGAAGCATTTCACGATTTTAGTGGCCAGTCATTGACAGATGACACGGGTAGGCATCTGTTTGTCGATAAATATGTCGCAAACCTTTTGCCAGGAATAGCTAGTCGCTTAAAGGCCAGTGAGAGTTCATGGACTACATCTTCTCCGGTTTCTCTTTTAACTATGGCCCAGTATTATGAGCGGCAAGAATTAGAAGCCAAAGGTAATGAGGACAAAAAGTCTAAAGAGTTGAAAACAAAGGTTATGTTGGCTCAAGCTTATGGTCCGCCTTCTAGAGATAATGATAGAGGTGGACGTGGATCTTATGGTTCGTCCTTTCCTTCCTCTGCCCGTTCGAATTTGTCTGTTGATCAGTGTGCGTACTGCAAAAAATTTGGACATTGGCTTTCTGATTGTCCAGTGCTGCGTGCTCAGCAGAATCTACGTGGTCGGGGACAAATGAGAAATCGTTCAGGATATCAAGGGCCTAGAGGAAGCGCGAATGATCGTGCTCGGTTTGATGCTAATACACGTGGGCAGAATGGGTTTAACACTTTTGATAGAAGGAACCAATATCAAATGTCTGACTATGCGCCCTCTGATTTTCAAGATTCTGCTTATGCATAGGATTGCCTAGGACGGGGTAAGGAATCAGTTGAAGTTCCAGTAGATCAGAGGGGTCCCTATGTTACAGCACATGTTTTGGGTTCTACTGATCAGTTTCTGGTTGATACAGGAGCTACTCGTAGCGCCTTGTCTAAACAATTGGTTCCAAGGGCTCCCCTGTCTGGCTTAACCATTACATCGATAGGTTTCGATGGAACACCTTCCCTTAGCCCATTGTCACAACCACTTGCATTTGATATTGATAAGTTTACTGCTCCATGTCCGTTTTTGCTTTCTCCAAACACACCAGACAATATTGTGGGTCTTGATATGCTTAAATATTTTAGGGCTACGATACGGTGTTCTCCGGAAGGAGTACGGGTTATTTTGAATGACAACTACCCTATGATTGAGAGATCTTGTATTGTTAAAGAGGACATTGCACTAGCCTCACTCTCTAGTACTTTGTGGGCTACTTCGGATACTGATGTAGGGCAAATGGTTATTCCACCAGTACATATTAGTGTCAAGGAGGGCGCTTTATTGCCAAGACTGCCTCAGTATAAAATTTCTCGAGAAGGAGAAGAAGCACTCACACGTATTGTACATGACTTAATTAAGGTGGGGGTTGTGGAAGAAGTTCCTTACAATATTTGCAATAGTCCGATTCTTCCCATTTTGAAAAAAGATACTGACACTAGGATTTATAGATTTATTATCGATTTGAGAGAAGTCAACAAGATTGTAGTACCACAGTACCCTGTAGTCTCTGACATAACGACATTGCTTACCCTGGTCCCTCCAACAGCAACTACATTTTCTGTAATTGATCTGAAGAACGCTTTCTTCTCGATTCCTATTCATCCTGATAGCCGATATTTGTTCGGTTTCACTTTGAATAATAGATCATACAGATTTTGTAGAGTTCCTCAAGGCTATACTGAGAGTCCTAGTATTTACAGTCAAGCATTGAAGAGACAGCTTGATTCCTTTACCTTGCCTAAAGGAGTGGCTCTCATACAATATGTCGATGACATCTTGTTGGCAGCCGATACACCTGAGCAGTGTGAGAAATGCACTTTGTCTTTGCTTTCTTTTCTTGCTACACACCACCATAAAGTATCACGAAAGAAATTGCAATATTGTAGACCGAAGGTGACCTATTTAGGACACCTTCTGTCTAAGGAGGGCCGTGCACTGACACCAGATCGCATTCAAGCAATTTTAGACACCCCAGTACCTTCCACGCAGAAAGATGTCCGTGCATTCATTGGTCTGACTTCGTTTTGCAGGCAATGGATATTGGGTTTTTCACACATTGTTAAACCCTTGCTAGCACTTTTGACTAAGAACACACCGATCCCCCTTCCATGGACAGATGAATGTCAAAATGCTTTTTGTCAGTTGAGACAAGCTCTTTGCTCTGCACCAGTGTTAGGCACACCAGATTACACGAAGGCTTTTACACTCTATGTACATGAGAAAGAAGGATGTGCATTGTCAGTTTTAGTACAGATACACGGGGACAAACAGCGTCCTTGTGCATACCTTTCTGCAGTTCTTGACCCTGTTGCTCGTGCATTGCCTGGGTGTTTCCGTTCAGTTGCAGCGACGGCTGTGTCCATACGTCAGAGTGAAGGGATAGTTTTGTCACACAAACTGTTGGTGCTAGTACCCCATGCAGTAGATGCCCTTTTGAATCAGACTAAGACTCAGCACTTAACTAGTGCTCGTTTGACAGGATACGAATTGACACTGCTAGCACCTCATATTACCTTGAAAAGATGTGCGACACTGAACCCCGCCACTTTGTTGCCATATCCTGCGACTCAGTCTCAGCCAAAGGAGCCTCACGATTGTATATTCCTTACTGAGGAACAGACAAAGGGTCGCATCGATTTGCAAGATACGCCCCTTCCAGATGTAGATGGGGAACTGTGGGTTGATGGGTCCTGTTTGAAGTTACCAGATGGCACGACTTCAGCTGCTTATGCAATTACCACGCTTGAGACAGTAGTGGAAACAGCTCGCATACCTCAGAAGTCGGCTCAAGCAGCTGAACTAATAGCTTTGACACGAGCATGTGAGCTTAGCACTGACTTGTGTGTGAACATTTACTCGGATAGCCGCTATGCTTTTGGAGTGGTTCATGATTTTGGCCTACTCTGGAAGGAAAGAGGCTTTCTTACATCCCATGGGATGCAGATAATGCACGGAGAGTTAGTGCATAATCTCTTGACTGCACTTACATACCCAAAGAAAGTTGCTATTATGAAATGTAGCGCACACAAGAAAGTGACTGACAAAATAGGACAAGGCAATGCCTTTGCAGACCGCGTAGCCCGTGAGACTGCGATGCAGCGAAGCACTACACCCATGTACGTAGTGAAATCACAAGCTGAGCGTTGGCATGATGCTAGAGAGGAAGTATTGGATATACAGAGATCTGCTTCTGTGGAAGAGCTTGAGCAATGGTCTAAAGAAGGAATATTAGATGATGAGGGTTGTTGGCGTAACAAAGAAATGAATAAGTGGAAATTGCCTGCGGCCTATTTACAACCTATGGTTCAAATGGCACATGGGCTGGCACATGTTGGAGCTCTAGCAATAACTACATTGCTTACACAAGTTTGGGAGCATCCTGAAATTGCTAGCACAGCCAAAAGGGTAGTACAGTCCTGTTTGATCTGTTGGCAGTATAATCCTGGAAAAGGGACACGAACTCCTACAGGAGGGTTTGCTACACCAACCGCACCTTTTGAAGTTTTGCAGATGGATTACATCCAACTCGAACGCTGCAATAATTTGAAATATGTCCTAGTGGTGGTATGTGCCTTTAGCAAATGGATAGAGGCATACCCTACGAAGGATAATACTGCTCTCACCACAGCAAAGGTGCTTCTAAAGGAGTTTTTCCCTAGATACGGTGTTTGTAAACTTTTGTGGAGTGACAATGGACCTCATTTTATTGGGCAAGTTGTTGAGCATGTCCTGAAAGGATTAGGGATCAAACAGAAATTCCATACAGTTTTCCACCCGCAATCAGCAGGATTGGTGGAAAGGTATAACGCTACTCTAAAAACAAAGTTGGCGAAAATACTGGCTTCCACGTCTCTAAAGTGGCCAGATGCCCTACCTTTGGCATTGTTGTCCATAAGATCGGTGCCACATTCACGATCAGGTCTTACCCCCTATGAGGTGGTGTTTGGGAGACCAATGAACATTTGGGGAATTCCTAAGCCACGCCCCATACATGATGTTCCTTGTGTTCTGATGAATGATTATTTGGCACAGTTAACTGACAGTTTGATTTCTATTCATCAACAGGTTCGAGAAGCTCTTCCTGACAGATCTACAGGTGAGGCCCACGAACTCCGTCCTGGTGACCATGTAATGGTCAAGGTCTTTGACAGATCGAACAGCTTGGAGCCAAGGTGGCGAGGACCAGAGCAGGTGCTCCTTGCGACAAGAACAGCAGTTCGAGTGACAAACAGAAAGAATTGGATCCACAGCACACACTGCAAACGCGTGTCGCCTGCCTTGGTGGAACCGGCTGTGTTGACCGACCATCGAGAGATTCTGGAGACGGAGAAAGGCCAAGCTATCTCACCTGACGAATCTGCGGAAGTCTTCCCGGACCACACGATCACTGGAGTATCCAGATATCAATTAAGACCGAGGAAAGGATCTGCAGTTTTGAAAAAGACTGGTTGAGCTACCACCCTGGGTTAGTGAAACGGAGAGCCATTGTGGCAAGGGGAGGGGGATCAGCCCTGTATTAGTGTAGTGACACCCACTTTGGCCCATGGTGAAGAAATCAGCGGCTGCCCAGGGAGAAGAGCTCCAACGACTGTTTTCAACAAGTTTTCAGAAAGATCAATCATTACTGCTGCTAAAATGAAAAAACAAATCATTTGTGCTGTAGGGTTTGTTGTTGCTATGGTGGCTATGGCAGCAATTACATGGTACATCGAGAAGGTGGCTCCTGTTCGACAGCTTTTTGTTGCCACTACGCCAGTACCCGTGGAACACCACTACTTTACTCTTCCTTACCATGAGCAAAAGCATCGACAATCCTACCTGAACAATACTTTTATCCAGATGTTGCACCATACTCACAATGCTACGAATACTACCAACTGTTGGGTGTGTGGGATGATACCTGCACATCAAAAGAAAGGAGGAACACCTTTTATTCCTCTTCCATTTTCTCACAATGGTTCTTGTCAAGCTTGGTATGCGCTTTTGTTTGCATATGGAAAGCCTTCAGTAGGTGGGATTATTTTTCAACTTAATAAAGTGTGTTATCAAAATAAAGAAGGTTATCCACAAGCCAAAGGGACTAAATGGGAATGGGAAGAGTATCAACCGGACAATATTTCAACACCATATGTTTTCACAAATGTGAGAATAATAAAGAACATTGGACCTTTTGTGATTTCTGTGACAAAAGCTAAAGCAGATTTGTGTATTTGTAGTGTTGGAAGAATTCCAGTGGGGAGGAGCGAGTGTACTGTAATCCTGACCATTGAAGGTGCCAATAAGAGCACTTTCACAGCCTCGCATAATACGTATTTTGTGTGTGGAAATAACGGATATTATCAATTACCTGTTGGGTGGTCAGGAATCTGCTATGTATCTTTTCTGTTGCCCCCTGTGTTTCTGGCACCTGCATTGTATCACCGTGATTTTAAACTGTACAATGACATTTCCAAAAACAGAAATAAGAGGACAATAAGTATGGATGAAGTTGACCAAACCGACACTACCCTACAACAATATGTTGATTTCAACTTGGGCTTATTTTTCTTTGTGGGTGCTGCATTAAACAGCAGGAAAATCCGACGACTGACTCGTGTTGTGGAAGCTGTTACTAATCAGACAGCTATGGCACTTGGGAACATTACAGAGGAACTACAGATTGCAAGGATTGTAGCACTCCAGAATAGGATGGTGCTAGACGTGATTTTGGCTGATCGAGGTGGTGCATGTCGCATCATCGGTAGCAGCTGTTGTGTATTCATACCAGATCACTCACCTTCAGTATATGACGCAATATCAAAACTGCATAAGATTGCTGCAGAAATTCATCCAGAGACTGGAACTTGGACTTTTGCTGGATGGTTTTGGACTCTTGTTTCTGCTTGGGGCTGGAAGCTACTGACTATCCTATGTGTAATAATTACAATATTCTTTACATGCTGCGTATGTATCCAATGTGGTCCAATGCTTTGCTCCATTTGCATCTCTGCTTGTATACCTGCCAGAGGGAACATTGCTGAAACAAAGGCCCAACAAATGTTGAATAAAGAGGTGGCCGAAATAATGTTAATAGATGTACGGGATGAATATCTAGATTACCCCAGATAAACGAATGTCTTCAGCCAATGCTGAAAGGGTCGTCTGTTGTAATTTGGCAGCATTTAAGTTAAGCATTAACTGAAGACAGCCTGTATTTAGAGGCTAAATTGTCCGCTTTGTGGAATCCATTTTGTATTTCTGTCAGCCATTTTGGCTGCCATGTGCTACCATGTGCTCGCCATGTGCTCTGTCCTACCTTCCTGTCAACTGCTCTTGAAATCTGCCTAGAGACAAGTTATATTTAGTTCCTCTTGCTTTGCACATGCTCAGTTGAGCTTGCAGCTGTTCCGAGTTTATAAATGTCAGGATGTGTCTGCTAAAAGTAGAAACTGTTAGCTCCACCCACTTGTCGACTGTGCATTCTCTGTATGACCTTATATGTACCTAAAACCAGCATTTGTGTTAGTACCGCCTTCATTTGAGCCCCTGTGTGGGTATAAAAGGACCAGGATCCTGCCATTCAGTGTGCTACTTCATGCATTACTGAAGGGTGATGTGTGAATGTTAGCTCCACCTCATGAGGTTTAATAAACTCTGTCTTTTATATTTCAGTTTCTGTGCCAACTTCTTCCTAAGTGTCTGAGGACTCTGTGCAGAGAAGGGAGAACCCCTAAGCACTGGTAGGCCTTGCTGAGGCTCACTACAACACAACAACCCAATTTCTCACACAAGGTTCAATATTCCTTCTTCAGACAGCAGGGTAGTCCTTATTCTGAATCTTCCACAAGTCCAGGAGTGTTCTGATGAGAGGTGCTAGAGGTGCCACATTTATACCTGGTGTCAGCCTGTGAGGGGGAACTCCCTGGCCTAAACCCAAACATTGGTTCTGGTCAATTATTCTCCTTCCCCTGGTTTGGCTCGAAACTGTCTAGGGAGTCAAAGGCAAGGGAATGTCTGGTGTCAGTTCCTTTGTGTGTGGTGTGCTGCAGGCAGGGCCCTTTGAAGTGTAGGAAGACCATCTCTCTTCACACCTATGCCTTTATTGTCTTTGTGGCTGGAAGCAATACACAAAATAACACAAGAGAGTCATTCGACCCAGATCACAGGCAGAAAAGTACATTTCATTCATTGCAGAAAAAGGTATTTTCAGCATAGTAACTTAAGATCCAACTTTACCATTAAAGAGGCTTTTAAATTACAATTCATTCGACTATAAACAGCATTAATTTACCTGGTCCCAAAACTGAAGTTAGCACTTATTAAGTGTAATAAGATAACCCCTTGTTAGTCTGTAAAAGAGATAGCCTTACAGCAGTGAGAAATCACTTTAGGAGTTTATCCCTGCCAGGACATGTAAAACATAAACACACATGTCCTACTTTTTAAAAACCATGCACCCTGCCCTATCAGCCTTTAGAGAATATATTAGAGGTAAATTATAAGAATTAAAAAAGAGGTTTAGGCTAGGAAAAAGTTTATTTTCCCAGACTGAAATAGCAAGTTTAAACTGCACTACAGGCTGCAGTGGCAGACCTGAGACGTTTTACAGTGCTACCTTAGTGGGTGGTACAAGTGCTGCAGCAGTCTAGTAGCATTTAATTCACAGGCCCTAGGTACAGGTAGTACCATATACTAGGGGCTTATATTAAATTAAACGTATCAATCAGGTGTAGGCCAATTTTACTGTATTTTAGGGAGAGAGCACAAACATGTGAGCGCTGATTAACGGGTGAATTGCACAGAGTTCTAATGTCAACAAAAACGAATTCTATTAAAACAGAAGGGGTGAAGGCAAAATGTCTGGGGGAGCACAACATCAAGAATGTCAGGTCTAACAGAAATCATTAGAAACTGACGTTCTCTCCAGGATATTTACTTATTGAGTGACAGCATTTGAGCAATAATCCTGGATTTTTTTGACAATTCCTGTTTACTCAGGCAAAAATATACACATACATTTTTGCAGGAGGAGGAAACATTTGCTGATTTTTTTTCACCCAAGAAAAAAATTATATTTCCCTGTAGAGAACCCCTTTACTCTACAGCCTAGTCATGTTGGAAGTGGATTTCCTCCATCTCTTGGCAAGAAAACAGCGATGCGTCACTTTTCACTGCGGACTCCTTGCTACATGCTGGATGCGTCGTATTTACAGTATGACGCATCATGTCGCAAGGAGTTACAGATACGTCAGTATTTCTGACGTATCTGTAGGCACAAAAATGACGCATTGCTGCAGTGTGTCACAAAAGTGAAGCCACTCCAGCAATGGGTCTTTCACATGGGCAAGTCACATTTCAAATGTGCCTGCGTCAGTCTTACTCCTGCTGTGAGGCAGGCGTAAGATATTGACGCATTTGCGTCCTAGAAGTGGCGCAGTGAAATCTTATAGATTTCACTGCGTCACTTCTACGAGGCTTACTTGCGTCAGAACGCCCACCCTGCATACATTATACTTGGCGCAGGTATAATGTGGCGCAGGGGTTTACAAAGTGACCCATCTACCTAGATGCGTCACTTTGCAAATATGATGCAACATGGCGCATTTTTTACGCCGCTGGTGCGTCACAAAAAGTGACGCACCGGCGGCGCAAATGTGACGCAAGGGCTCATAAATAAGCCCCAGAGCATTTAGAAGGTTCAAAATGATTTGTCTTTGTCTTCAATCGTGTGTATTTGTCAGTGTTCAAAAACTTCTGTGACGTAACTGCAACTGGAAACCCATTCCCCACATGCATCTGGGATTTTTTCACATGGAAACCTCTGTGTCAATAAATCCTTTTATGAGAGCGAATATGGCTTGGAATATATTGAAATATTATTTGCTCATATGAAAACTAGACTTATAAGCAAATAGCTTTGTGACTTGGGCCCATGTTTTTAATTAAGCCATCATCCCTACTTAACCTGTAAAGACCAGCTTGTATGCCACTAAACGCAATGAATGCACTCTGCAATCAAGTACCTTAAATGCCCTGACTTCCCCTAGAGCTCCACCGAAAACAACAATAAGCTGTACAAGTACAAGTGTAATACATAGGATCAGTTTGTAAATCAGCCACTTATTTATGTAGCATGCTCGACACATATTTTTTTGCGAAATATTATCACTACACGTTACGTATCAGTGCAAAGGTTACTACATTTTGCCCAGTTTTTCATGGCGTTACTCAGAAATGTTGGGCGTTTATTTTACCACCAAAGGTCACGAAATATGTTCTCCTAAGTAACCCAAACAATTATGCTACAAGCAAAAAGTGACGATGGTTCATCGTAGTATTCCTATACACACAGATTATTCGATCCATATGAGCAAGAGTCTACTAAAATATGGAGTGGATGAAACAGTCAGCTGAAATAATTTTGGCACTGTTTCTCCTGCCAAGCCACTGTGTAAGAATAATGTTTACATCAAAGGCCCTTGACTAATTGAATAAGGGGACTCGAACCAGACTTGTAAAGTATGATAAATTAGGTAATGAGAGATCAGATTCCACATTGAAAATAGTATTTTAACATAAAAAGATTGTATATTATGACCAATCAATTGTATTGCTTTGATTTTAGTCTAAGTCATGCTGTGCCATGAATATATAAATGATGGACAGGAGACACATGAAAAATATGTCATTATTTCTTAATGGAATCAGTTTCACTTGACTCTAGGAAGCGCTTTTTAAAAATTACTGTTCCTAATTTTACATCACGAAATCCGATCATCAGGCTGCACACATTGCAGGCACTTTTGTGATAATTACCGGATAATTATCTCCCTTCAAGCTTTATGAAATGAACATATGTTATCTATTCCCATTAATGATTTTCTATTCCTCCTGCAGCTTTTTGTCACTGCAGATTAAAGGTAACGCATTTCTGGGGAATACACCAATTTACAAACCGCAACCCTTTGTTTCATTTTAAGCAATTAAAGATTGCAGAAGCCTACAAATTTAATATGGAATGCATTCAGGGAGTGGTCTGCGATGATAGCTCTTATAATGTTTGAAATGGTGTGATTAAAGTGTATGCAATTAAAGCATTAAACATTTAGGACCTCATTAGGAGTCAGGCTGAACAGAATTACAGTTTGGAATGCTGATTCCACGTGGATCAATTTGTCCTCACCAGGTTTTTCTGGATGTGGGGGAACCAGACCCTATTTTACCATGCAATAATTCTACATGGCAGAAAATCACAAAAGGCTTTGACAATAGTAGCAGCCAAGCCTCCTTCCCCATGATTTTTCTGAGGGGAGCATACCCTTCCAGAGGCACTTTCCTTTCTCACCCTCCACCCCACTCAGCAATCCCTGCATACATTTACCACCAGCTCGGAGTAGGTGTTAAATGTATGCACTATACCACACACAACTGGGAATTCTGTCATGTATTATCGCAAGGAAAAAACAATCCCACATGGTAATTCCCCATTCCATGGGGTCTAGCTTGTAATTGCACATAACCAGGTCAGACTTAACATATGGTCACTGGAAATTGACATGCAAATTTACAGTTTGGTAAATCCTCCACAGTACCAAGCAACTTGTAATTAGGGCCAAAAAAGCTAGTGAACATGAAGGCGGTACGGGCTTTCAGTAAAAATAACACCAAAGATTAAATTTGGAATCAAAATATAAGTGTTTCAAAGGCTAACATTTTTAGCATCAGTTACTACGTAGTGTTTTTATAATAAAATTTAATTACACTTGTTTTCATTCCTGCCGAACACCTTGGGGCCAATTACGATGTCAGTTTGAAAGCCTCTGACTGCTAGTCAGAAGCTTTTTTGACCATGGTCGGAGGCTTTCCGACCAACACAGTCGGTTTGCAGTCCGACCGCCGAATTACGATGTTGGCGGTCGGAGCATAAACCGGCCGGTCATTCCGACGCTGTTCCAACTGGCTCTCAGAGTCTTCCGACTGGTCAAACCCGCACCGTAACCCCCTATGGACAGCGTTTCTGACGTCGGGATTACGATGTCGGTTTCCCACAGCCTTTCTGTGCCGGCCTTTCCGGCATGGAAAGACTGTCGAAAAGCAACTTTGGGGGCCCCTAGCAGGGCCCAGTTGCTACGCCTCCTATGGTTGGTGGCCGAGGGGGTACCTAGCATGCCCCCTGTAAATCCATGCCCTTTGTGTCAGGTGCCATGGGATGCCTGACACAGGCTGCAGGGTTTTACACACACACACATTTCTCTATGGGAGCCTGTATTATGGCCGGTTTACGACCGTAACACAAGCTCCCATTGAGAAATGGAAGCATCCAACTGAACAGGGTTCAGTCATATCATAATCAGGTGGTTGGAACATCCGACCGGAGGTCGGTCGGTCCCAAGACGGAGACAGTGTCGGTTGGAGGCAACTCCGACCGATATCGTAATAAGCCCCCTTGTTTTATAAGGGAGCCTTTAAAACTGTCTGGTGGTTGCATCATATAAACTGAGCATTTCATCATACAAACTAAGCACTGCCAGTGCTAAATAAAGAAATGGGGCTGTAGCACATAAAGGGAGTGTAAGAAAAGGGCCCTTTTTTGCGTGGTCACCCCATTTTTTGCTGTGCTTATTGCTGTTTTTTAGACTCAGCACATTGGGGCACTGCTAAGGGTATGTGCTCTAGTCTGATCCCTAAAACATGTAAAAATTGTCTATTCCCTGGTTGGCTTATTTGCATTTTCTATAAGGCCATGGCATATGGTGGAAATACAACCATGATATGAAAAGTAAAACGTTGCCTGTGGACTGTAGCACTTATTGTGCCATCTATTAGTGTGACAAAACAAAACATAGCCTCAGGCCTAGCACTGCAGCATGACTGCTAACATGTAAAACCTAAAGTGTGACCTGTTAAAATATCCCTTTTTTACAGGTAAAAACTAGGCCTGGCGGCGCTCGCAGAGTTTTACTCTGCTTAATTCCACAGAGTTACTGGAAAACTCCGCCGAATTCCGCGGAGTTCCGCCAGCGGGTGAAGTTGTAATGTATTTCACAAATGAAGCTGTAAAAGAAGGGTAGTAGTTACTTCGATATTCCACAAGATGGCAGTATGGACATACATTCAGAATTTTTGATTAAAACGTCCGTGATCAGTGGAAATAGGACAATAGATTTACTATCTTGTCCCGCCATTTGAATACCTTTTCCCTTCTCCCGCCGTTTAAATAGAGCGCAAAGTATTATTCTTGTTCTGACTCCCTCTGAGGCTGTAACCAAATTGACCATCCATGATGGCTGCTGTGAGAATTGAACGACAGAAGGTCCACCAGCTGGTCAATGATACTAGCGATTGGGTGGGCATGCTGATGATTGCCCTGGGCCGTAATCAGAGGCACACTGCAGATTAGGCTATGGAAGGAGGACATTTTACAGGAGGTCAGAGAAATTTCTTGCTGGAGTGCACAAGGCTTATCTTGGTTCTGGTGCGCGCATGGACCCATTATTTAATTGGTGTTCGGTGCAGTACAGTTCCTGGGGAGGAGGAGCCAGGGGTTCTGCAATGAATGCCTGAAACACAAGCAGGCAGCACTCACACTATCCAGCCGGTGCCCCGCTGCTAGTCAAGGCAATGCAAGAGGAGTGGGGCTGCAACCACACACAGAAGTCTCAACGTTTGAGCTGAAGCTGAATTGTGCATTAAATATAGTCTACCCAGGGCATTCAAGTGGCACGGGCGTGCACAGAGTATTGGTAGGGAATCTTGTGAGAAGCAGAGTTAGTGGAGAGAGGTGCTGGGGAGGGAGCAATTGGGAGGGGGTGACAAATAGAATAGCATGCCAGTGTGTGCAGGGAAACATGTGAACAAATACGAATGTCCCTTTAGCAAAAAATGATAAAACAGACTTTTGGCAGCACGCAGTTCAAAGAACAAGTCAGGCACTCCATATAGCAAATGGCGTGTAATCATTCACGGCACAACCAAACCCGGAATCAGTTCCATGTATGCAAAGACATGTAGACATGGATATGCACCAAAGTCCTGTCCCTCCATGAGGCTGCTGAAACCAGGAAACATATATCTTCATTTCTCCTCATTGTTTCCTCTTTGCATGTGTGCTGCACACATACAAAGAAGACATAACCTCAAAGGGAAGTTGTTGTACAGGAAGGAGCCCCTTCCTGCACAAAAACTATCCTGACTAATACGCTCTGTGGTGCAAGTGTGCCTGCACTGGCGTAAGGCAGCACAAAGTGCGCCAGTGCATGGAGAGAGCAGAACTGCACCATCTCTTTGTAGATATGTCACAGTTATGCTCTCTCCAGCTCAGGCAACACAGCACAACATCTTTGCTTGCTGCCCTGTGCTGCATGAACTATTTGTAAATCTGGGCCTAGAGGTGTATGAAATTGAGAATAGAAGTCTTGGCAACTGTGCATATTTTTTTTAGACATTACTAGCTTTGTAAAGCATGAAGAAGGTGAAGTTTAAAAAAGGTGATAAAATGGACTCAGTGCAACAGCAGAAAAAACATTCCTTGATCCGCTCTGGGTTATGAACCTCTGTTGCCTCACACAGTAGCCACGCTACTACTATTCATTTCTCTTCCCATCATACACAGCTGTGAATGCCTGTCCTTAGCGTGGGTCTTCTTGGGGGCAGGGAATGGATGGTGTTTTGGTACTGGAATGTTTGCCTTTCCTGCTCATCGCTTAGTGTAACTGGGAATGGTGGTGGAGAAAACAGAGGCGCAACTCCCTAGGCTATGGCCTGGCAACACCCCGTTCTTCGGCACAGCATCGAGCTGCAGTAATTGATGGCAGAGAAGTTGAATTTTGCCTTGTCAAATTAAGGCAAGATGGACTATTTCTTCCACATCCACGAAGGGCAAAGTTTCCCAAGTTTTAGATAGATGTTTAAAAGTTGCGCTGCCCCCTGGAATGAATGTGAAGTACTGCAGGACACTATACTAAATGGTGTTGAGGATTAGAATATATTGTAGTTCTCAATTTAAGAGGTTACAAAGACAGACTATCAGGAAAGGTCCAAGATACGTGAGATTTTATTGAGTGCCACTGGTGCCCTTGATTGAATGTGCGTCTAGGTGAGGTGCTGTGATTTGGGATTCTTCAATTGCGGTTTGTATTGTGTGCTGTTCCATCGGGATAAATTCTTGTTTCAGCTCACCAATTTCAATGCTTTAAGAATTGATTAAAGTTCTATTACATTATTTGGGTCTTAGCATTGCAGTTTTAGGGGTTAGATGTGACGGGTTTTCACTTTAAAGTCATTCGTTATTCTTCAATACGATCCCATTTGAAGCTATTTGAAATTTTCGCATGGTTTTATCACAACAGTTTGGCCGTGGTTCCTCTTTCTGACATAATTTGATAGAAAGTTTATATTTAGCTCCAGACAATTTATTGAACTTTTGGAGTCTGCATTTGAGGCTTTTTCAACTAGTCCTCTGCTAAAACGGTTTTCTCTTACCTATGTCTATATGAATGTTATAATGTCCAGATGAAGGCAGCCTTTAACTTTGGGTAAGGCAAAATATCGACAAATACAAAGTACAGAAGGCGTGTAATTCTTCTGACTGAAATAATCGCCATAAGCATAATTTTGTGAACTTTTGTGGGTTTTACACACCCCACTAGATTCCCCGTGGCGAACATTATGTTTAGTTGTGTGTTTTAACTTTAGGAGGAGAATTGATTTCCATTGAGTTTCATGTTGCTGCAAAGTGAACTTAAGATTTATATGCACATTTATTTGAAATATGGCTATTAAGTTCTGCTTTTCTATAATTTTGTTTTGTGTCGCCCTCTTGTGTCTTAGATACATTTGTTGTTTGCAGTTGCACCATAAAACACTTGAGGCATGGTGTGAGAAGCTGGGTTTCTGTTGCAGTAACCCCCCCCCCCACTTTTTGCCAGACTACAAATGCTCTTATGACTTGATTTGCCCTGGGTCCCTGCCAATCAGGTTCCCAGGGCCGGTGTTCTATCCCCATAACTAAACAAAACCCAACTGGCATCTCTGGCAACAGGTCAGCCCTTGGTAAATGGTACCACAGGTACCCAGGGCACTGTGACCAGGGAAGACCTCTAAGGGCTGCAGCACGTATTGTGCCACCCTTGGAGCCCTGTACCATTACACTCACACACTGCCTTTGCAGGCTGCGTGTCTTGGTGCAGAACAAAGTGAAGAGTCGACATGGCACACATCCCTGAGTGCCATGCCTACAACCCACTGCCCTGGCATAGATCAGTCACCCCTCTAGCTGGGTTCCTTATACCAGTGGTGAGGGTACAGGTGCATGAGCCCTGTACACCTACAGTGTCTAAGTCCATTCTTAGACATTGTAAGTGCAGTGCTGCCATGAAGAATAAATGGTGCTGGGAGTTTGTCATTACGAACTCCACAGCACCATAATGGCTACACTGAAAACTGAGAAGTTTGGTATCAAACTTCTCAGCACATTAAACCCACACTGATGCTGGTGTGGGATTTAATGAAAATGCACACAGAGGGCATCTTAGAGATGCCCCCTGAAAAACGACTCAGCCACTAGTGGTTCCAGGCTGACTGGCTAGACTTCCAGCCTGCCACCACCAGACATGTTTCTGGACCCCTAGGATCGAGAGCCTGCTGCTCCCGGAGCCCATAAACAAAGCACATCCTGGGACGGAGGTGTCCACAGCCTCCTCCCCAGGCTGGGCAGAGTCCATCTGTAGCAGGGGAAGCTTCAAAGGCCTGGCAGCCTTTGTAATGCGTCCTCCAGGCCACTTGCTACTATCAGCAACAGGTCCCCACTGGTCCTGACACCCACTTTGCGGTGGGAAGACCGGCGGGAAAAACCAGCGAGGACAGAGAGGTGTGCCCACCTCTGCCAACTCCACCCTCAGGTGGGGGAGGCAAGGTGAAGCCCAACTCTTCAGTGCCCGCCATCCCGCAGATGGCAGGCACCCAGCCAACCAGGATTAAGGATTGTGCTCACTCTCCCACGTGGAGGGTGAGCACACCAAGGGTGTAGTCAACCCTAAGGTCAGTAGACCCATTGGTCGCTACCTGTACCATGAGACCTGTAAAACGCCCCTAAATACTAGTATTTAGGGGCAACCCTGAACCAAGCATAAGCAGACCAGAAGAAACTACAAGAAAGAAGAAGAAGGACCGAACAGCCGTGCCGAAGCTAACAAGAGGAAGACGCCCACTGACTTGGCCCCAGCCCTACCGGCCTGTCTCCACCTCGAACCTGCTCCTGCAAAATCCTGGTGTGTCCTGCAGCCAGCAACCTTGAAAACCCCGGAGGACCTGCCTGCCTTCAACCACAAAGACTGTGTCTCCTGTGAACACCGGATTTGTTCATCTGCAACCTCTGGCTCCGGCCGGACACCGTGGATCCGCACCACTCTGCACCCGCCGTCCACGGCCTGAGCTCGAGTGGGAAAACACCATGAGGAGGTCCCCCCGGCAATCCTAACCCGAGATCCAGCGACCCCTGACCTGCCTCAAGCCTCCAGCCAACGCCTGCAGCCTAAATCCGGAAGGTCCCCCTAACCGCGACCAGGAGCTGGTAAGAAGATCCAACCCTAAAAGGCACCCCTGCACCCGACGCCCCACGGCCTTGGGTGGCCCAACCGACGGTGCCTAACCAACCCCCAACTACCCAACTTACCTCTCAAAGTGGTGGTTACACCCAGAAGACCTTCGTCCCCAAGCCTGCAGTGCCTTTGCAAACCGAAGGTTCCCTATTGCAAACAACAGGGCGCCTGACGTCGAAACAGCACCCTGCACCCGGCCGCCCTAGTGCTGCTGAGGGTGCACCTTTGGTGCTACTTTGTTTCCCCATTTGCCCTGAGCTAAAGTCCAAGAGCTTTTCTCCCTTGCTCCCACAACCAAGTGACCTGCCTCGTCAGCAGCCACCAACCGGAGGCCCCCTATCCCTCATTGGATAACATTGGGCCTCAGCACTCTGCACCCGGCCGCCCTAGTGCCGCTGAGGGTGTAACGAGAGTGCTCCATGACCCTTGGGGACCCCTGAGTCTACCCCCAGAACCTCAACTCCCACTACCGAATACTTACCTTAAAACCGATAACACTATTTTCCTCCGTAGGATAACATTGACTGTTTTTCTTGGAAAAGTTTCTAAGTGTGGAGTTTGAAAACTTAAAGAAATTCTTTAAAATTGTACTCATTTAACAAAAACGATTTTACTTACCTGCTTACAGGAAATGTCCCAGAGTAGTATCCAGGTATACTACTCTCTGTAAGAAAAGTAATCTCAAAAGTAACTGACCTGTAATCTTACTGAAAATCGTATACAAAGTATATCTACTGTATTTACAAAGCATTGCATTTCTCAGAAACAATACTGTAAGTCAAAACAAAGTGCATTTACAATTGCAATCCAAACTGTGTTACAAACTGTATATTTACTGCAAAGTACTTATCACTTACCTGTGCCAGGCTTGCTTGGTTCTAGGAAATAAAATAACTAAAAGAATATTTTTATACAAAAGCAATTGGTCTGAAGTTCAGTCTTTGAGTGTGTGAATTAATTTGCTGACTGAGTGTGTACAACAAATGCTTAACACTGTCCTCTGATACAGCCTTACTGCTCGACCACACTACCACAAATAGAGAGTGAGGTGCTATCTAACTTTACCTCTGCCTACCTTTTGGGTTCCACTGGACTCTGTGCACACTATACCTCACTTTGGTATAGTATATACAGAGCCAGCTTCCTACATTGGTGGATCAGCGGTGGGATATACAACTTTGCATTTGTTGGACTACTTGGTTACCACCTGATCACACAACAGAACTCTTAAATTGTCTTTAGAATTCTGATTTTTCAAATTGGCATTTTTTGCAAAATTACTAAAAGTCTTGTTAGTGCCTTGGTTAAGTCCCTTTAGAATTTTAGAAAAATAAAAAGTCACTTTAGCTAGGGTTGGAGGGGTTAGAAATCTTTTTTTTAACAATGTCTTAAAACAAGAACCCAGCTGTTAGTTGAAAATAACCAAAATGCCATAGAGGACCTGGTTGAGGAGCTTGACTTCACCCCTCACCTTCACTTGTCTTTCAAGGAGGTAAGGTCCCTATGCAAAATTAAAAACATAGCCATGGGGTCCCATCTCACCAAGCAAAAGCTCCAGGAGCTGTTGGGTGGGTATGCTAAGGACCACCCATCTGAAACTGGTGAAGACCTAGTCAGATGAGGAAGAAGAGGATGAGGATGACCAGGTAGATCAACCTCCTCCACTTCATAGGGAGAAAAGGGCCCCAGTGGCCCTGACTTCTAAGAATCAACCTCTCAGTACCTAGATCCCACACAGGTGGATCAGGTACCATTGAGGACAGCCTCCATGAGGAGGACATCCTGCTAGCCAGGTTGACCAAAAGATTAGACCTAGAGACCAGACTCCTTGCTTTAGAAAAAGAAAGAGCAGAGATGGGCCTAGGGCTAGGCCTGGTCGGTAAATTCTGTTCCGCTCGCGGAATTTGCGGAATGTGGGTAATTTCGCGTCCCGCGAAGAACGCAGAATTGCCAAAAATTCCGCGATCCGCGGCTTTTCGGAGTTTTTTGCTTGTTTGTGCTTTCAAAATGCGTGTTCGCGAGATATTTCTCCCCGAGCACGCAAACAGCGTTCGCGAACAGGAAAAAAGCATCGCGAACGGGCGGAACAAGCAATTCCGCGTGTTCGCAGAACTTTTGCGTGCTCGCGGAGATTTTTTACCATTTCGCGGAGCTTTGCGTAGCGCGACTACGCATATTCCGCCCACCCCTACCTAGGATCCATCAATGGTGGCAGCAATTTAAAAAATATAGAGAAAGAAGGATCCTATGATCCCAAAATCCCCAAAGGGATTGTCCCTAAAGTTGAGGAGGGTGATGATATCACCAAGTGGTTCACAGCCTTTGAAAGGGCTTGTGAAGCCAGAAGGGTGAGGAAAACTCACTGGGGGTCACTCCTTTGGGAACTGTTCTCTGGTAAGTGCAGAGACAGACTTCTGACCCTTAGTGGGGCAGATGCTGGGTCTTATGACCTCATGAAGAGAACTCTGATTGAGGGATTTGGACTCACAACTGAGGAATATAGAATTAGATTCAGTGGGGCTCACAAAACCCAGAGCCAGTCCTGGGTGGAATTTGTAGACTACTCAGTTAAGACACTAGATGGCTGGTTGAATGGAAGCAAAGTGCAAGATTATGATGGTCTTTATAATTTGTTTATGAAAGAACACATATTAAGTAATTGCATTGATGAAAAGTTGCATCAGTATCTGTTAGACCTAGGTCCAATTTTTCCCCAAGAATTGGGAAAGAAGGCGGACCATTGGGTCAAGACAAGGGTAACTAGGACGTCCACAGGGGGTGACCAAAAGAAAGGGGTTACAAAACATCCCCAGAGGAAAGACAGTGAGCCTCTTAAAGATAAAAGTAAGGAGTCCCAGGTAGCCCCCCAAAAACCTGTCACGGAGGTTGGGCCCAAAGACACCTCACAAACTAAAAATGGGTACCAAGGTAAGAATTGGGATCCCAACAAGGTATGGTGTCACAACTGCCAAAAGGCAGGACACCACACCAAGGACCCTAGCTGTCCTAAAAACAAAGCCCCTAGTGTAGCTCCAGGGGTTGCTAGTGTAGCTTTGGAGGGTGATTCCTCAGATGAGGAAGCCCTCATAGCCTTCAACTGGAAAATGGGCCCAAAGGTGAGTTGGAGATTCCAGAGGGGAGTAGACACTTCCACCACCTACTGGTGAATGGAATCTCAGCCCTTGCCCTGAGAGATACCTGTGCCAGTCACACTGTGATGCAGGACAGGTTGGTTCTCTCAAACCAGTATGTCCCAGGGGAAACAAAAAGAGTTAGGACTGTCCCAGGGGGTGTCACTGTTAGACCCGTGGCTCTAGTGCTCCTAGAAATAGCTGGGTCCCTTACATGGAGAAAGGTGGTAGTCAGTAAAGACCTCCCCCTTGATTGTCTCCTTGGGAATGACCACCCAGAAGATGGTCTGAGCCAAAGAGAGGTACTGGTCCAATGCCAGATATCACCCAAGAAACCTAGGGGGGCTCAACCTGTAGTTGGTGCAGCTAAGCCCCAAAAGAAAAAGAAGAGACACTGTAGGAAAGGTGGACAACTGTAAGCCACAGTTCCAGTGGGCCAGGGAGATTCTATCCCAGAAAGGGATAACTTCAAAATTGGCACTGGTGAAGTCCCCCCTGGCCAACAAAAAGACCTGACTAGTCAGGCATCTATCCAGCCTGAGTGGGTGGCTCCTCTGCTGGCAGAACAGAGGGTGGAAGAAGGGTGTTCACTACCAAGTGTAGTGACCCCCTACCCTAACACAGCAGACAGGCCACCAGAACCCAAAGAAGCCTGTAAGATAGCCACTTCACCTACTAGTGAAGGGATAAAGGTGTGGTTCTGGATACTGACAGCTGCTGGGTGTTAGCCTTCATGGCAGCACTGTCCTTGGCATGGTGGCCTAGCCCCCTGCCAAATAGAAAGTTAGGCCCCCTGACCCTATTGGTCATGGTGGGGTTGCTCAAGCTGCGGGTAACCTCTGTGGGTAAGCTGGGCTTTGCCCTAGCTAAACTAGAATTTGCAGAGGTAGGCACCTCTGAACCCAAACTAAAAAGATGGGGTGAAGACACTAAAGAGCTAGGAAAGGAGCATTGGGAATTAGGTCCTGAAACTGTTGAGGTAGTCCAGCTCCCTAAAGGAACTGACCTGGACAGAAGGATGTGAGGCAGAGTAGGCCCTGCATCTTTCAACCCACTTCCTCTACTCTTCCTCGCCTGAAAGACTAGAAAGACTCTCCCAGGTTTGGCTGAGTCTCCTGGCCTTTGGGCTGGGGGGGGCTTATGTGAGAAGCTGGGATCTGTTGCAGTAACCCCCCCACTTTTTGCCAGACTACTGATGCACTTTTGACTTGATGTGCCCTGGGTCCCTGCAAATCAGGGTCCCATGGGCCTGTGTTCTTCCCCCAAAACTAAACAAAACCCAATTGGCATCTCTGGCCAGAGGTCAGCCACTGGTAAATGGTACCCAGGGCACTGTGACCAGGGAAGACCTCCAAGGGCTGCAGCACTTATTGTGCCACCCTTAGAGGCCCTGTACCATTACACTCACACACTGCCTTTGCAGGCTGCGTGTCTTGGTGCAGAACAAAGTGAAGAGTCTACATGGCACACATCCCTGAGTGCCATGCCTACAACCCACTGCCCTGGCATAGATCAGTCACCCCTCTAGCTGGGTGCCCTATACCAGTGGTGAGGGTACAGGTGCATAGGCCCTGTACCCCTATAGTGTCTAAGTCGATTCTTAGACATTGTAAGTGCAGTGCTGCCATTAAGAGTATATGGTGCTGGGAGTTTGTCATTACGAACTCCACAGCACCATAATGGCTACACTGAAAACTGAGAAGTTTGGTATCAAACTTTCAGCACATTAAACCCACACTGATACCAGTGTGGGATTTAATGAAAAATGCATGCAGAGGGCATCTTAGAGATGCCCCCTGAAAACGACCTACCACTAGTAGATTCCAGGCTGAGTGGCTGACATTCAGCCTGCCACCACCAGACATGTTTCTGGACCCCTAGGGTCGAGAGCCTGCTGCTCCCTGGGGCCTGAAACAATGCACTTCCTGGGACAGAGGTGCCAAGCCTCCTCCCCAGGATGGGCAGGGTCCATCTGTAGCAGGGAAGCTTCAAAGGCCTGGCCGCCTTTGTGAGCTTCACCAGGCCACTTGCTGCTTTCAGCAACTGGTCCCCACTGGTTCTGACCCCCACTTTGGGCGGGAGAGACCGGCGGGAAAAACAAGTGAGGAAGAGAGGTGTGCCCACCTCTGCCATCTCCACCCCTCAGGTGAGGGAGGCGAGGTGAAGCACAACTCTCAGTCCCCACCATCTTGCAGATGGGGGACCCAGCCAACCAGGGAAAGGCTTATGCTCCCCTCCAACTGGAGGGTTGAGCACACTAGAGGGTGTACTCACCCCAAGGTAAGGGACCCATTGGCTCCCAACCTTTGACCTACCTGTAACGCCCCTAAATCTAGCATTTAGGGGCAACCCTGAACCTTGCTTCCTCAGACCAGAAGAAACTACAAGAAAAGAAGAAGAAGGACCGAACAGTCGTGCCGAAGCTAACAAGAGGAAGACGCCCACTGACTTGGCCCCAGCCCTACCGGCCTGTCTCCCCCTCGAACCTGCTCCTGCGAAATCCCGGTGTGTCCTGCATCCAGCAACCTCAAAAACCCCAGAGGACCTGCCTGCCTTCAATCACAAAGACTGTGTCTCCTGTGAACACCAGATTTGTTCATCTCCAACCTCTGGCTCCGGCCAGACACCATTAATCCGCACCACTCTGCACCCACCGTCCACGGCCCGAGCTTGAGTGGGCAAACACCACGAGGAGGTCTCCCTGGCGATCCTGACCCGAGATCCAGCGGGCCCTGACCTGCCTCAAACCTCCAGCCGACGCCTGCAGCCTAAATCCGGAAGGTCCCCCCAACCGCGACCAGGAGCTGGTAAGAAAATCCAACCCTAAAAGGCACCCCTGCACCCGACACCCCACGGCCTTGAGTGGCCAAACCGACGGTGCCTAACCAACCCCCAACTTCCCAATTTAACTCTCAAAGTGGTGGCCGCACCCAGAAGACCTTCGTCCCCAAGCCTGCAGTGCGTTTGCAAACCGGAGGTTCCCCATTGCAAACAACAGGGAGCCCGATGTCGAGACAGCACCCTGCACCCGGCCTAGTGCTGCTGAGGGTGCACCTTTGGTGCTACTTTGTTTCCCCATTTGCCCTGAGCTAAAGTCCAGGAGCTTTGCTCCCACAACCAAGTGGCCTGCTCGTCAGCAGCCACCAACCGGAGGCCCCCTATCCCCCATTGGATAACATTGGGCCTCAGCACTCTGCACCCGGCCGCCCTAGTGCCACTGAGGGTGTAACGAGAGTGCATCCCTGACCCTGGGGGACCCCTGAGTCTACACCCAGAACCTCAACTCCCACTACCGAATACTTACCCTAAAACTGATAACACTATTTTCCCCCATAGGATAACATTGACTGTTTTTCTTGGAAAAGTTTCTAAGTGTGGAGTTTGAAAACCTAAAGAAATTCTTTAAAATGTTACTATTTAACAAAAACGATTTTACTTACCTGTTTACAGGAAATGCCCCAGAGTAGTATCTAGGATTACTACTCTGTAAAGAAAAGTAATCTCAAAAGTAACTTACCTCTAATCTTACTGAAAATCCTATACAAAGTATATGTACTGTATTTAGAAAGCATTGCATTTCTCAGAAACAATACTGTAAGTCAAAACAAAGTGCATTTACAATTGTAATCCAAACTGTGCAACAAACTGTATATTTACTGCAAAGTACTTAACACTTACCTGTGCCAGGTTTGCTTGGTTCTAGGAAATAAAATAACTAAAAGAATATTTTTATACAAAAACAATTGGTCTGAAGTTCAGTCTTTGTGTGAATTCATTTGCTGAAACAGTGTGTACAACAAATGCTTGACACTGTCCTCTGACACTGCCTTACTGCTCAACCACACTACCACAAATAGAGAGTGAGGTGCTATCTAACTTTACCTCTGCCAACCTTTTGGGTTCCACTGGACTCTGTGCACACTATACCTCCCTTTAATATAGTATATGCAGAGCCAGCTTCCCACACATGGGCAGAGTAAGTGCCAGCCTTAAGAGATATATTATTCAGAAACAATGGCTTCTTGAGTGCGCTAGCCACCATCTTGTCAGTTGCATCCGCTGGAGAACAGTCTTCAGGATTTATGGAGATTCGATCAATCAGTGTTGCCAAAATAGCATTCAGTTTCAAATTATGCTGAAGCCCACGCCTTGATTCTTTCCGGTAATACAACTTCATTAAAGTGAAATATTAGCATGGTCCACCTCCATCTGCTTCCACTCTCCAAATATCAACTCCTTCATTTTCTTGTGTACACGCAGGTCAAAAGAGTCTGGTTTATTGAACTGCGGAAAAAAAACCTTCAGTTTCTTCAGAAGAAGCAAGTGGAGTGAACTCCAGATTGTCCCTGTTGTGCCCCTGTACTTCTGGTACCATCTCTTTCTAAATATATTTGCTTGAAGAGGAAGTGCTTGTAGCTTCCACATCTGAATAATATGCCATAACACCAGCCTTGTATCCGTTAGCGCCCTTGGCCTTATGCTTGGACTTTGCTGCTAGTTTTTTCGAAACCGCAGCCTCAAGCATTTCCTGCACCACTGCAGCTGTCATGAGAGCATGCATACTTGCAGATGGAGTAGTGGGGACCAAGACCTGCTTTTTCTATCAGGAAATTATCCCTCCTCATCTGAGGAAGAGGACGAAACATCTCCTCTTGGAGCTTCTCTTTCTTTTCATTGTCAGTCCAGTAATAAAATACAACTCGATATCTTCATTAAATAAAATAGAGTATCCTTAATAAACCCTCAAAGGGGATCAAGAGGATATTACTGTGACCAATGATCCATGACCATAATTCACCCAATCAGACTTCACAAATTTGAGCCATCCTCAAATTTATACATTAAAGAAATGGGGCTCCAAGGGTGACTTATATTCCCCACAAATTAGCCCCGCTTTGTGGAGAGCCTTGCTTCTCCCTCAGCAGATGCTCTGAGACTCAGTATGCTGATTCTGCCCCTCCTGACCCGGAAGAGAAGCCTGGCACCAAACAGATGGCGAGACTCTGTTGAGCCCACTGCTCCATGCCCAGCCCAAAGACACTGCACTGCGGTCTTCCTCTGAAGCATGACGTGCCCACCGGGAATGTAGTCCAGCCTCTCCCCTCACAACAGTTGTTACCATTCCAGTGCCAAAACAATCCTGAAGTAGACGCAGCTCTGCACACGCCAATATTGGATGAGTCTGAAAACACAAATTAGAAATAGTTAGTTGCTGGGGCTAGGGCCCTTTTATTGCTATAGCTGTGTGGTGACTGGTGTCTGAGAAGGTAGGACTGCCTCATATGTTATGAATTCAGACAAAGGAGGGACGAGGAGGCAATACAGGTTAAAGCAATGAAAGTGACCTTCTGTGATGTGGTGTAAAGTAATATGTTATCGTCTATAAGGAACATTATAGGAAAGCAATCAGAGTAATATCATGTCATTTTTGCAGGGTGAATTAGGCTGAGTAAGATCTTTCTAGAATCTGATGTACCCCAAGTAATCTCTGACAGCAGATAAGTGATGGATGAAAATATGTATAAATGTTTTTTATATGGATCAAAGACAAGCATATAGTCAATGAGTAATAGGAGCAGTGGTTGGGTTGTGGAAGGTTAATAATGCCTTGTGATGTACTGTTCTCTAAAGCGATGAGTCTTCAACTCTTTCCTGAATCAGAGCAGCTTTGTGGTGGTTCTGACGTGAATAGGGATATTGTTCCAGGTCCTGGGTGCATATATGGAAAAGGTGTGCTGCCTTATTTTTTCTTCTTTAACTTTTTACTCTGCAGTCTGATGGAGGCCTGGCTGTGTGTGCTGAGTATCACCAGAGACAATGAGCTTGTCTGCAAAAAAATGAGGGGGAGCTGGCCGTGATTGCTTTGTAAATGCTGGGGTGCTGGCCATCAGGAAATGTCTAAATATTCTGAATCTCTGGTAGATTCCCATCAGTAAAGTGCTATCTAGATTCTGGATGGAGGTTTGCACAATAAGCTTTCAACAACACTGAGAGTTTCTCACTATTAATAAAGGTCTTTTAGGATGATAGTGGTGATTTTTTGTTTTAAAGTCTTTTTGGTTTAACCAGAGCAAACGTATCTACTCTAGCCATCATTGCATTGCTGAAGTGGGCTGTGAGAACCTTCTCCTCAATCTTGTGTTCTCATTTGGCCTCTGAAAGGAGAAAACTGAGGCTCCTTCCCAGATTGGTTAGATTGATGCCCTTAAATTTCCAACTCACATCCAGAGCCAGACTGGGACAGATTAAAGGTCGGGGCACCAAAACAAAAGTGGCCCACATTAGTGAATTAGATACCTAAAAACATGTGGCCCATGTTTGAAAATTGGGGCAATGGTGAACTTGTAAAGACGTATTGTATACGTGTTTTTCAAGGTAGGGAATACTACATGCATTTGAGTTTGCTGCAGGAAATTTTTGTGGTAATATCAGTTAAATCAACAGTAAAACACAGCCCAGAAAATCTTAAAACTGGCCCACAAATTTGTCAAAATAATGGCCCACACACTGACTTGTCAGACCAGCCCATCGGGCACTACCTGATGGCCCTATAGGCCAGTTCGACCCTGCCCACATTTTAGGATTTTTTGTTTGAAACAGTCGAGGGTTTTAGACAAAATAGGATGAACTGCACAACGAAGCAGTTCACCTGCAGGTCTAAGTAGTCAACTTGAGGGATTTAATCTTGATGTAGCCTTCTTTAGCAATTATGAGGGCCAAGGTCACTCTATTAACATGCGTCAGTTGAGTGTGGTAATGGATTAGGTCAGTGGCAGAAATGAAGTCACATACTGGAAAAACATATGGGTCATTTATGTCGCCCTAATGAAGGCTAAAGTCCCCAGGGAAGGTATTGTTGGCCACAGAACTGATTTCATCATCTTTTAGATCAATCTGTAGGTCAATAATTTAAGGATTTTTATACCTGGAGGAGGTAAATGATGTGGAAAACTACGAATTCTCATCAGGTGTTTTTGCTTCAAAAGCTGCTCGTTCAAAGGTGGTTCATTGATGGTTTTTGGGCCTTTATCGAGGATTTGTCAATCACTGCAAGCCTTCAATCCATTTTTGCCCATTGGTCACTGTGAATGATTGAGTCTCCCGAGGAGAACGAGGTCAATTGCTGATTAACACAAGACAGGTTCCATCAAAAAACAATTGGTTGTGAACCTCATTAGTATCAGAAATCTCATTGAGTTAAGCCACTGATATGCAGTCATGCAGCAAACATTTGAAGGAGGAGAGAATGTTTTAGTAAGAAGCAATGATATAATCAAACTCTGTAGTTTGGTGAGGTTGACAGTTCTTCGGTCGAGCTGTGATTTCTGACTTCTAGTGTTATCCATTATTGGGTTATGTGATGTGATGTGTGATGGATTTTTCCAGACTGCTTCTCTTTTGGACAAGATTAATTGCGCAATGTCGTATTTGGATAATATATGGCCGATCTTTTCTTGACGCAGTCCTTTATTGCTACGTTGAACTGGTCTGAAATGATGCATACCCCTGTGTTATATGACCGCCACTATGTGTCAGCTCGGCGTTGCTCCCAGAGCTGCCTATCACTGAGCGTGTAGACATCTCAAATCAGCAGTACCGAGCAGACACACAGTGATGCTCATAAAAATCAGGAGTATGCATTAAGATGACAGAGGATGGGGGGCGTGGCTTCGGCGCCAAAGAGGATGTCCGCTCTTGCGAGGAGCTCCGTGACGACGTGAGGGGACGGATCTCCTACGGGCGTGTTTTCCCGCTATTTGGACCCCATAACCACAGGCAAAACATCAATGAAGCCCAGCGGTACAGTCTGAACTGCTTGTCAGAGCCCAGGGTGAGCGCTATCTGCATTTTTTCTCTCCCGTTTCGGACCCGCTCGTTTTACATGCAGCCGCCATTTTGTTTTTTATGTTCGGTGCCGCCAGGGCTTTCTTCTCATTTTCTCTGCAGTTCACCTCATGACGCTTGAACACCTTCAGCGTTTTTCCCATTATTTACTGCTGCACATGCCATCTGGGAAGTGTTCATTTTAAAATTACTTTGTCTATGATGTAATTTTTCCTCTATTTGGCACCTCATACGTTCCATAGAACGTACATCATTTTTAAAAGGAATTAATTACAAAAATTCTTTCTTTCTTGATCTCCTGAAGTCTTGGGGCAGTATGGACTATTTCATCCCATTTATTTTACACAGGAACTGCTGTTGACTTATTTTTATGGCAAAGGCGCACTCTACTCGTGGTAGTGTTAAATCTGTTGACTGTAATTCATTGGAAGATTATAATCCTTTCAGCATTTTGCAGGAGAATATGGAAGACTTAGATTCTGGTCATTCAGCCACGGGTGGTGCGACGCCTAATATGCCCCGTAATCCTTCTAAACAGTCATCTAAAATTCCCTCTGCCTCATCATCTGTATCAACTAAACGTGTCAAGAAAGACCCGCCTTCACCTTCCAATTCTTCAACGTAAATATCTATGGAATTGCTTCTTGAAGAAATACATGCTCTCAAACCTTACATGGAGGAAACAAATATCCATCTCCAAAGTCTTGAGGATAAATGGTCACACATGGAACAAAAAGTTACTCACCTAGAACAACGTGTTGACTCTGTTCAAGTTGTTACCAGCCAAGTTCCTTCCTTGCATCTGGAGATTTCACACCTTAAACAACAAGTGGAAAATTTGGAAAACCGCAATAGGCATAATAACTTATGCATTTATGGCCTTGCGGAGGGTCTTGAAGGTTCAGATCCTCTTTCCTTTTTTCACTCCTTCCTCCCGACTCTTCTGGTTTTTCCCGAAACTCCAAAATTGAACATCCAAAGAGCTCATCGCTTGGGGCAAAACCCAAGATCAGCATCTTCCTCAACCAAACCAAGAGGCGTTATTCTATATTTTTTGGAGTACACCGATCTGCTTAAAGTCTTACATGCTGCCAGAAGTAAGGGAAAAATCTCCTGGCAAGGATCCAATCTCTTTTTCGCCCAGGACTATGCCAAAGCAACAGCAGACCGACGGAAACATTTTTTGGACATGAGACCAGCTCTTCGCAGTTTGAATGCTAGATATGGGTTGTTCCACCCTTGCCTTATGAAGGTGACTTCTAACAATAAAACCACTGCTTATGAAGATCCGGCGCGCCTACAACATTTTTTGGATACCTGCAAAGAAGAAAACATGGAATTCCACGTTCATCGTTGTTTTGATTGTTTTCTTGTTGTTTTGTTATGATTCTGTATTCTACTTATATTGATATCTTTTACTGTTGTTTATTGTATTTCTTGTAACCAATTTCTTTTCTACTGTCAGGTGCGGTTTATCGTGGTCTTCTGCTATGTGATCCCATTTCCCGCCTGGATGATGTCTCCCTTTCCTGTTTTCGTCCTGGAGTTTCCCGCTTGATCGTGCCGTTTTCCTTATGTGGCTCCACCACCCCCATGTTCTTTGTATGTTTGTGGTACGTCCTTTTATTATTTTTTCATTCTTTCTTTGCACTGTCCTCTTTCAACATATCTCTCCTATCTTATTTTTCTTACTTGTTTTATTTCTCCCTTTCTCTCCACATATTCTAGTTTTTTCTTCACATTCCTACTTTCTTCTTTATTTCATTTGCTGGTCTCTCTTCTTCCTCTTCAAATTAACTCATTTTTTGATTCTCTGTAGGTTCTCTTCCTATTTCATAATTTTATTTTTCTATATATATTGTTTTTCTACAGAATTTCTCTCATTTGGTAAACTGACACATGATGCGTTATTGTGTTTTGCTAGTTGTAATTGTTCTTATCAGGTTTTCTTAACTGTTCTACATATTTAGATGTCGTTAAAAGCTATATCCTGGAATGTTAAGGGTCTGGGTTCTCCCATCAAATGTCAACGGGTTTTATCACATATTGCGGGGTTAAAAGGTGATATAGTTTTATTGCAAGAGATTCATGTGACAAGTAACGAGATAGCCAAACTTCAACGCCAATGGGTGGGTCATGTTTTTGCATCTCCGGGTTCGGGGAAGCGAAATGGTGTAGCTATTCTTTGCCATAAACGTTTAGATATCCAACTTGTACAACAAGATACAGATTCTGAAGGTAGATGGGTTTCAGTGTCTTTACTAATTAACAATATTCCTTTGACCATTTTCAATTTGTACGCACCCACTAACCCTGATAAGCTCTTTTGGCCCCAGATTTTATCTATATTGATGACATATACAGACGATTATCTAATATTTGGTGGTGATTGTAATATGGTTGTTGATCCTTTCATAGATAGACGTTCTCATTCTAAATTTACTCCTTCTTGCACACACAATCAATTCACTTCTACTATAACTCAAAGATCCCTTGTTGATGCTTGGAGACTATGCCACCCCAATCTCCAAGAATATACTTATTTCTCGCCAGTCCATTCTTCTCAATCCCGTATAGACTATCTTTTTATTTCTAAAGCCCTTACCCAACATATTTCTCATTCTGACATAGGATCTATATTAATTTCTGATCATGCCCCTGTCTCCTTAGGTTTAGACTTACTCCCTCCAATCGAAAGAACCAGGAGATGGAGATTTAATAATTCCCTCCTATTAGACTCAAAATTTACACCCGCTTTTCAGAAATTTGCAGACACTTTCTTTATAGAGAATGAATCCCCTCATGCCTCTCCTCAACTTATTTGGGACACCTTTAAAGCTGCCTCTAGGGACTTTATTATTTTGTTTGTAGCCCAGAAACAGAGGGCATCCTCTCAAGCCATACAATTGCTTGATTCACGAATTAAGCAATTGGAACATTCCTACTATTCTACAAAGGCCCAATCTGATTTGAGTGAACTTATCAAAGACAAATTTGCTTTTAATAAACTTTCAACTGAATCCGTGAATTTATACTTACTTAAATCTAGTGCTAAATATTATAGTGCACAAAATAAAGCTGGTAATCTTCTTGCCAATTATCTCAAGATTAAAAAGAACGCACTAAAATTGAATCCATTTTAACTTCAGCTAACACTACAGTTCATAAGAATGAAGACATTCTTTTAGAATTTACTAACTTTTATCAAAAACTTTATACCCCTGAATCCCCTTCTCAACAAACTGCTATTACCCAATATGTATCCTCTATTCCTCCACCTTCTTCTCTTGACGTAGATTTCGCTTCCTTAGAAGATGATATTCAAATTAATGACATCCTTACTGCTATTCAATCTACTAAAAAAGGGAAAGCTCCTGGACCTGATGGTTTTACTATTGAATTGTATGCACATTTTTCTCATCTCCTTCTTCCCAAATTTCATCAGTTATTCTTATCTTTTATTTCAACCCAGAAGTCGAAAAGTTCTTTTCAGGAAGCTTTGATTTGCCTTCTCCCTAAAGAAAACAAAGACCACACATTGTGTAAAAATTACAGACCCATTTCTTTAATTAATTTAGATTATAAAATATTTGCGAAAATTCTTGCCCTTCGTCTGGATTGTGTCCTACCACAATTAATTGGAAAAGAACAATGTGGTTTCATTAAGGGACGACATTTATCTGACAATACTCGATTGTTTTTTAATGTTCTAAGCAAATCTAAATCATATAAACAATCATTGGCAGCAGTTTCATTAGATGCCGAAAAAGCGTTCGATAGAGTTAGTTGGCCGTTTATTTTCTCAACACTTGTTTGGTTTTGGTCCCAAATTTATCGCTTATGTCTCTTTACTCTATTCCGCTCCCAGGTCTTTTATTCTAGCTAATGGTCTTGTATCTCCCTCTTTTCCTCTTCACAGAGGAGTCCGGCAAGGTTGTCCACTATCTCCACTTTTATTTATCCTTGCCCTAGAACCTTTTTTAATAAAAATTTGTTTGAATGCAGACATTACAGGTTTCTCATATGGTGACAAGCATTTAAAACTTTCAGTATATGCAGATGACATCCTATTATTTATTTCAAATCCACAAAAGTCCTTGCCAGCATTTTTATTAGAACTGTCTGATTTTGCTTTCGTTTCAGGTTATAAGCTCAATGCTGACAAATGCGAAATCCTTCCTCTAAACAAACACTGTTTCCATGCTGATTTTTTATCTTCTTCTTTCCATTGGAATCCAGTTAAGATCAAATATCTTGGACTATGGTTCACTCCTTCTATTAAAGATATGGTTGCGTTAAATCTAAAAGATTTACAAACAAAACTAGTTACTTCCAAGTCACGTTGGCACCCCTTATTTTTATCCTGGTGGGGTGGATTAGATTCTATAAAAATGATGCTAGTTCCAATAATATTGTTTTATTTATCCAATATTCCGATTAATATTCCTAAATCTTTTTATAAAAATATATACAGTATCCTTTTAAAATTTGTATGGCATAAAAAAAAGCTAGGATGTCTCTTTGTAAGCTTAAAAAGCCTAAACACGTGGGTGGTGTTAATTTTCCTGATTTTTCTTCCTATCATACTTCATTTTTCTTAAACAATCCTCCTTTTTGCTGTTTGACAATGGGAAAGATTCTATCCTTCAATCTTTGTGGGTAGATGTCGAAAAATTCTTTTTCACCCTTTTACCTTTGAAGAATATATTTCTCTTTCCCAGGTTCCAGTATCACTATCTTTTCCTATTCTCAAAAATGCCTGTCAAATCTTTCAACCACTCTTCTCAGCTGATCTAGACGAACGTACACAATTTTTAAATTCATCAATTTGGTATAATAAACATATCAAACTTAACAACAGGTCTACATTCTGGAAGGATTGGTTAACTTGTGGACTTAAGTGGACTCATCAACTCTTTCAAGATGGTATCTGTATCCCCTTTTCCGTAATTCAATCCCGTTTTTCTCTTCCCTCTTCATATTACTCCAAATATATGTCTTTGATTGCAGTTGCTCAAGTCTCTTATAATGCTTTAGTACCCTCTCATGCGCTTGCTGTTTCGTCTCCTATTACAAAATCGTTTTTATGCAATCCCCCTTCCGCATCTCAAATATATAAAAAATTAATGGATATCCCCATTACTCATGATAAATCTGTTGTAGAATGTAGTTGGGAATCTGATTTGGGAGAATCTTTTCCTATTCCAATATGGAATAAAATCTGGAATAAAATAAGGAAGTCTTCTAGAGCAGCGAATACTACCCAAACTTTGTTTTTTATTTATAATAGGCTTCTGATCACTCCAGCTAAACTACAGAGTATTGATCCTGCCATCCCCTCTACTTGTTGGTCTTGCCCTGCCCCATCAGCAGATCTCAAGCATATGCTATTTGATTGCCCAGCCATTTACACTTTTTGGACCAGAGTATGGCAACAAATCAAAACTATTTGCCACACTCATATTCCTTTCTCTCTTTCACATATTTTTCTCGGCAGCATCTCCGAAGTTTGGTCCTCTCATGGTCTCATGGTCTAATGTCTGCATTATTGATTTACTTATAGCTGTTGCATTTCAACAAATTACCAAGTCATGGAAAAATACCTCTACTGTCTCTTTTCAAGCATGGTGGTATGAAGTTTGCTACAACCATAGATTGGATAGAGCTTATGTACACCCAATCACACTTTCTATCAAACGAGACATACTTTGGTTGCCTGTCACTGACTTCTTAAATGTGTCAGCTAAAATGCTATCTTCACATAACCCTTGCACTGAAGAAGTTTCCAAGCCTCCTTGATTTTACAGTTATTATTGTTTTCAAGTACACCTTATCCTATGGTTAGAGACTAATTTATTACAGTAGGAATTATTGTTACATAAATGTTGGTTTTTTTGCATATAAGATCTAGTATGAATTTTATATTCCCCTCCTCTTTTTCTATCTTTCTATCCCCCCTTCTTTTCTTTCTTTCGTTTCCTTTTTTCCCCTCCTCATATGAATTAACTGCATTATTCTATACTTATGTAATATTCTTTTGAATATTGTACTCTGTTTTATCTTTTCAACAAATAAAGTCTCTTTTAAAACTGAGAAAAAAAAAGATGACAGAGGACGGTACCCCGATAAATGTACTATTTAAAAGATTTGACCGAAAGGTTATCAGACAGACGTGTATTGTCCTGATATGCGGATTCACTGTAAAGGGTGAAAATGTTGCCACAACCAAAGGGCTGGCATTGAGTATTTGGCGCAAAGATGCAAGCAGTTTAATTGAACTTTGTTGCTGGACAATTAATGTGACATCCCTGTTGTTATTGGTGGATATATGTGTATAAATCACTCACTTCTATCGCGGGAAAATAACACCGTGTTAACGTTGTATTCTCAACCCGGCGGCACCATGCGATAGTCTCACGATAACGTGCCAAATGACCGCGTTAAAACTAACGCAACGCCGAAAAAATGCAAAACACGAACGTGATAAAAGTTGCGATGCCCCAAATCGCGATACAAAAATCAGCGATAACCAGCGACAGGCCTGCAATTCCCATGCGTCATGCGGGAAAATGCACCATAAAAGCAGGGAAAAAAAAAGACAAAAAAAGTTAAACTGCGTAGCACCATGGATGCACCCGGACCGAGTGCAGAGGACAACGCGAACCCCACAAGCCCCACAGACGACCAGCAAGGAACCTCGGGGTTGGGGAAGGCCAAGGAGAAGAGGAAGAGGAAGACACGGTGCAGTCCGCAGGAAAACAGGATCATCGTTACAGAGGTGATAGAACACTACCAACAACTGTTCGTCACCTCCAACGTGTCATTGGCAACAAAGACGCAAACATGGCAGACTATCTTGGACCATGTGAATGCAGTTGCAGAGTTGAGGAGGACAATGGAAGAGGTCAAGAGGCACTGGAATGATGTGAAGGGCAAAACCAAGAAGAAACTCAATGCCAACATGAAAGCAGCAACGCAGATTGGAGGTGGGGGTCCAGCGGCACACCAGGAGCTGGATGACATGGAGAAAATGGTGGCCACAGTCATCAGTCGGGATACGGTGCCAGGAGTAGTGGATCCGGACACTGCTCAACATGACCTGACACAACATCAACAGGGTGAGCACCGACCAGGGACTGAGGGGACGGTGGGAGATGGGCACAATGGCACACATGCACAATTAAGTAGAGCACACTGCACACCCACAATGACTCTGGATCATGTCCCTGATCTCCTTCGCATACTGCAGCACACATAGAAACAGCAAGTAGGCCCCCGTCAACAATGTGCCCGGAGGGGGCCCTCCCCAAACATCACTAATCTCACAACAAACCCATACACATGTGCTGAACCCAGCAAAGCTGCAGGTCCGTGAGCCACACTGACAATGCAAGTGACACTGCATGACGATTAGCATGGCTGCAGTCCAATCATCATGACATGGTGCACGCCCTGACACTGAGGTGACTGAGTGTGAACCACATCCGGAAAGGAGGAGGTCACACTCTGACACATCCACGTGCACAAACAATCCCTGACGTCAACAACACATCTGCGGACAAACCATGCTCAAGAGTCACAACTCGACCAAGAGCCCAATTTACCCAAGTCCGCAACATCTCAGCACTGTAGAAGCACAGAAGTCAAAGGCACACCGCCTGAAAGGGATAAGGGGCAGCCAAATCAGAGATGCAGGGGCGACTCACCCACAATGCAGCACACACACATAAGAATAAGAGCACCTCAACATTGACAACAATGTGGTACAAACTGCAACACTTCCACGACAGAACACAGGACACAACTGGTGCCGCATGTGTGTACAAAATGGCCAATCACATCTGGCATAGCAGGAAACTGTGAGATGACAATGTACGAGTACAACCTCACATCCGTGATGTAGTACAAATGTCCACTGTCCCGCATCAAATAGGCATCTCCTCACAAACAGTCACAATGTACATTGTCATGCAGTCTGCATATAAACTCCGCCAATGCGTCAACATACATGGAACACACTGTGAAACTGCATCTCCCCTTTACATTGCAGAGGGACAATCAACACCTCCTGCAGAGCAGACCCTACATCACGTCAGCGATGATGGAGACGACCTCCAGGACATCGACTACGACGAACTCCAACGGTTCATGGACAACATCCGTACCCCACCTCCAGTAGCAGGGCAGCCCAGCACCATCGAGGTGATCCCACCCCCTGCACAGACCACACAGCAGGAAGCACCCACCACCACATCTGGCTCCCAGCCGCTCACCGAAGAACACATGGCGTTCCAACGCCGTGTGTTAGACTGACAGAAGGAGCTGGCTGAACAGGTGCGGGTGGGGTTCGACCTCATGGCAGCCAAACTAGATGCCATACATGGGTGTCTAAGTCCCATCAGGGACCACTTACACTCCCTAACGGACACCCACAGTCTGCCCCATGCCCTCCAACATTCCATGGCTGGCGTCGCTGGAGTCATGACTCGGAGACAACAACAACTGTCTAGTCAGAGTGGCTACAGCGATGTCATCCGTGATTTGGGAAACATAAGGAGGGTCATGGAGAACATGGAGCGGATGCAGGCGCAAAGAATGGCTACCACGGCTGCACACGAGAAAGCTGTAGATGGGATCTTCCATGCCCTTCAGATCCTCATCATGGGAGTGATGCCACAAGACATTGCGCAGATGAATGCTGCTGCTACTTCTACATCCACATCTCCGGCCCCTGATGTGTCAGTGTCACACAGTGCTGCAAACCAAACACCAACACCCACATGTGAGGCACATGAAATGTCAGAGGACGAAGATGAGGATGAATCTGCCTTAGTGGTAAGGAGGGAGCAGTTGCATTCATCTCCGCCAAATGGCTTGTTTCTGCTTGGGTCTGTCCTCTGCATCATGCCCTGGAATAACACCTTCCACTGTCCCCGACACACTCTGCGACACTAACCTTGGACCCCGACATGGACTGCCATATTTTGTATGCTCAACAATGACACAGCAATCAGCCTGCGGACTGGACTCTTCCCCTTCCGAGTAATATGTCAATCCCTAAAGGACTCTGGCTGGCCCTCCACGGGGCAACATTGTAAGGTTTTGTCTGCATGGCCCAGTACTAAGACAGCTTCAACACTCCACTGAACGTGAATAATACATTCCAATACACACAGATGTGTCATGTCTATGATTAACCAAGTATGAAAGCATGGACGAATGTAGGGGCAGTGATTCCCCCTTACGTCCATGTAGCTCATGTTGTGGGACTTGAGTCACAGGGTGCATCCCTGCATCATGGTGGTACATATTTGACCCCAAAAGAAGCCCTGTTGTCAATTGTAGGTCACAAATGACAGCCTATATATAATGATTTGGGACACATGTGAAACGCTGATGAGTGGGATTCCGTACTATATTTGACACACAGAAATGGTATTTCGAATACGTGACACCCTAAACAGCCTCTCTGTACAGAGGTGACACACCCACCATCTATTTCCAATTTGTGAGATTGTTAGCACTACATGTTGCACTTACACTTGTCAGACTGATGTGCTTGTACAGAGGAGTAACATGCACACAGGGAATGTGTGTTGTAATGAATTTAGTTGCACATGCTGTGCCTGTGTTCAATTTGTACTGTCCCATGATTGCTAAGGACTGTGACAATGTGACGTGCTCATGTGAAGAAATTGTCAATGATGGTGTTCCTACGGGCTATTCCTGCTGCTGCTGCAGTGGGGTGTGGTCCACCTGCCTCATCTTCCTCATCATCGTCCGGTGCATCTGGCACTTGTAGCCATGGGGCATTGGTGCGTACACATATGTTGTGCAACACACAACATGCAACGATCATCTTGCACACGATGCCTGGGCTGTACAGGAGCCTTTCACCTGTGATGTCCAGGCACCTGAAACGTGACTTCAACACGCCAAATGTGTGTTCCACGATGCCCCTGGTGCGTTTGTGGGCCGCATTGTACTGCCTCTGTGCCTGTGTGTTCGGGCCTCGGAGGGGTGTCATCATCCAAGGGCAGAGTGCATATCCTTGATCACCTGTGACAGTGCAGAGAGACATGAGTCAAAAGTTGGTTCTGCATGATGTGTTGGCAGGCTCACAAGTTCATTGGTGTGTGATATGTGTGACTTAGTGATTCCTGTTTGACAGGTACTGCTTGTAGCAAATGAGCGGCACCAATGTGTATTACGTAGCCTCACTGCTGCTCCTCCCTCCCCCGAGCCTATTTACTAGTGTGCGCAGCGCGGTTGCATCACTTGCACTCCTACGGCACACCATTGTCATGCCTGTCTGCGCATGTCCACAAGCCTAACAACGACACTGTGATGTTGTGCGTTGAAGGTGGGCGGCCACGTGTGTGTAGGCCTATGGTAAGAATAGGGCGGACACAGATGTAGAGTTCATGGCTGGCTGAACTCACGATGCGGTTGAGGGTAGACCTTTGGCCTACGCTGTGGTAATAGCAACACACACAACAGTTGGCATGTATGATCCCGGACCCCGAGTGGGCTTGCGCTCCTTCATTTATCGCTTCGGCCGAGCCCGCACTCCGGGGGCATGCTACATCGCAACATTGTCCATTGCGGGACGGGTGGCGCCAACACTACAACAGAGACACACGCATTAGTTACTTCCTTGGCAAGGCCAACACTTAGCAACGCCCAGAGACACAGGCTGATTATCCACACCCCTACGCTGGACTGTCGTATGCCAGCCCACTCCGCTTACGCTTACAGGGGGGTACGACACAGCTACATGTCCCAGGTCTTCCCCACTGCCTGAGGTGACATTGTTGCGTCCGCTGTACACAGCACAATGAAATGTGGTAGGGCCCGGGGCCCTCATGCATACATAATGACCACACAGACACACTTAGATAGTTTGTGGAACTGGCTACGGGCACGTGCGCCCGGCCCCTTTTATTGCCAGGGTCACATGTCCAGTGACGCCTGTGCTGCATGGGTGTGGGGTGAGTGTAAGCCAGCCCTCAGGGAGTGGTTTGTGCTGGCAACAACTACAACAGTGATCAGACAATCAGAAGTTCAAAGTTCAAACAGCAAGGGTCCATGACTTGAGCTGCACAGAGTTAGTGGCCCCGGATGCACTGCGGCCGGCACAGGCACACCGCCACGGGACGGTGACTTGGTGTGCACTGAGGTAGGGCCACGAGAGCTGAGCGGGTCCTCATCGATGTCGAAGGTGAATGTCGCGGAGTGTTTCGGGGGACAGTGGAAGGTGTTCTTCCAGGGCATGATGCAGAGGGCAGAACCAAGCAGAAACAGGCAATATGGAGGAGATGAATGCTACAGACTCATTTTTAACACCAAGTCAGTATCAGCTACATGATGATGAAGACAACCCCCAGGCCATAGACTCAGAGGCCACCAAAGTTCAACCAGAGAGTGTCCATGAATTTCGGGGCACAGAGTTAGTGGCACCAGAGCTGAAAGGGGATGCAGTCTGCTATGAGGCCTGTACAATGGTATAAACTCTGCCATAAATAAATCAAGACTCAGTTCCAAATGTGTGACCTACTTGACCGCAGTGTAGGCCGAAGGCAGTAGTCAGCAAGGGCCCACAGACACGTGTCGTTGGCTTGCGATGCACAGAGTTGGTGGCACCAGATCGAAGGGAGTACAGTGATATAAATGCTGCCATCAACATATGCACTCGGCCATCATGAAATCAAGACTATGTTCCAAATGTGTGACCTACTGGACCGCAGTGTAGGCCGGAGGCAGCGGTGGAGTACGTCAACGAGAAAGGAGTGCTGGGGGCCTGTGTCGCGGAGGCCGTGATGGTCTGGGGAGGCTGCCAAGGTTGCGGGCCTCCGGCTTTGAGCTTGCACCGGCACGTGGTGGGCCCTCTTTGACACACGCCGGTGTCGGCAGGTGAGCAGTGAGGCTTGGTTGCACAGGGGCGGCCAAGACGGGTCTGGGGACCAGCGGCCTGGGGTGCAGCAGGCGCACAGGATCGCAGGCCCCGCCGCTCATGGAGTCGGCCTCATGGCGGCCTGAGAGGCACCGCCCTGGCAGACACGTTGGCCATTCCGGAAGAGAACCACGCCCGGAGCAACAGGCTTTTAATCACACCCCTACGCTGGCCTGGCGTACGCCGGGCCAGCCCACTCCGCTCACGCTTACAGGGGGGGATGTAACAAGCTACATTTCCGTGCTCTTCCCCACTGCCTGGGGTAACATGGTTGCGTCCACTGTCCACTAAACTCCAAACACCAGCAGTATATGTCGACATGGACATGTCTGTGGTCTGCATCCTGCAGACTGGCCAGCACATCGACGCCACACTTGGCATTGTGTACATTCTCATTCATGGGTCACTTGCCTCCTTCGCACATACTTGGTTCCCACCTCTCCCCACATTCTGCTATTGTGTGGCTGAGGTGCCATGCCGTTAATGGCTTGTGTACATGGCTAGCCCAGGTTACCACAATAAGTTGTGCTGTCGTGTCTGGTAGGTGGGCATGTTGTTTGGCACGTTGTATGTGAGTTTGTAACTTGTGCATTCCCAGAGTCGTGAGTTGCATGACTGTGGAGTTGAGGTGTGTGGTGTGTTCATTTGGTACTTACCAACGAGAAATGCATTCCCATAGGTGCCATCCTGAAAGCGCTGGTTGATGATGGACTGTCGGAAGATGAAGGAATCATGCACACTGCCTGGGTAGTTGGCGACGACATTGGTGAAGAGTCCCCGGTGGTCCACTATTGCCTGCACATTGATGGAATGCGTGTGCTTCCTGTTGCGATAATTGCGTGCAGTGGCGGCAGGGGGCACGAGGAGTACATGTGTGCAGTCGATTGCCCCCAACACATGCGGGAAGCCAGCTGTAGCGTAGATGCCTTGCTTGGTCTCCAGCTGTTCCTGCACAGTGTGTGGGAAGTAAAGGTGCTGGGGTACCAAGCTGATGATGGCATCCAAGACAGGTGTGAGGAACTTGGATAGGGCTGGCTGTGAGACTCCTCCGACTCTGGCAGTTGTTGGTTGGAAGGTACCAGAGGCCAACAGGTGCAGCACAGCCAGCAGCTTTGTCTGCGGAGGGATGTTGGTTGTCCGCTGTGTTGGTACCGTCAGCCTGTGGGCAATGATGGTCAGGATGCGGAGGATGGTTGTCCTTTGAGCCTGTAGTGGGCAATGACATCCTCTGGTGTTAAGTCTGTGAGGCTGGTGCGTTTTCTGAAGGTCCGCTGTCTTTGTCTGTGCTGCCTCTGTGGTAGTCCAAGGGGGAGGGTGGCGGGCCTTGGTGTGGTGGCGGTGGGTGTTGTGGCCCTCTTGGGGCTCCGAGCTGCATGATCAGTAGCTCCATGGCATCTGTTGTTCGTCAGGTGTGGCTCTGGTCTGGGCTCCCTTTTATGGTGCAGGTTGTCGTCTGACTTTACACCAGGTAAGAGCAGGTGTTAAATCCCTGCTGCCTAAGCGCCTTAACGCCTGTTTTGGGATCTTATCGCCAATCTGGCTGGTCATTGTGAATATTGCGAAGTGGTGTTATCGTGGCTATTTGCACAGGAACACCTTCTCTGCATCTCATTAGCGTTAGTTGGCGGTGTCATCCGTGGCGATGTTTTTTGCGGCTGCTATCGCAGGAAAACTGGCGATGTCGGCTGTTAGCACCAGCTTGTGGATAGGGCGATAAATCTATTGCCACTTTGGCTGTGATAAAGTGCCGCTAACTCGGCGATACGGCCTTGAGAATATGCCCCTTAGAGCGATAGGTTGGATATATGCAATATATACCTGTCTGAACGGAATCCCACTGAACCATTGTGCTTTTCTTCTTGTAAGTTTTCTGTGCCAGATGTTTATCGTGCTAATGATGTACCTCTTGTGAGTATGGGATAGCCTCCTCTGGTGATTATGCTTTAACTCTTCTATATGTGAAGGAAAGCTACACTTCTACCATCCGTGCAGTACTTGATATAAATGCCAGGATGAAAATTGACAACAAAAAATCATGGCAGAGAAATAAGACGATTGGCTTTGTCAATGACAGTTTTATTCCTTAGCAAATGGCAAATATCACATGGACAATTTTCACACGAGCAAACAATGCCCGACTTTGGATACAATTTCAGGTGCAGTAAGGTGTTTGGACTGAAAACGGAATTAGCCCCATATTTGTAATCAAGACATTAGTTGTGGAGCCCAATTCATGTCACAAAATGCCCATGCACTACAGAGCACTACAGAGCAGTTGGGACAGTTATCCTTTCTGTATCCAATAATATTACATTATCATTTATTATCTCTTCCAGCCATCACTTCTAACCCCCCCCACTAATATATCTTGATTAAATATTCATTTTGAGTCGAATGTAGGCATGTCTTTTCAGGAGGAGTGTAGTGGTAAGCATCCGCCTTGCACTGAGAAATTGATAAGAGAACAGAACATGTATTTATTCTAGCTTCTCCCCATTTGTGTGCTGCTTTGCAGCAAAAGAAGACAAATCGGCTGCATGACCTTTCCATTTCCTAGGCAACTAGATAACTGCATTTGTACAGTGGCTGCCAAGCCAATGACTGTAATGCATATTGCGAGCATGTAAATTATTAATATTTTCTCACTCTCTCCACCTCATCAAACCACTTCTCAAAACAGATGTTCTCTGCTATGTGTTTACTGATCCAGAAAAGAGCTTTTATTTTGTACTGCACTGAATCCGATTTTTTGTTGAGGGGTGATGCCAAATGGATCCACATATTGTACGATTCTACATGCTCTTATTTTAAATAAAAGATTTCCAAGCAGCAAATTCAAAGCAGTAATTTAGATAAAAGCATCACAATTATGACCTGTGTAACCAGCATTGACATTACATTTTTATTCAGTCGAGATCGTGTGTCTTTCATATTTATTCAATACACAAATACGTGTGCATGTATTAGTCTGAAATGGTGACTTGTTACGATTAAGTCTCAGTTTCTACTAAAGCGCTGTTTTTGGTTTTCTTTTAACTTTTTTCTCCATATAAAAATGTACACAAAACCTTCGAAAAAATTAGTTCAAGTGATTAACTTTCAGCATGTCATGTTTCATACAGATCCCTCCAGAAAGGGAAAAAGTAAAGAGGTAATTAACAAAAGATCTGATATACATTTTAACTCCCATAGATAACTATGGGCCTCATTTAGGGGCATATTAGCAAGAACGGCGTTAAAATTATCGCCGCTTTAGCGGAAGGAAACTGCCGCTAAAGCGGCGATAATGGGCTTGATAATATGCCCTTGAGAATACCAATAGAAGCCCATGTTCTGCTGTGATCCTGGGCTTCTATTGGAATTCTCAAGGGCATATTATCAAGCCCATTATCGCCGCTTTAGCGGCAGTTTCCTGCCGCTAAAGCGGCGATAATTTTAACGCCGTTCTTGCTAATATGCCCCTTAGAGTTCAGTGGATGGGTTACTCCCTCATAAACATGCTGAATATTCAGTCCTCTGTATTACAAGTGCCATTGGACATAATGCACTTGTATTGTTTGTGATTAAGTAACCCATCCGTCGAACTCTGACTCAGACCTCATGTTCTCCAATACAGCAAAAACTGTTGAAAGGAATTACATAAAATTATGAAACTAGAAACCTGCTCGAAGGTGTGTCTTTCCTTTGTGAAAATCTGCTCAGTAGTTTTTGAGATATTTGGACAACTTTGCGTGTGGCTGTCTTTGAAAGGTTAATAAGCAAGGAAGGTAAGTATATCTGGCAGAACCTGGGCCCTGGATTTGAAAACTAAAACATCTAATCAGATGGAAATAAATGAAATATGTATTTTGGTGCCCTTTACAGGATATCAGACACCTCTGTCCTGACAATATGTGACAGATGGTGTTTCATGGGGTTGATGGTGATTTCCCAGCACCAAAATTGATGGACAGGTGCCGAAGAAGCAGCTACTGCCCTAAAAAAGTGTTTTTCCAAAACAGAATTCATGGTTCTAGATCAGGGTCCATGGACCCGCAAATTGTGTAAAGAACCATCTTTTTTAAAATGATTTATTTTGAAAATCCTGAAAAGATTTAAACAAAAAATCATAGTGCAGTTATGCATGAACATATCATGTGCAGTAATTAATTGTGGTTTGTTAGGTGAATGTGTATTTTTTTTTAAAACGTGTTAACGAAAGCTAACCTTAAGCTCACTTTAACTTTCAGTAAGTTTCTGGTTTTCTTTGTTTGTTATGTACTACATCTAACGTCTTTGAAACTGAAGCTGTACCTTTCTTGGCTGTGCATGTTTTTTGGTCAGGTGCAGTGTGGCTTGGTCACAGGTCCTGTCCCTCAGCCAGGCCCTATGCTGAAACCACAGCAGGAGGCCCACCCTCATTGTGCACAGCCTTTAGCCCTATGCAGTGGTGATTGGCTACAGGACCTGGCTGTCAGACAGGCCCGTGCACAACCCTGCTGCTGGTGGCCAATCCTCGCTGTGCATGGCCTGTCATTGAAAGGGTATTGTGTTATTCATTTTGTGAATCAACATCTATTACTGAAAGTGGGCTTCCTTTTTTTCTGAAGGCTTTAAATGATTTATCATTAGAACATAGGTAGATAAACAGTATTTTATATAATCTATGACAAAACAGAGCAATGTAAGAACTGCATTCAAAGCTATGTTCTTAGAACTAGATCCTTCAGAGTGAATAGGCTGTTATATTGCATGTATAGTTACATATGTAGCCAAGTCATGCTGGCCATTGGTAAACTGAAGTGAATGGGAATGTCAGCACTTTAATATGTGCAATGCATTTGAAGAGTATGTGTGTGTTCTATCCCTTATAGGTGTTTGTTGCATTTTTTAAAATAGACATGAGATTATTTAGGCCCAAAGATGTATGCCTCTATCATGTTTAAGGTTAATTTGCATGGCTATTTGTGCACAATATGGTGTCTGCTCTGTTCCAATTCAGGCTGTCTGTTAGGACCAGGGATTGTGTCTCTATCCCTCTCCAGAGCATTGGATAGATAGTGCCAACCACCACAAAAGAGAACAATGTCATACCTCAACTGCTAGCTTCAGCTCCCAGCAAACCTCTTGTCTTACTTTGATATCACCAGTGTTATGAATGGACGTCACTGCACAGAAAATGCAAGGGGTAGTGGAAATGCCATGATGCAACCCTCTAATTTATGAGTTTGCAAGGTGGACCCTTCATCCCACATTTAACCCTTCAACAACCTCCTATTTTGGCTGTGACGCTGATGCAAGGACAAGGAGTGAAAACGACAGAAACAATATACAGTTATGTGAGTTCTGTTACTTTCTGTTGCTGTCACTGCTTTCAGAACAGAAAAGTCATGTCTTTCTTGTCAAATAATTAGAATAAATAACAAGTTTTGGGTTTTACGATACAGTAGTTCGCATAACTGGATGTTGTTACTGTGCGTGTTGATTTAAAACGCAGCCACCGAAAGAAAATATATTAAAAGTATTGTGAAAGTTCTTGACACTTCATTCTTTCAATATACTTTCTCTCATCACCCCTCTCATTCTCTAGACCAGTTGTCCGGATATACATCTGTACAACCAATATTGACAAAAAATCATGGCGGAAGAAAGCCAAGCAAACAGTGTCACTTACGAGTTCGGTGTGTTGACTTCCTCTTTATTCACAGAGTGCATAAAGAAATGGCATGTTTTTTTTCTTCCAAATGTAGCCCACCTATTTGGTCACATAGGTTGCGACAAGGTATCGTTTTTCATTAAACAAGTGACATTTCACATGCTGGTGCAGCATCTATCTGTCTTCTCTCTGGCAAAGCCGCTGCCTCTCAGTCAGGCTGGACTGAAGATCAATGACAGAAAGCTCTCTGAAGGTGCGCCCAGGTCCTGCGGCGAGGGAGGCGGGGCCGGGGGGGGGGATCAGACGACTCCCATAAGCCTCAGCCCCGCTTGATAAACGAGGGTGCAATGTGGCGCGCTCTAAACTGCTGTCACATCAGTTACAAGCACTAATTAGAACTACTTTACCATTGGACGTGGCCAGTGCATTAAATACCACTCCTGCTCATTAGCTTACACATTGACTTAGCCTGCGCGCCAGAGGACCATCATAAATGGAAACACAGAAGTGAATTATTTAATAATGTATTAGGCGCTTTTGGCCTGAATCTCAAATAGCTCTTACCCACTGACCTTTGCTCTTCCTAGGCCTGCCTGAAAGATTCTTCAGAATAAAAAAACAATGAGACGAGATCGTCTCAGCTTTTATCTATTTTTGTCGAATTTGGAGGAGAAAAAAAGGTGATCCTCGATAATTAAGGGTGTGAGTAGTAAACAGGCCTCGCTTCTTTCCCGAGATGAAAGAGTTTATAAAAGCAGAGTGGTGTTTTTATGAAACATTCATGAAGACATTACTCCACAATAGAGTTTCAATCCACGGGGATATTATGCCACCTCAGCAGGAGGTGTCAAGCCCTCACTGTTCACTAAGATGCATGTTCTTTACTGATAGGCTTATTTTTTTGCTAGATTTCATTAACAATGCAGGGCTCGATTCAACAGCAGTTGCTCTCATTTTGCACCAGTAGCAGGAATCTGTAATGTACTTCGTTCTGTTGGCGCCGCGGTAAGCCGAGCAGTGGGCGTTCGAGATTGTTAAAGTGAAAAATGCGAGGAGTGATGCCCTAGAACTGGGCAAGCTGTAGGGGGCCAGCTGACAAAGGTGTCAGCAAATACACTAAAGTTTGTGACCGTCTTCCAGTCCCTCTTTGTTGCTGCCTTGCCGCTTCAAATGAGAAGCGTGGTGCATTAGGAATATGGGATATGGCGCTATGCAAATCAGCCCCGAGCTGAAGGACAGACATTGAATATTATGGAGATCAGATGCAAGGATGTACTGGCCCAGGCAGGGATGCTTGGCAGACGAATGATCTTTAAGGTACCAAAAACACCTTTGGGCTTTTGCAGCTAAATAAAACTTGTTGGGTTCACGAAGGAAGAAAATGAGGGGGATATTCACAAGTACTTATCTCCGATTTATCTCCACCTTAACTCATCAAAAGTGGAGATAGATTTAACACCCCATTCACAAGCGGGTGCAAACTGCAGACATCACCAGTATTCCCGCGATAACTGCCCCAAAATTTAACACCACGGTGGACACCTCCAACTAACCCTAATGAGATGCAGAGTAGGCGTTCCCGTGCAAAAATACACGAAGACACCACTACACCACTTTCACAACGAACTGCCAGAACTGCGATGCAAGTCAAAACCATGCGATAAGCCGGGGTAACAGCAGGTATTTAACACCTGCCTTCAGCTGGTGTAAAGCCGGACGACTACCTGCAGTAGGCAACGGAGCCCCGCACACAGCCAAATCCGAAGAACAAACGACGCCATGGAGCTACTCATCATGCAACTCGGAGCCCCATTAGGGCCACAACACCCACCGCCACCACCCCCAGGACCGCCACCCCCCCAGGACCCGGATCCGCACCCCCCCGGACCACCACAGAGGCAGCGCAGAGTAAGACAGCGGACCTACCGAAAACGCACCAGTCTCACAGACCTAACGCCCGAGGAAGTCATCGCCCACTACAGGCTCAAAAGGACAACCATCGTCCGCATCATGACCCACATCGCCCACAGGTTAACGGTCCCAACCCAGCGGAGAACCATCATCCCTCCGCAGACAAAGCTGCTGGCTGTGCTGCACCTGTTGGCCTCTGGTACCTTCCAACCAACAACTGCCAGAGTCGGAGGAGTCTCACAGCCAGCCCTATCAAAGTTCATCACACCTGTCCTGGATGCCATCATCAGCTTCATACCCCAGTACCTTCACTTCCCCCACACTGCGCAGGAACAGCTGGAGACAAAGCAAGGCTTCTACGCCTTTGCTAGCTTCCCACACATGTTGGGGGCCATTGACTGCACACATGTCCCACTTGTGCCCCCTGCGGATACTGCACACCACTACCGCAACAGAAAGCACACGCATTCCATCAATGTGCAGGCAATAGTGGACCACCGGGGAATGTTCACCAATGTCGTCGCAAACTACCCAGGCAGTGTGCACGATTCCTACATCTTCCGACAGTCCATCATCAACCAGCGCTTCCACGATGGCATCTATGGAACTGGACTGCTCGTTGGTAAGTGCCAAATCAACACACCACACACCTCAAAGCCACCATCTCACAACGCACAACTGTGGAAATGCACACGTGACCAAACCACATACAACATGTCAATCAACATGCCCACCTACCAGACACGACAACACAACTCCATGGGGATCCTGGGCTTCCCCTGCACACAATACAGCTATATCATGGCACCACAGCCACACAACAGCTGAACGTGTGGAGATGCGGAATGCAACCATGTGCAAGGGATGCAAGTGACCCATGAATGGGAATGTACACAACGACAAGTGAGGCGTGGATGTGCTGGACAGACATGGGTATGCAAACCACAGATATGTCCATGCAGACATCAACTGCTGGTGACTGGAGAGTAGTGAACAGTGGACGCAACCATGTCACCCCAGGCCGTGGGTCAGATCGCGGCAATGTCGCTCGCTGCGTCCCCCCTGTGTGCGTGAGCATAGTGGGTGGGCCCGGAGTATGCCAGGCCTGCGCAGGGGTGTGGACAAAAACCCCGTGGCGCAGAGCGTGGTTCACTCCCGGAAAGGCCAACGTCACTGCCAGGCGGCGCCTCGCAGTCCGCCACGAGGCCGACGCCGTGAGCAGCGAGGCCTACGAGCCTGTGTGCGCGCTGCACCCCAGGACGCTGATACCCAGACCAGGCCTGCCCGCACCAGCGCTCCAAGGCCGCACTGCTCACCTGCCGACACCATCGTGTGTCAAAGAGGGCCCACCATGTGCCGGTGCTAGCTCCAAGACCCATGCACGCGACCTTGGCGGCCTCCTCAGGCGATCGCTGTCCTCCGTGACACAGGCCCCCAAGGGTCCCCATTTGTTGACATACCCCACCGCTGCAGTCCGGCTACACTGCAGTCCAGCATGTCCCACATCCTGAACTGAGTCATCATTGATCAATGGCAGGGTCCATGCCAGTGTACGCAGGGGGAGGACTAAGAGGGAGATGCGTCACAGTCCGGTGGTAACACGGATCACGGTTATGGAGGAGGTCAACCAGTAGCAAGGACTGACCTGGTGCCACTAACCCTGTGCACCGTGAGTGACCGTCAGCCTCCGGCGGGACATCGTTGGTGTCTGAGCCTGTGGCTTGGGGGTTGTCATCAGCAACGGGCAGGTACGGACTTGGTGTCTGGCATGAGTCTGTGGCATTCATATCTGCCATGTTGACGGTCACAGCTGGCATGTGCCCTCTGCATCATGCCCTGGGGGTACACCTCCCATTCTCCCCCGAAACACTCCACGGAAGGCACCTCTGAGACATTCGAGACCCTGCTCTGCCCTCATGAACCTACCCCAGTCTCCCGCAGGTCAGCGTCCCGTGGTGGTAGGCCCGTGTCGGCCGCTGTGCATCCGGGGCCACTAACCCTGTGCGATTCAAGTCATGCTCCCTTGTTGTTCTGACATTGCATTTCTGAGTGCCTGATGACTGTTGGAGTTGTTGCCAGCACCAGCTACTCCCTGAGGGCTGGGTTACACTCACCCCACACTCAGCCAGCACAGACATCACTGGATCAGTGGGCCTGCCGTCACATCATGCCGAACCAAGTATTAACTCTTTTCTCTCTGCACTGTCCCAGGTGATCAAGGATATGCACTCTGCCCTTGGATGATGACACCCCTCCGAGACCCGAACACACCCGCCCAGAGGCAGTACAATTCGGCCCACATATGCACCAGGGGCATCGTTGAACGCACATTTGGCGTGTTGAAGTCACGTTTCAGGTGCCTGGACGTCACAGGTGGAAGGCTCCTGTACAGCCCAGACATCGTGTGCAAGATGATCATTGCATGTTGTGTGTTGCACAACATCTGTGTACGCACCAATGCCCCATGGATCCCAGTTCCAGAAGTACCGGACGATGATGGGGACGATGGGGCAGGTGGCCACATCCCACTGCAGCTGCGGCAGGATTGGCCAGTAGGAACACCATCATTAACAATTTCTTCTCATGAGAACGTCACATTGTGGCCATCCCTGGCAATCATGGGACAGTACTAAATGTCCACAAGCACATCATGAGTGAATAAAACATATTTGCAGGTTACAGGTTGTACTTGTACATTGTCATGTCACAGTTTCCTGCTGTGCCAGATGTGATTTGCAATGTTGTGCACATTTGCGGCACCAGTTGTGTCCTGCGTTCTGTTGTGGAGGTGTTGCTGTTTGTACCAGGATGTTGTCAATGTCGAGGTGCACTTATACTTATGTGCGTATGCTGCACGGTGGGTGATTCGCTCCTGCGGCTCTGATTTGTCTGCCACTGATCCCTTTCATGCGGTGTGCCTGTCAGTTCTGTGCTTCCAGGGTGCTGAGATGTTGCAGACTTGGGTAACTTGTGCTCTTTGTCGAGTTGTGACTCTTGGGCCTGATTTGTCCGCAGATGTGTCGTTGACGTCAGGGGTTGTTTGTGCAGATAGTTGTGTCCGAGTGTGACCTGCTCCTTTTCGGGTGTTGTCCGCACTCAGCCACCTCAGTGTCATGCCGTGTACATTGCCATGATGATAGGACTGCAGCCAAGCTACTGGTCATGTGGTGTCTCTTGCATTGTCAGTGTGGCTGACGTATGTGCATGTTCGCATGTTCGCACGTGGGCATGTGTTGGTTGTGTGACTGTTGATGTGTTGGGTGGGTGCCCCTTTGGGCACAGGCTGTTTGTGGGACTACTTGGTGTTTGTCTGTGTGCTGGAGTGTTCCCGTGGGATCAGGGACATGAACCAGGGTCATTGTGGGTGTGCAGTGTGCCCTGCTTGATTGTGCATGTGTGCCATTGTGCCCATCTCCACCCGTCCCCCCACTCCCAGGTCGCTACGCACCATGTTGATGTGATGTTAGGTCATGTTGGGCAGTGTCCAGATCACCAACTCATGTCACCGTCTCCAGACTGGTGAATGTGGCCACCATCTTCTCCATGTCATTCAGCTCCTGGTGTTCTGCTGGCCCCTCTCCTCCGGGGTGCGTTGCTGCTTTCGTGTTGGCAGCGGGTTTCTGCTTGGTTTTGCCATTCACATCAGTCCAGGGTCTCTTGTGGTCTTCCATTGTCCTCCTCTGTCATGCGGCGGCATTCACATGGTCCGAGGTGGTGTGCCATCTTTGCCTCTTTGTTGCCAATGACACGTTGGAGGTGACGTACAGTTGGTGGTGGTGTTCTGTCTCATCCGTGGTGATCATGTGGTTTTCCTGTAGACTGTACCCCGTCTTCCTCTTCCTCTTCTCATTGCCCTTCCACGTGCCCTGTATTCCTGGGTGTTCCTCCGTGGGGATTGTTGGGTTCATGTTGTCCTCTGCAGTCGGTCAGGGTGCGTCCGTGGTACTCCGCAGTTGATTTCGTTTGTGGTGGCATTTTCCGTATGCTGTTCTTGTGCTTTTTCCCGCATTACGCGTGGGTTTTGCTGGCCTCTCGCTGCTTATCGCTGATTTCCTCATTGCGCTTTGGCCCATCGCATGTTTTTTCGCGTTGAGGTTTGTGTTTTTATCACGGTCGCGGTGATTGTATCGCGAACATTGACCGCGTTTTCGGGGGACTATCGCATGGTACCGCCGTGTTGTGAATTCCACGTTAACACAGGGTTATTTTCCCGCGATCGGCTGCGATGTGTAAAGTTGCGTTAACATTTTTTGGAGATGTTTAGCACACGTTCTTGTGAATATACCCCTGAGTGCCTTACTTACAGCGTGAGGGATGGGATACATAGCATGTGGCACTTGTAGTCTAAATCACAAGGTAAAAAACCCCAGATCATTTGCACACAGTATTACATTTGGAAGAAAAATCATGCTCTTTCTGTCGTCTACTAACGTACAACTTGGTGACAGATTTCCCACAGGCTTTGGTGAGATAATCATCAACATTTCCTTTGTAGATGAAGATGGAAATGTACTGTAGCACTACTGGGCCCTTTTGATCATTAATTTTTATCATCTATCACTCGCCTTGGCTCTCATTCATTGGTCCGCCGATGAATCTTGAATCGTGCTGAGAGGGGTCGGACAGAGGGGATGCAGCTTCAGCTATCCAATGAGGACCAGAAATTGGGTAACTGACCTACAAACTCATAATTAAATTCATATATATAACCCTCAAAACCAGGCTATATAAGTAAAGTATTATCACTGCCAGACCAAATCTCCTAAAGAAATTCCATATAACTAGGATCATATAAACCTATAATTTAGTTAACGCTACGCAGAATAATAACATTAGTATCTGCTGGCCAGAGATCTCTCTATTAGAATTCCCTCCGGCTATTAACCGCTTCACCGCTGGACATTCCGATCGCGGGTGTGGTCGTGACGAGCTGAGCTCGTCATGCGCACAGCGCGACCGCGCAGCATGACGAGCTGAGCTCGTCATGATCATCGAAGGGGTTAATAACCCATTTGGAATGCACAATCAAAATTGTTGGAGACAATCATGGAAAGACAAAAATAGGATTTGAGGATGGTTAGATTTATCCAAATCATTAAAGAAGTAATTTCATCAATATCCATTTTTAAGATTTAAAAGTGCAATTAGGCAAATCGATTTCTGGTTGGTCATTAATTACCGAAGGTCAGGAAAGTTCAGGACAGGACATGAACCATGACAGTTCAAAGGCACTTTTCCAGGATAGAGAAAGAATTCAGGAATAGTGCACACAGAATATGCATCAGCCGAAAGAAAAGCCAACAGAGTCTGCAAAGAAGAAGCCAATAATGTCTTTCATTCTGAGAAGAAGTGGCAGTCTCCAGCTGAAAAAGGAGGGAAGATGGGTATTGAGACTGGAAGCAAAAAGTTCAATTGACATTGTGCCGAAGATTGACTACTGAAGGGTGAAGTCGCCAATCACTAGAATCCTGAAGGTATCTGGAACATTATTCTGCCATGAGATTCAAGTTGCCTGGAAGATATTCTGCTCTGAAATAAAGATTCCATTGAAGTTTTGGCCAGATCTGCTAGTAACTTGGATTTTGTGCCCCCTAGATGGTTTATATACCTAACTGCTGACAGACTGTGCATCCTGAAAAATATTGTACATTTTATTGTGTCTTTTGCAAAGGTCTGGGTGGCAAAGGAACCTGCAAGTATCTGTAAACAAATGATGTACAAGTTTGACTCCTGAGGCGACCATATACCGCCAGTTGAGAACTGACCACATTTTGCTCCCCACCCTGTCTGACTTACATCAGATTCTAAGACCAGATCTGGGGTGACAGAGAAAATCATTCTCTCATTCCAGGTGTCTAAGTGGTTCAGCCACCAGAGGAGTTCCTATTTGGAGTCTGGATCTAACATAACTGGGTCTGAGTATGCTAAACCTCTGTGGAGATGGCATATCTGTAATCTTTGCAATGCCCGATAATGAAGAGGGCCAGGAAAAATAGCTTGAATAGGGGATGCCAGAGGACCTACCAGATGAGCTAGAGATCTGAGAGATATGTGAGGAAGAGTCAAAGAATGACAATTCTCTTTCTTTATTCATGACACTTTCTGTTGGGGCAGCTGTAAGATAGACTCTGTTGTGTCTATTAGGAACCCTAGAAATTCCAAATGTTTTGAAGATAGAATGGAAGATTTTTGAACATTGATAAGAAAACCTAAGTATTGGAGAAGACTTTGGCATAAATTTAAATGAGAGAGGAGACATGCTCTGCTTTGTGACATAATTAGGAAATCATCCAGATACACAATGAGTCTGACACTCTGTGCTCTTAGAAAGGCCACCACTGGTTTCAGAATCTTGGTGAAGCACCAAAGGGCTGAAGATAGGCTGAACTGAAGTGTGTGAAAAAAGATTCCCCCCCTTGAAACTGAATATACTCCCTGTAATGTAGGTGAACTTGAACCGAAATCCTGAAGATTTAGTCTTTATCAACCAATCATCCTAAAGAAGGGAATCTCTGAGGTGGACTATAGTTTCCATTTTGAAATGGTGGTAAACCACATAGTTGTTGGAAATTTTAAAATTGATCACAGGTTGAAACTTTTAGTTTTTCTTCTGAACTTAAATGGTGGTACTGAGGAAATCTGATGGATCGAAATCAGTCTACCCTGTCGCTTGCTTTGCGCAAAGGGACTATATCTCTTTATAGACCAGAAAAGTCTGTTCTCGTGAGAAAAGCAGAGGATGGGGTAAGTGAGTTTGAACTGGTGTTTGATAAAGCTCTATGCAATAGCCCTGAATTGTTTGAATCACCCAGAGGTCTTCTGTGAGGGAAACTAAGTGTTTAAACATAGAGACAACGGCCTCCTATGGGAGGAAGGTCAGAATTGGAAATCCTTACCTGAATATTGGTCTCCTTTGTTCCTGTACCCCCTGTTCTGGAGCCCTTGGTGGCGAGGGGGGTAGAAATGTTGTGTGAAATCCTGGAAGTAATGTTGATAGGATACTTGATTGAAGGAGCCTCTATTAATGGCATTTTACCTTGAGCGATAGCTGCGTTCCCAAGTGGGACAGGTATGCCCAGACGTGGGTCCCGTGCTCTCCATGCCACTGGAGTCAAGCTATCCTGGCTGATGAGGGGTGAAACCCCGAAACCGGTCCTAGGATGCTTGATTCAAGTCCAGGGAGGACCTGGCCTGGCAGTTCGGGCTGGACTGTTCCCATTGGACACAGGGTCAAGACTGAATTGCATATGGCTGGGTTCAAACTGGAATGGCATGGTGAGCAGAAAAACGATGTATTTAGGCCCAGATCTCTGTACTGGGGTGAATGTATGACATTGTTCTGCATTCTGTCCATCAAACGTTTTTGCAATTGTCACCCCGAGTGGGACGGGTATGCCCAGACGTGGGTCCCGTGCTCTCCATGCCACTGGAGTCAAGCTATCCTGGCTGATGAGGGGTGAAACCCCGAAACCGGTCCTAGGACGCTTGTTTCCAGTCCAGGGAGGACCTGGCCTGGCAGTTCGGGCTGGACTGTTCCCATTGGGCACAGGGTCAAGACTGATTTGCATATGGCTGGGTTCAAACTTGAATGGCATGGTGAGCAAAAAAACGATGGATTTAGGCCCAGATCTCTGTACTGGGGTGAATGTATGACATTGTTCTGCATTCTGTCCATCAAACGTTGTTTTTGCAATTGTCACCCCGAGTGGGACGGGTATGCCCAGACGTGGGTCCCGTGCTCTCCATGCCACTGGAGTCAAGCTATCCTGGCTGATGAGGGGTGAAACCCCAAAACCGGTCCTAGGATGCTTGTTTCCAGTCTAGGGAGGACCTGGCCTGGCAGTTCGGGCTGGACTGTTCCCATTGGGCACAGGGTCAAGACTGATTTGCATATGGCTGTGTTCAAACTGGAATGGCATGGTGAGCAAAAAAACGATGGATTTAGGCCCAGATCTCTGTACTGGGGTGAATGCATGACATTGTTCTGCATTCTGTCCATCAAACGTTGTTTTTGCATTTGCACCCCGAGTGGGACGGGTATGCCCAGACGTGGGTCCCGTGCTCTCCATGCCACTGGAGTCAAGCTATCCTGGCTGATGAGGGATGAAACCCCAGAACCGGTCCTAGGATGCTTGTTTCCAGTCCAGGGAGGACCTGACCTGGCAGTTCGGGCTGGACTGTTCCCATTGGGCACAGGGTCAAGACTGATTTGCATATGGCTAGGTTCAAACTGGAATGGCATGGTGAGCAAAAAAACGATGGATTTAGGCCCAGATCTCTGTACTGGGGTGAATGTATGACATTGTTCTGCATTCTGTCCATCAAACGTTGTTTTTGCATTTGTCACCCCGAGTGGGACGGGTATGCCCAGACTTGGGTCCCGTGCTCTCCATGCCACTGGAGTCAAGCTATCCTGGCTGATGAGGGATGAAACCCCGAAACCGGTCCTAGGATGCTTGTTTCCAGTGCAGGGAGGACCTGGCCTGGCAGTTCGGGCTGGACTGTTCCCATTGGGCACAGAGTCAAGACTGATTTGCATATGGCTGGGTTCAAACTGGAATGGCATGGTGAGCAAAAAAACGATGGATTTAGGCCCAGATCTCTGTACTGGGGTGAATGTATGACGTTGTTCTGCATTCTGTCCATCAAACGTTGTTTTTGCATTTGTCAAAGCAACTCCTTCCTTTGCCGGCCCTGCCAAAAACACAAGAGTAAAAGATCTTCTTGAAGGAGAACTGAGCCTTATCAATGATGACAAAGGTGGAAACGTATTTGCTCATCTGTTGATGAAAGAGTCTCCAAACAAAAGGCCATTGGCTTGTTGCCCTTTCTCACTAGTAGAAAGACTGCTAAGTTTTGGATTGATTTTTATTAGTAGGCTTTTACGTCTTTTCTGTGATATGGCTGTGTTAGCATTACCTTACATGCAAATAGCCCTGTGAGCACAATTAGATAAGGTATTAGAGTCAACCTGCGCATCCTCCATTTTAGCCTCCACAGCTAAATCAAAAATTCCAGTCAAGGTACCAACCAAATCTAAGACTCTATGTTGTCAATTAGGCCAGGTTTTATCCACTCCTGTTTTTTCGAGTCCTAGCCAAATTTGGTGAAAAACAAGAGCACATTAGGGTCTATGAAAGGGTCGGCTGTTACATTGTCGGGTAAAGGACATGGACACTCAGAACAAAATTTACTCCTAATATCTTCGTGTAGAGGATGTCTTAAATAAAAGGAGACAAAATTGAAACATGCTCAGATGGGAACCACTCAGTAGAGTTAGGATGATGTATTAAGGTAGTGTCAAACATAGGTTCCTCCAAATGATAAACCAAGTAGTAGTTACAGGGTGAGAAGAGTCACCACCAATACATAGAGACATTTTTCACATTTTCTATAGAGGCCCCTGATTAATCAAGACATCTGAAGAATTTTTAAATTTATCCACGTCACCAAGGACATCATAACCATCATCATCAGTGTCTCTTAGATGTGTAATATTTAAATGAGTAGAACAAAGCATACCCAAATTAAAAACCTCTCGGGTCGGAGGAGGACCTATATTGAGGGAAACACCTTTGGAAATTGCATCCTTAGATGTGCCACATTACTTTCCCTTTTTAGAGGGAGCCTCATTTGAACTAGACAACATTTTGACCAAAGAAGCTTCTAAATTCTTGGAAATATCCAGCATAGAAACCAAAACAGCATGCTGTACTGAGTCTTTTATAAAAGACTGTAAATTTTCTTTGACTAACACCTCATCTTCAGTCATTAGTCTTTACTCGGTAGAGAAGAGTTATTGATGAAAAATAATAACTGTCATATTAAAATAATGTTAAAATGATATGTAAACAATATTGAAGCAAACTATGCATATAATCTGAAGAATTATTGAGTATTAAATTAATTCTGGTAAGAAATAAAGGTAGGCTCCTTTAAGAAGAAGGGCTGAGGAACAAATGAGGGCTTGGTAAGGAATTCTTTTTTTACCCGACAGGAGGGAGCTGAGATGTGGGAAGCATCAAAGCAGTGAGGGGAAAAGCCTTCCTATTCTGGTGGTGACGGCAGCAGCAAGGGAACTGCTCTGAGAGGAGAACAACTGAGCCAGGACTGCAGCACCCCAGAGGGACAAAGCATGACTGTAATGGAGCTTGCGCAGGACAAAAATGCAGCAAGGCACAGAAACGGCTTGTGACCAAAGCAAAGCGAGTAAGCAAGTGACTAATGTTCAAGATTACATCACCAAACTCCCACATGTAATCAATGATAAAGAAACATTATATAAACCAGTAAAAGAAATAAGGGTATGGTGCTTATCTTGACTTTGATCAGCAAGAAAAGAGTGTTTGTTGCTCTCAGTCAGGATAATTATCAGTGTATATGACGTCCAATTAGTTAGGCTAGTGTGAAGTCATGTTAGTAGTTCTGTTCCCAGGTTTTCTGGGCAATGTCGTTTTTTTCTTCTATTTGGCTTGTATTTAATTAAATGCAAGAAAATAAAGCATGATTGGAGCCTCCATTCTTGCAATAAAATTCAGATGCTACCTTGTGGATTTCCTTTGTTAGGCACATGGCATTTTAAATTCTAGTTGAGTGGAATGCTTTCTTTGCCTTTTTGATTTATGATTTACACATCCTATAGTATTTTTGGAGACATATTTTATCCATTTCATTTTTCTTTTTGTAACATAGACATTAAAAATAAAGGTTTATGTTTTCATCTTTTTTATTTGTTGCCCATCCATGGAGCTTTCTGTTTCATTTTTGGACTGTTTTGATGTCAAAGGTTTTAGTCATCCAGTTATATAACTCTTTTACTGAATGTATTTGTTCTAGCTGTAGATTTGTTGTAAGGTCAGTTTGTAATCCTCAAGTTTGATCTTGTTCTAGAGGTTGTTATAAAAGGTAAAGAGCTTTTATGTGGGTCTTAATGGCACAATAAAAAAAGGAGATGAGGTGATAATCATTCTGTGTGATGGGAAGATTTCTGATAATCAATAGTAGGCCAGGACAGACAAAGGCTGCTTCAAAATATATCCTGCTATGTGGTTTGGTTCCGTGATGACCTGTCAGAGATTGTCAACATAAAACGTGGATATGATGGTAGTTGGTGGAGGCTTGTCAAACGAGATATTTAAGCAACCCAGGATGCATAAGTAAGTGTTTCTGATGTCATCCAATAAGAATTTGGTGAAAGAAAGCTCCATTATTTGTTATTGGCCTATATAGAAGTATGAAGTAGAAATTAAGCATCCGTCAATAGCTATTCACAACCAGATCCCTCTATGTTTTTAAATGTGGTAGCGAAAATGTATTTCATGAGAATAAATGGCAATGCTCCATATTTCTTGCCATGGCAGTTCTGAATAAACCTTTGCTGTCCAGGTGGAATTGCTTAGTGGAGTACCGGTGCCATTTCATCTCCGAGCCTTAATAGAAAGTAAGTTCAGAGTTGAGTCACTTAGAAGATTACAGATATATTGTTTGTTTTGGAACCTGTTCCTCCTTTAATGACAGTGCAGTTTAGCTGGTAAAAAGGATGTGTGCTAGCCGGAGGCACTAGGCTAAGCTTGTGATGAGTATTTGCGCTTGAGAAATCTGAAAGCTTTACAAAGCCAGATGTTGTTAATATGGTCTTGTTTGGGACACATGGTGAGTATGAGATGACGATGGTGTGGGTCAGTTGTCAGTGTTGTTTTAATATAATTGTTGACCAGGCAGTCACTTGGCTGATCAAAAAGAAAATAATAGGGATTTTGCAGAATCACTGAGGGTCTGGAGTTTGGGAGTTACGGTTCGTGTTCTTCGTGCACTACTAACATTATTGCACAAAGAAATTTCCACCAGATGCAAACCTCTAGATCAGCGGGCTTTTTGACATAAAACGCACTTTAGTAATCAGGGCCTCGTTATGAATACCCTGGAATAATCCTTGTTACTCCCTCGCTCTAGAATTACCATTACTAGGGGTCCCAGTAATTCTGGAGCAGTCAAATACTGGGGACTATAAGTTGTATGCCAATAACATACAGTAACTGTATTTCTGTGTACATTTCTGCATGCTTTTCCTTGGTGTTGAACACAGAGATTTGGAAATCTGTGTGGAACACCAAATTTAAAATACCAGTGGGGCTGGCAACTCCTGTACACTAGCCCAAATGGGATTAACAGGCGACTGGTAACAAGAAACTTGAACACCAGAGGGAAGCACATCTTTCTACACACATCCTCATTCCCATGACTGCTACAGTGAGGGCAATGAATGGACCCGGACACTGGCACCAGTCCAACCACAGCCAATTACAAGTTACATATGGATATGCTTATCCTTTATTGTGTGTCGCTAGCGTTTGCATGGAATCTCGTGAAAACACTGGGCCAGAGGACTTGGAAATCAGCTGTGTGCCATGCAGGGTGTGGGTTTTACACAGCAATAGTAAATAAGCAATGGAGTAATTGTCACCAGAGAAGCGTTCTTTGTAAATGTAGCCTTCGCTTTACCTGTACTATAACGTTTGCTTTGGTTCCGACTTCTACAATTCTTGCAACAACATTCTACTAACATTTTACTCTTATCTACAAACAAATCTGAAAAACCAATGTCAGGCTTAATCTCGACAGCTGTGAAACTGAAATCAGGAATGCCTCTGGAAGAAAGCAGAGACTCTGCCAGCACAGATCCTAGTACCATCACCATTATCAGCATTTTCACAGGTGTCCTATGTCTGCCATGAGCATCACAGTCTTATCTGTTTTGCGGTAATTATATTTCCAATCTAGGGCCCAGAAGCATCGGTCTGGGCACCTGTTTGAGATTTGTATTGCCTCCAAATAATGTTTTGTAGATCTTCACTTTCGGTTGCTATGCTTAACATGTTATCCTCTGTATCTGTTCTGTGAGAAATCTGGTTCGGGGGTTCCAGGAAGACTAGAAGTTACGGGGAATTGGCACGCGCGCGCAGTGCCTTTCAAGATGCTGCCTGAGCTCCGCGCTACGTCGGGAGATCGTTAGGGCTTTTTAGCGGTTCCAGCGCCTCTTTCTGCATTCCAGGGGGAGGTTTCTATTGCGGAACGTCCCCTGATCATGAGGCTGATTTCTGGACCCTTCCTCCTACCTTTGGTGAAGTGAAATGTCGTGAGACACTTTCTCCTGCCTTCTGCCCGCCATTTTGTCTCATATCCTGACTGGATTTTCCTTTCAGCTCTGCTCATTTCATAAGGTACCGTGTTTTGCTCATTGACTCTTCAGATTTATTTCTCTTAGCTCTTGACACCTTGCTCCAGCTATTCTTAAAGAGCATTTTTCACGCCACGGGTCTTTTTATTTTTCATTAAAGGGAATACTTATTTTTACTTATCTCTCTACGCTGGTTTTTACTGGAACTTTGTATTACATGGGCAGATCTAAACAGCTGTTGCATTCTAGTAAAAAGTTTACTACTGGTTTGCCTGCGACGCACTCAGCTTCCTTGGAACCCTCTATGGATGACTTGTGCAACCCGGTCAATATGGCTCATTCTAATTCTTCCAGAGCAGCTTCTTCATCCATTGTGCCCACAAAATAAAATTTGCCCTCATCTACTAACAAAAGACTCAAACAAGATCCTCCTTCTCCACCGAAACCTGTTTCGCCGGTGTCTCTAGACACTGTTCTTGAGGAAATACATGCTTTATGCCCATTTATAGAGGAAACCAATACACGTCTACAGGTATTGGATACTAAATGGTTTATGCTTGATTCCAGGCTATCCACGGACGAACAACACGTCAGTGACCTTCAAGATTCCTCTGCAAAAATTTCATCTTTAGAAAAGGAGGTGGTTCTCTTGAAAAATCTGCTGAGGATCTTGAAAACAGAAATAGGCGCAACACCCTGCACTTGTATGGTCTTCCTGAGGGTATTGAGGGAGACAACCCTGTGACTTTCTTCACCTCTTTCCTTCCGAAGCTTTTCGACCTTCCTGCTTCAACTTCTCTGAATATCCAGCGTGCCAATAGACTGGGTCCTGGACTTTCTTCCACATCTGCTCCCTCAAGACCTCGTGGCGTGATTCTTCTTTTTTTGCAATTCACGGACCTTTTGCAAGTTCTGAATGCGGCCAAACTTAAGAAGCAATTAACATGGTTAGGATCTAAAGTGTTCATATCCCAGGACGTCTCAACAGTAACAGCTAAACGACGGAAGGAATTTCTGGATCTTAGACCAGCTTTACGTTCCATTGGTGCCCGATATGGTCTATTCCATCCATGTTTGTTCAAAGTTACTTTTCAAAACAACAGCTCTACTTTTGAAGACCCTGCTGACCTTCGAAACTTTCTTCATTCACATTCTTCGACTACCATGGATACAGCCGGTCCTCCTTCCATAACATGACTTTTATGTGAAGCTTCTCTGATTTTAGAAAGGCTCTTGTAATGCTTTCTCTAACCCTCATTAATCATTTCTTTTGCAGGTTATGTTTTGGTAATTATATCTGTTTTTAGTCATTCATGTTGTGTCTTTTACTTTTCCCTTTATTACAGATCGTTTGGATTCCATACATATTTAGTTCCATAACCTCGCCTTCCCTTTTCGATCTCCCGATGTGGTTCGTCTCACCTGTCGGGTGTGCCGTCTTTGTTGTCTGCCACCAGTCCTAGTTTCTGTCTGTTTCCCCTTCAGGTATGTATCTCAGTCGTCATTTTTTGTATGACATGTACTGTCTTCTCCTATTATCTCACTTACTCCTTCTCTTTTTTTCCTTTTCTTTCCCTCTTTCCTTTTTCTTAGTGATTTCATTAGATATTTTACTCTATATTTCTCTTTTCTCCAGACTACTCTTCTTTTTCTTCATCGACGTTGATCGTGTGTTTTTATATTTAATCCGTTTTTCTTGCATTCAAAGTTGTTTCATGGAATGTGAAAGGTTTTATTAATCCTATAATGAGGCAAAGAATATTATCTCATTTAGCCTCATATAATCCTGACTTAGTTTTATTGCAAGAGACTCATTTGACAGAAACAGAAGTTTTGAAGCTTAAAAGACAGTGGGTAGGTCTAGTCTTGGTGTCTCCTACGTCCACTAAGAAAAATGGGGTAATTATTCTAGTTCATAAACATTTGAAATGTTCTGTTATCTCTAAAGAAATTGATTTAGAAGGTCGATGGATATTAGTCAAGTTGCTCATTAACAATATTTCTCTTACAGTTTTTAATATTTATGGTCCAACTCAACCAGATTATTCCTTTTGGCCTAATATCACAAAAAATGTATTCAACATAAAGATGAATTCTTTATTTTGGGAGGTGATTGTAACCAAGTGATTGACCCTTACATCGATCGACAATCCCAAGTCCGTTTCATCCCTCATAAGACCCACAAACAATTTCAAAGTACAATATCTCAGACACACCTTGTGGATGCCTGGAGGCTCTGCAATCCTGAAATCACAGAATACTCCTTTTTCACTCCCCCGCATGGCACTCTGACCCGTTTAGACTATATTTTTCTCTCTCCTGCTTTAACACAGAATCTTATCTCCTCCTCAATCGAACCCATTGTCATATCTGACCATGCCCCGGTTGTTGCTGACTTTGACTTGCTCCGCTCACAACCCAGATCTTCTAGATGGAGGTTTAATAATTCTCTTTTGCAAGATCCACTTTTTCTTCTTCTTTTATTTCCTTTACGGAGGAATTCTTCACTTTAAATATGTCTCCAGATACCTCTCCTTCACTACTTTGGGACTCTTTTAAAGCTACAGCACGTGGTTTCATTATAGATTTTGTTTCCAGGAAAAAGAAACAATTTCTTAATTAGCAGAAAGTTTTGTTAGCCAATATCAAACGTTTAGAACACCACTTTTATACATCCTCATCTGAATCTGCTTTACAGGAGCTTGTTCGGGTGAAACTTGACTTTAATAAAACATCAACTGATAATGCTTCATCTATTCTTCTTCGATCGAGTGCTAGGTATTATGGAGGACGGAATACATCTGGCAAGCTTCTGGCTAACTACCTTAAGTCTCGGAAAGAACGTGTTTTGATAGATTCTATTCACTCATCAGACGGTAAACTCCTCTTTAAAGAACAAGACATCTTAAATGAATTCATGGAATTTTATAGAAATTTATATACCCCAGAGTCCTCTTCACATCCCTCTTCTATTGATACATACCTTAATCACGTCCCACCTCCATCTCAAGCTAATCTGGATTTTGCTCCTCTAGAATCTGATCTATCTATCTTGGACATTTCTCAATCTTTAAGTCTTCTCAAGAAAAATAAAACTCCAGGCCCAGATGGCTTCTCTGTAGAATGTTATTTACATTTTTTGAATCTTCTTCTTCCAAAACTTTTACAGCTTTTTCAATATTTTCATACTTCTGGTAAGGCACAGGGTACTTTTTTAGAAGCTACAATCTGTTTAATTCATAAAGATGGTCGTGATCCTAAACAATATAAAAATTACCGTCCTATTTCCCTAGTGAATGTGGACTACAAAATTTCGCCAAAATGCTCGCATTACGCCTTGAACCTCTTCTACAGAAACTCATTGGATTAGAGCAATGTGGTTTCGTTAAAGGCAGATAAACATCTGACAACTCTCGTTTATTATTTAATGTTTTGAATAAGGCCTCAACTCTTCCATATCCTCTAGCTGCAGTCTCCATCAATGCAGAAAAAGCTTTTAATAGAGTGAATTGGTCCTTTTTATTTAAAGCTCTTCAATGGCATGGTTTTGGTCCTAAATTCATTTCTCTGATTTCTTTGTTATACTCAGCTCCTAAAGCTGCTGTTGTTGTTAATGGTCTTCTCTCTCTACTTTTTAATCTCCAACGAGGTGTGCGTCAAGGTTGCCCTCTCTCACCCCTTCTTTTTATTTTATCACTTGAACCCTTTTTATCTCATATTCGTCAAAATACATCTATTTCTGGTTTTGTTTATGGTGATCAACATTTGAAATTATCTGTTTATGCGGATGACATCTTACTCATTATATCTCATCCTGAAACTTCTATCCCTCCTCTTATGCACGAAATTCCAGATTTTTCCCTTATTTCAGGGTATAAAATGAATTCTGACAAAACAGAAATTCTACCCATTACCAAATTCTGTTTTAAAAAACATTTTGATGCCACTGGGTTTCGTTGGAACAGTTCTAAAATCAAATATTTAGGCATTTGGTTTAATAATTCCATATTAGTCTCAGTTAAATTAAATATGAAGGAAGTGACTGATCGTATTTCTAAACTTATCTCCTCCTGGAACCCTCTTTTTCTCTCTTGATGGGGACGTCTTGATTCTATTAAAATGATGATTACTCCCATTATATTATATATTCTTTCTATGATTCCCATTCACATCCCAAACATTTATTTTAAAAAGCTTGATTCACTTCTTTCTAAATTTTTATGGAACAATAAAAAATATACAATCTCTCTGTCACAACTTTGTAAACCTAAATCTGTGGGAGGAGTGAATTTTCCCAATTTCCGATTATACCATAAGGCCTTTTGTCTTCGACTAGCCTCTAAATGGCTTCTTACTGATGTCTCCCCTTTTACACCTTTGTGGGTCGTAATTGAACGTTCCTTACTCACACCCTTTTCTGTTAAGGAAGTCCTCGCCTTCTCAACAAAGGTAAATGTTACCTCTCTCCCGCTGTTTAAACATACTTGTTCATTATTAAAACCTTGTTATCAATTGGGAATTATCTCTAGGGATGCTTTCCTTCAGTCTCCCCTTTGGTACAATCGTCTTATTACCATTAATAATAAGCCTCTTTTTTTGGAAGTCTTGGAGACTTAGGGGTATTATCTGGGTTTGGGATGTGTTTGATGGTTTATCTCCATGTTCCTTTCCTCAATTTCAGGAAACTTTTAAATGCCCGCGCTCGTTCTGGCACAATTTGTCGTCCCTCATGGAAATAATTCTTGACGTGTTTTATTCTCTCCCCCCTACTGAACCTACTCCCATAGTGGACCCACTACTTAGGATCTTAATTGTATTTCCTAAGGTTTCCTTGATTTATTAACATCTTCTTACTTCTGATGGGGTTCGAGCTAAATCTAAGATAGAAACTGCTTGGGAGACGGATCTGGATTGTGATTGGAGCATAGATTTTTGGAACAAGCTATGGGCCAGGTCTTTAAAGATCTCTCGATCTGCATCCACTACTCAATCCCTGTTCTTTCTCTACCATAGATTATATTATACACCCTCATCCATAGCTAATTTTACACACACCAATGATAAGAATTGTTGGTCCTGTCTTTCTCCTATGGCTGATTTGATGAACCTATTATTTTATTGTCCTGCTGTCTCTTCTTTTTGGAATGATATTTGGAAGTACCTCTCAGCTATTTTTAACAAACATGCGCCCTTATCAAATGTTATTCTTTTTACAGGTAGTTTATTGGAATCATTGGGATTGTCTTTACATGAAAACGGTTTATTTGACTTGATGTTAGCCTTGACTTTCCAGCAAATTACACTTAACTGGAAATGCTCAACTAAACTTTCAGTGAAGTCCTGGTGGAATAATGTCTGTCATTATCATAGATTAGATATTGCATTTGCCTCCTCTGTTAAACCATATGTAAATAGAGATTTATTTTGGTCATCATTAACCACTTATTTAACTAAAATTTCAATGCATGCATTACGTAATCGTTCTGAGAATTTTCAGCCTCCATAAATTACTATTGTCTCTGTTTTCTCCTCTACCTTATTTTCCCCCTGTTTCCTTTCACTTTTGACTTGCATTTCTGATATTCTAGGTGTTTGCTTCTTCTTAATAGGTATACAATTTATTCCCACGATCTTCAATTTAGAGAATTGTATTATATTTTCCCCTTTTCTTTTTCTTTCCTTCTTCCTCCTTCCTCCCCATGTTATTGATAAAATGTAAACAGCTTTCTACTCTATTTATAGCCTGTTTCCCCATTTCTATTTTATTACAGTTATACTGTCTTTCATGGCCTATCTTGTATGTAACTGTTATTTACTTAATAAAGCTTATTAAACATAAAAAAAAGAAGTTACGGGGAATCAATTCTATCAATGGGGGCCTTTCACTGCTCAAGTCTTGGAATACCAAGAACCATGATATTGAAGACCAAGTATCCGTGTTAGCCCAAGACACTCAAAACAGCAAGGCTCAGTAGTACACACGGCTGACTTTTGAAAAGAGTTGTAGGCGAGAAGCTTAAAACTCAGTAACAAACAATAACACCCAATAAATCAATGCCCAGCCAGTCTTTTAATACTCACAACTAAATACTGCACATGAAAATACACATATATACATAAAACAGGAGAAGCCATAGTTTGGGACTCTTCTTAAGGGTCTTCGTAAGAATGACCAGGGTGCAAATAAAGTAACCTAAACATTTATAACAGGTGATAACTATCCCCACAAATCGTGTCTGTTTCTGTGATCTGCAACTTTATGTGTCTCCAGGCCTTCACCTGGTAAATCAGCAATATCCCCAAAGGCTTTTTGTTTTCAACACATACTTTTCACTACAGAAAATAGGCCTAGTGGCTTTGTCAACTTAATTATTCACAAAAAAGATAATAGGCTTGTTGTTTTAACAGTGGCATTTACAATCAGCAAAGTAAGCCTAGAGTCATGAACATTTGAAAGAGGTCTCTCTGGTGAAACCGACAAGCATTCAGGCAGACCTTTCATATAAGCATATATATAAGCATAGAGCCTCTCTATAAAACATCAACCTTCAAGACTTAAATATAGGCAACTCTATGATCAGGTCTTTCCCTAGAAAGAACTCCTATCATACTGGATAGACTTTACCTAGTTGGACCGCAAACCTACTTTTTATGCTTGACTAGCAACCACTGGGCACAAATGCTTTGCTACTTATTCCTTTCTAAAAAAATTAGTTGAACTACTTTTACACTGCCCTAACTGGGCCTTAAAATTCACTCACGTGCCATTGCCTTTCTCCACGCTTTCCTCTGTGGCACTCAGCGCTTTTCTTTCCTCTAGGACAATGTGACAGCTCCTTTTGCGTCATGAAGTCTCTCATTCATTTCTTTAAAGTCGCAGTTGCTTACATATAATGCATATGCCTGCCTTATATGAGATGGGGGTTATGGCTGAAAGGGTTAGGGCTTCAGTAGTCAGGGCAGGGAGACTTACTCAGTGGGAGCATGCTGTTCCCAGCCTGAACTGCATGGTCCAAAGCAGCACAACCCTCCCCAACTTCTTCTCTGGCCACGGCAGTGAATAGATCAAACATGGGCACTCTCTGCTATCCCCTGGGACAACCCACCGCAAAAAAGGAAGACATAAAAGAAGCACAGGCTTGCGAAAAGGATCTGTTTTTGGAAGTCAGCAGCAGAGGACCATATCCTCCGTACACACAGTCTCGTTTGAGTTTTTATGAGGCTACAGAGTCTCCAAGGTACCACACAAGAGCAGCTGCTAAAAACATGGGTGTCTTACCATAGCTTGTCCAAGTTTGATTAAGTTTGGAGTTTTTTGTTATAAAGGACTCCCTAAACTCCAGGACCAACATCTTGGCCCTGTAGCAGAGGCGGATTGCCAAGCCAAGGGCAAGCACTGCTTCAATACCTCAGCTCCACTTTAATAGATAACTTTATTTAGCCCTACGCAGCCTCTGCGCCACTGCTTCCTCTTCCTTCCACAACAGCATCATGGTAATGGCACTGGGCCTGCCCTTGAGTCCAAGCCTAATGATTTTCTTCTGCACCTCAACAGAAATTAACACATCTATCACAGCAAAACTTGCACTCCCAGCCTCTACAGCCTCTTGCTGTAAGACTGTGTACAACAGTCACAGTCAACATTATCGATTTCTCCACAGACTACAACAGGTCCTATTAAAGCAGGAGTCCACAGTTCCTCCTTGTTAGAAAAGGGGGTCTCTAGTTGGCAGAGGTAGGTACGTTTGTCCAAATAGGGAGCCTTGCTTCTAGTCAGGATAAGGAGAATACACGTCTAAAATAACCCGTGCTCACCCCCTTGGTAGCTTGGCACTAGCAGACAGGCTTATCTCAGAGGCAGTGTATAAAGCATTTGTGAACAAATACAGTAATGCAGTAAAAACACTACAAATGGACACCACACCAATTTAGCAAAATAAGTAATCTTTATCTAAACCAAACAAGACCAAACAACAAAAAATCCACAACACAGTAATAAAAATATGATTCTTAAAAGGTAGAAATAGTTCAGTTCAAAGTAAATTGCAGATGCAACACTTTTCACACAAAGTACCTTGGATGCGTCGCGCACACAAACAAAAAGGGTTGCAGGGAAAGTGATGCATCGGTTCCTTACACTCAGGGAAGGTGATGCGTCGGTTCCTTGCTCCGGGGGAGGTGATGCATTGCTTCCTTACTGCTGCGCAGGGGAGGTGATGCGTTGCTTCCTTACCGAAGAGAAGGTGATGCGTCGGGTTCTTACTGCATGAGGAGGTGATGAGTTGGTTTCTTACTGCGTCCCCCAACGATGCGACAGACTTGGTGCCTCGATGCAATGCGACGGTCCAGGACGATGCGTGGGTACTTGCAGCCGCACCCCAGGCTTTGCGTCGGAATCAGTACAGTGATCTTGGACTTCAGAGATCGGTGCACTCGATGCGGTGTGCGGCGATTCCTCGACCCGGGGGCAGGTGCTGCGATAATTTCTTCAGCGATGCGTCGGAAACAGGTGCAGATGAGTCGCACTTCTCAAAGTTGCATTACTTTTCCACCTCCCAGTGGCAAACAGCCTCCATAGGTCAAAAACAACACCAAGTACCACTTAGCAGGTCAGAACTCCTAGCAAGGAAGTTCAGGGGAGCTGGTGGTGAAGTCTTTGTGTCCCTGAGACTTCAGAACAGGAGGCAAGCTCTGTTTCAAGCCCTTGGAGATCTTCCTCAAGCAGGGGACACAGCAAACAGCAAAGTCATTTTCCCTTTCCTTGGCAGAAAGTAGCCACTGCATGCCAACCCCAGACAGCAAACAGCACAGCAGGGGCAGTATTCCTCCTCAGCTTCTCTGGCTCTTCTCCTTGGCAAAGGTTACTCTTGATTCCCAGAAGTGATCTTTGAAGTCTTTTCTATCCCTGAGACTTCCAACAGGAGGCAAGCTCTACTTCTAGCCCTTGGAGAAAACTCTAACAGCAGGATGATGAAAGCACATTCCAGTCCTTTCCCTGCCCAAGACAGAGGCAACCACTGCAGGCCAACCCCAAAAGCACACAGCACAGGGGCAGTACTCCTCCTCCAGTTTTCCCGGTTCTTTCTTCCTGGCAAGTTCCTTAGTTCAGCACTAATCTAAAAGTCTGGGGTCTGGGCCTCGCTTTTAATACAGTAAATCTCTTTGTTCTCTCCTGGCCCAGGGCTCTGAGCCCAGTCCAAACCAGTTCCGGCGGGCACTTAGCAAGTGCACAACAACCTCCATTGTCAGTGTGAGCCCTGGCTCCAGACACACCACGGGGGGCGGAGCCATCATTGTAGAAGGCAGGCGCAGCCCTATTCAGGTGCAGGTGCTACTCCTCCCACCACTCCAAATGCAGACCGGGCCAATTCAGCCTAGCGCTGACTCATCCAGATTCTCTGGAGCCACTGCACATCCCCAGCCCCTGTCACTCCAAAGCCAGACAGTCAATAGACATCCTAGCAGAGGCACACTGGATGGCTAAGCAAGAAAATACCTACTTTCTAAAAGTGGTATTTTCAAACACAGAATATAAAAATCACCCTCACTAAAAGATGCATTTTAATATTCTGAGTTCAGGCATACTAAACTTTGTTTTCCTATCTGGTTCCCAGGGGCAGAAATGCTTATAAGATGTTATAAGCAAACTCTCCATTCTATCCTATGGGAACAGATAGCCTTACAATAGTGAAAAACGAAATTGGCAGTATTTCAGGACATGCCACACACATCAGGGCATGTCCTACCTTTCACATACACTGCACCCTGCCCACAGGGGTACCTTGGGCCTACCTTAGGGGTGACTAACATGTAAGAAAAAGGAAGGTTAAGGCCTGGCATGTGGGTGCACTTGCCAAGTCGACATAGCAGTACTAGAACACAGGCTCTCCAATTGCAGGCCTGAGTTACATTTACAGGCTGCTTATGTGGGTGGCACAATAAGTGCTGCAGACCCACTAGCAGCATTTGATTTACAGGCCCTGGGCACACACAGTGCACTGTACTAGGGACTGACTAGTAAATGAAATCAGCCAATTATGGAAACACCAATCCATACATACAATTTACAGGGAGAGCATATGCACTTTAGCACTGATCAGCAGTGGTAAAGTGCCCAGAGTCATAACACCAACAAAAACAGGTCAGAAACAGAAGGCCACAAAGCAAAAAATCTGGGGAACAACCCGCTGTAAAAGCCAGGTCTAACACAACTCCCTTCCAGCTTAAAGCCAGGGTAGACTAATCAATCCCTTGAGGGGCTTGCCTGGTTGAGGCCATAGAACCTGGACCTAGCCCACAACAGCGGGGGCACGTTCTGGTTCTACGCCTTTCTGAACCCAGTTGGATCCCTCTGTCCATACTCTCAGGGCCCACTAAGCTAACCTATGGGGAACCCTTTCCCTCACCTGTGGACACCATCTGTGCAGCACCTAACCTTAGCTTGCTCACAGGTGTGTTCCAACAGGCAGACAGTACCCACATGACCAACACAGTGATAAGGCCCAGTCCACCCCTGGGGTGTGACTCCTGTCCACCAGGACAGCAAGCCACAGTGGCTACTGACAGTTGTCAGAGATGAGACCCAGGCCTTATGCCTTTCAGGGCTCTTGAACCTCTGTGACGTCAGAGAGTGGGAGGAAGTATCCCCAAGTGCCTGGCACCCTTTGTCCACTCTCCCTCCTGTCAGGTCAGGGATGGCATCCTGACACTGACCCACCAGCCCAGGCCTGTACCTGGTGGCTGGACAGGAGACTGGGGTGGGCTTTCCCACACCCGGTCCTCCTCCTTGGAGCTCTGTACCCTCCCACCTGGAGCGGTATCCCCTTCCAGGATTGTCAGGGCACCTGTGGCAGGTGTCCTGCACAATCCGCCCACCTGTTCAGGGGTTCTATCCTGCAACTGGGATCCCAGCCTAGGGTCTGTACCATTAGACTGGGCAGAGATCAGGGGTGAGGCTGCCCTCTACTTGCCCCCCTTGCTGGGGCCCTGCACCCTCCCACCTGGAGCGGTGCCCCCAGAAGATAACCCGGTAAGGGTACTGTTAGCAGTCGCCCCTTCCTCCAGGTCAGGGGGGACACCCTGAACCTGGCCCTCCAACCCAGGGTCTGTACCCTTAGGCTGGACCTGTGCCTGGCAACCCAGGACTTCTGGGGGAGTACACCAACCCCCCCAAGGGAAACACACTCCTCTGGAGTTGTGTAAGAGTCTGCCTGGCAAAGGTCTCCCACTTCTTGTCCACCTGACAGAGCAGGAAGACCCCCCAGGCCAGAAGTGGCCTCACCAGGGTCAGTCCTGGGGGGCTCCAACCTCAGAGCTGGCAACCCCTGACCCACTGGTCCTTCCACTGGGGACTGCGTCCCCCCTCACCCCTCTCTCAGGACTCATGCATCCCCCCAAATGGAGAGGTGCTGCCAGACACCAGAGCTGGTGGAATGCTAGTTACAGCAGTCTCCCACAGCTCAACTGACACCTTGGGATCCCCCTCAGGGAATGGCCTCCCTGTACAGACTAGGCCCCCCTCCTGGTATTCCCTCATGAAACCAACCAGGCCTTGAGAATGGGTTTCAGGCACCTCGGGACACATCCCACTCCTTCTCCTCTGAGACAGGACATGGGACCCTACACCCCTCCCACTACTCTGGGACCTATCTGGGCCACATGACCCTCCCCTACCTCACTTGGCTGGGGAAAACCTGAGCCACCTCCTTAAGGATCACCCCCAGATGCTTCTTCAGACCCTCCGGAATCCACCAAAAGTTCTGCCTCCAGTGTGAGCTCCCTGGGATCAGAGAACTAAGGTGTTGGCATTGCTCTGGAAAACAGAGACATAAAATTTGCTCTCCACCAATTGAATCACATAGCCCCACACAGGTGTTAACCAAGCTACCCTTTGCCTCACCATCCAGTGCCTCGCACAAGTACCCCACATCACTCTCCTGAGATTGGCAAGACAGTGTCTGATTGTCTCTATCACTCAATCCACACTATTCTGGGTGGTCTCCACACTCACAGACCAGGTCTTCTACCATGGGGGAACCCCTCTCCCTGCACCTCTCATCTAGAGTGAGTAGAGTGTCCCTCCCACCACTAGGATTATGATCTCCTGTGCCAGTTTCCCAAACCACTTCAGGGACACTGCGCACCACTGGAGCTAACTCATAAACCTGAACCCCCTGGTGTATGTCAACCCCCTCCTTCAAGTCAGGTGCCACATCTCTGGGTGTGTGTACTTCTTCCTCAGCTCTAGATAACACCTTTTTACTACTACCATCTGAGCTGGACTACACCTACAGCTCAGCCAAGCTCACTTCCTGAGCTACACACATTTCTTTTTCAGCTAAGGCTCGCTCTATCTCCTTGCACTCCTGGTCTAGCTGCCTCATCCTCCGACCATAAGCACGAATCCGATTCCTCTCTTCACGATCCAATCTTTCCCAAAATGTTTCCTCGTCAGGGCCACTGCCCTCTTGGTATTCTGGCTGGGGATCCTCCCCCTCAGATTACTCCTCAGAGTCATTTGCTAGTGTTGCTTCCTAGGGTAGCACCTCATAGCTATGCAGGGCTGCCTCAAGATCCTGCCTTGTGGATCTCCTCTTCACGGGTAGCCCCCTCTCCTTGCAAAAGACTTTTAGTTCTCTCATCTTGTAGATGTGCAGGTGCTAAAAGTTGATTCCCATTTTGACAAGGCCCAACAAGTGCAACAACTAACCAGAGTTCCAATAACCAAATTCCAAAGGGAAATAGGGAAAAATAGTATGTGGTTGCATAATGGTCTGCACTCTACTAGTAGTGTACACCAAGCACTGTATGTAAGACACAAAAGCAAGTCCAGATCCTCACCGCTGACCACCAATGTTAGAAATGGGGGTATCTAGTTGGCAGAGGTAGGTACCTTTGTCCAAATAGGGACCCTTGCTTCTAGTCGGGGTAAGGGGGATACACTTCTAAAATAACCCCTGCTCACTCCATTGGTAACTTGGCATGAGCAGATAGGCTTATCTCAAAGGCAGTGTGTAAAGCATTTGTGTACACATATAGTAATACAGTGAAAACACTGCAAATGAACACCACACCTGTTTTGAAAAATAAGTAATCTTTATCTAAACCAAACAAGAACAAACAACAAAAAATCCACAATATAGTAATAAAAATATGATTCTTAAAAGGTAGAAATAGTTCAGTTCAAAACAAATTGCAGATGCAACACTTTTCACACAAAGTACCTTGGATGCGTCGCACACACAAACAAAAAGGGTCGCAAGGAAGGTGATGCGTCGGTTTCTTACACTCAGGGAAGGTGATGCTTCCGTTCCTTGCTCCGGGGGAGGTGATCCGTTGGCTCCTTACTGCTGCGCAGGAGAGGTGATGCATCGGTTCCTTACCGGAGAGGAGGTGATGCGTCGGTTTCTTACTGTGTTGGGAGGTGATGCATCGGTTTCTTACTGCGTCCCGCAACGATGCGACAGACTTGGTACCTCGATGTGATGATCCAGGACGATGCGTGGGTTCTTGCAGCTGCACAGCAGGCCTTGCATCGGAATCGGTACGGTGATCTCGGACTTCGTAGATCGGTGCACTCGATGCGGCATGCGGCGATTCTTTGAGCCACGGGCAGGCGTTGTGACAATTTCTTCATTGATGCATTGGAAACAGGTGCGTATGCGTCGCGCTTCTCAAAGTTGCGTTACTTTTCCAGCTCCCAGCGGCACACACCCTCCAGAGGTCCAAAACAACAGCAGGTACCACTTAACAGGTCAGAACTCCCAGCAAGGAAGTTCAGGGGAGCTGGTGGTGAAGTCTTTGTGTCCCTGAGACTGCAGAACAGGAGGCAAGCTCAGTTTCAAGCCCTTGGAGATCTTCCTCAAGCAGGGGACACAGCAAACAGTAAAGTCCATTTCCCTTTCATTGGCAGAAAGTAGCCACTGGAGGCCAACCCCAGACAGAAAACAGCACGGGAGCAGTATTCCTCCTCAGCTTCTCCGGCTCTTCTCCTTGGCAAAGGTTCCTCTTGATTCCCAGAAGTGATTTTTGAAGTCTTTTCTATCCCTGAGACTTCCAACAGGAGGCAAGCTTTACTTCAAGCCCTTGTAGAAAACTCTAACAGCAGGATGATGAAAGCACAGTCCAGTCCTTTCCCTGCCCAAGACAGAAGCAACCACTGCAGGCCAACCCCAACTACACACAGCACAGGGGCAGTACTCCTCCTCCAGCTTTCCCGGTCCTTCTTCCTGGCAGGTTCCTTAGTTCAGCAGTAATCTAAAAGTCTGGGGTCTGGGCCCCTCTTTTTATACAGTAAATATCTTTGTTCTCTCCTGGCCCAGGGCTCTAAGCCCAGTACAAATCAGTTCTGGGGGGCACTTTGCAAGTGCACACAACCTCCATTGTCAGTGTGAGCCCTGGCTCCAGACACACCACAGGGGGGCGGAGCCATAATTGTGGAGGGCAGACGCAGCCCTATTCAGGTGCAGGTGCTACTCCTCCAACCACTCCAAATGCAGCCCGGGCCTATTCAGCCTAGCGCTGACTCATCCAGACTCTCTGGAGCCTCTGCACATCCCCAGCCCCTGTCACTCCAAAGCCAGACAGTCAATAGACATCCTAGCAGAGGCACACTGGATGGCTAAGCAAGAAAATACCTACTTTCTAAAAGTGGTATTTTAAAACACAGAATGTAAAAATCACGCTCACTAAAAGATGCATTTTAATATTCTGAGTTCAGGCATACTAAACTTTGTTTTCCTATCTGATTCCCAGGGGCAGTTATGTTTAGTTTACAAGTTTATTTTAAATTTGATATAGACCTCAGCTGAGGTCAACAAATACACAGACATAGTTTTAAAACATTTATAAAGACACCCATAGCATCAGCTTTAAGCATTTCTAAAGTTAAAACATTTCATCATAATTTTTTGCGACATATTCAAAATAAAATTTGTTTGATATTTGTATGCCTAATAACATAAATTCATCTGATAGGTTTCCCAGAACTTAGATAGATCGTTTGAAAAGGTGACGTTGTATCTAAGGCTGATAATTCATAATATCAGCTTTAAATATTTGTAGTTTTTAAACATTATCATCATGGACTTTAAAACAACTTTAGAAAACTCTTTAAAAATGGATCCAATTGATAACAAGCGGGTTCATCCAGTGGTGATTTACAGAGCTTAATTATGCTTTGTACAGAAAAAGCATTGTATCTGATACTCATAGGCCCTAAATACCTCCTCCGGGCTTCTACTAGGGTTGGATTAGGACAAACAGATAGAACATGAGTTAGATCTTGTATTCCTCCCTTACACAAATCACAGAGCCCAGTTGAATTTTCAGAATTGTTCCACTTTGCTTTATACATTTTCAAAGGGAGGAATTCCAGCCTCAGTAGAAGAATACAAAGCCGGACCCTATGATCTAATGAGAAGTATATATATTTCTCTGGGGATTTATAGTCTATAGTTTTTTGTATATTCTATATAGTGTTTTAATTGTAGACAATGTTCTACGTCCAGATCGAAGCTTAATCTTGGGACCATATTCTTTAAAAAGAGCTTCAAATGTGCTGGTGTCCAAGTTTGTAAAAGTGCTACTGTGCAGTGAGACTGGCTAAAAGCTATAATAAGATTCTTATTAAAAGTGTATCGTGTCGACTCTTCTCTAAAAGTTTCCAATTTTAAAATGTGCCTTAAGGAGCCAGGGTCAGCATGCAAAAGATACTAAGCCCATCTTAATATATTCGAGATAGCCCTTGCGTATATGCTGGATAGGGAGAGTTCAAGGCGTAATGCTTGGGCCGGGACAGCTTGATTTACTCATATCAGTTTCCGTAGGGAATTTCCTTCTCTTGATTTTACAGATTTCCAGGTTTTTATGTGTATATACTCTAGACCAGTGGTTCCCAAACTTTTGACTCCTGAGGACCCCCATTGAGTCACCACTGGAAGCCAGGGACCCCCAAGCAATTTGTAGGATTTAAATTTCAAACATTAAAACAGTAATTCGGAAAAATAAACACACGTGTGCACACAAAACAAATACTCGAATTACTGAGGATTTTAGGGGCATATTTACAAGACCCTATCACCATAGGAACATCACTTTTTGCGACGTTGCCGTGGCGATAGGGGCTTCGCCTTATTTACAAGGCAGCATTAAGCCACTTAACGTGGCTTAACGGTGCCTTGTAAGTAAGACCCCTTTCACCCAATGCTTAGCATGAAAGGGGTGGGCAGTGGGTGTTGCGGTGGGCGTTTCCCCTGCAACACCCATTGATTTTGACGCTGCCCCCTATTTATTACAAGGGCAGCTAAATGGGATGCAGCACCAAAATTAAGGCCAGGGAAAACCTGGTCTTAACTTGACGAAACAAGGAGAAATGCTTTATTTCTCCTAGTTTTTGCTAAACGCCTTGGATTGTTTATGTTCAGGAAGGTGACCCTTCCTGCACATCAACAATCTTTTAAAACGACATTTTGTAACTTTTATGTGTGCTGCATTAAGCAGCACACATAGAAGTGACAAAATGACATTTCAAGATTGTTTATGTGCAGGAAGGGGCACCTCCCTGTACATAAACAATCTTCCCCTGCACGAAGACACCCTTGCACTATGGTGCAAGGGTGCCTGCGTTGGCGCTACACTGTTAAGTGTAGCGCCAGCACAGGGGAAACGCAGGGCTGCAACATATTCTTGTAAATATGGTGCAGCCCTGCGTTTCTGAAGTGGCGGAGTGTGTCGTTAAGCCAAGGAGGCTAACAACACTCTCCGCCACTTCTGTTGTATTTTATATTGAAAGAATTTGCAAGAAAACGAAAAAAGTTAATGGGAAGGTTGGTGCTGCATCTCTGTGACTAACTTTTAAATGGTTGGTTTCATTTTGCAGTACGAGGCTCCTGCTCCTGCCAGGGCCAGACTGGAAACCCAAAGCAGCCCTGGCAAATGATTTCAGACCAGTCCCCATACGGTGCACACCAAGTGCAGTGAGTGAGCCTGACCACTACAAAGGGGCTTTGGGAGGCTCTTCCCCCAAAAGATTTTAGGAAACAATGGTGCAGTCTACAACACATTTATCATTTTATATTGAATTGTATTAGCTTTTAAAGAATAGTAAATGAAGACCTTACTATGCACCAGGATACGACAATCTTTTTGGGGATCTTCAATGATTCCCGCACTATCACCCTCCAACAGTGCCTCTCGTGTCTCCATAGCCCCTCGGTCACGTGTATCTCATTTTTTATAGCATCTCTCATACCATTGTAGGATGTCAGAGCACTTTACATTACACACATATAGAGACAGTGAATCATACGTGTAAATCAGTGTATAGAAAATGTTACATAAGGCAAAGGGGCCTACAAGGTGTAGAATTCACGTCATTCATACTGGTAGGCATAAAGAGTGCTTGGTCTGGAGAAGCCCAAACTCAGGATTCAGAACATAACACAGTGGTTAGCATTCACTTTAACAATAAAAATGTATTTCCACCCAAATAAACCTTTTTAGCAGCATCAGGATAATGAAAGACTGGGAAAAAACATAAGTAACTAACTTGTACCTTGCAGTTTGTAAGCAGCTCTTTGATGACAGTTTATAGGTCACTGTGCTAGATTACGATTGTCACTTATAAACTGCACAGTAAAAAAAGAATCTCTCTGACAAAAGCAGTAACCCACTGACCTAAGCATATAAAATACTGTTTTTTAAAATGCATGGTACATGTTCTTTGCAGTAGGCATATTAACCCTCTGTGCTACATTAGATAAGTCAAAGCTGCCACTGGACAAAACTCATCTCTCTCCAGCAGGTACATTAATCACTGGCGTGATCTTGACACTTTTATTGTTCTTTGAAAACTGCTAATTATACAAGATACTTTGCAGTGCTTTTAAAACTGCTGCCTGCGGACCCCCTGGGAATGTGTCAGGGACCCCTGGGGGTCCGCGGACCACAGTTTGGGAAACACTGCTCTAGACCATACATTAAGGTGGGGGGAATTTTCATACGATAGACCTCCAACAGAGGTTGGAAGTTTCTATTACCGGAAGAGGAGTATAGCTTCAGCACTGCTCCTACATGGGCATCTGCCTTTCGACCTATGTGATGTAGGTGGGAGAAATTCTGTAGAGTTTGGGAGAAAATCCGACCTAGAGAAGTGTATTCTTTGACAGATTCTAGTGGTTTTCCCCCAATGTCCAATTAAAAGGTCGCAGTCGCTTTTTTGCCCTAAAGGGTAAAATTTTAGTTTTTGAAATATTTGGGGTTAAGAAATTGTCATCTGCATAGCCACTTAATGCATTTAGGTTTCTTTGGAGCCCTATCGGTGTAAGGTCTAAAATCACGATGTCGTCCGCGTACATTAAAATGTGTATGTCACTCAATGCTAGTTTCGGTGGAATTTGTTTTATTTGAATAAAGTGCTCTGGTAAGTCGCTTAAGTAAAGGGAGAATAGCAAGGGAGCAAGGAGACAACCTTGTTTGAGACCGTTTAACGTGGGAATTGGTCTAGTAAAACCCTTTGATCCCCCCATTTGAACTCTGCACCATGTTTCTGTATGGAGGGATATAATTATTGTAAGTAGATCTTGAGGGATTCCCATCCTCACCAATTTCTTCCAGAGTGTTGGCCTGTCTACCCTATCGAAAGTTGTAGTAAAATCAATAAAAGCACAATATACAATTTGTAATTTTGACACGACATATTTGTCAAGTGTCGTTTGTGGAATTGGAATATTGTCTATTACTGAGTGTTTTGGGCAAAATCCTGCCTGGGACATAGGAATTACTCCACTGGAGAAGGCCCAGTCTTTGAGGTGGTCCAAGACACAGGCTGCAAAGATCTTTCCCGTTGCGTCGAGTAGGGCTATTTGCCGATAATTCTTTGGGTCTGTTCTGGAGCCTTTTTTTAGAATAGGAACCACAATACTCCCCTGCCATGATTTTGGGATATCTCCTGTTGAAAAACAGTAAAGAAATAGGGGGGATAGAAATTTGCTCCACTCATCCGGATTTGAATGAAGGGCCTTAATCGGGATCTCATCCGGTCCCATTGCTGCCGTGGATCTTGCGGCCTTTATGAAATAAGCTATTTGTTTAGTTGTTGAGGCTATTGCATCAGTATTTGTCTGACCCTTCCCTTGAGACGGCTGGTACCATTTTTCCGCCTTCTGTGAATTAGGTTTATACATATTAGAGATGTGTTTTTCCCAGGCCAATGCTGTCACTGGAAGTGCTTGTGTTGTTTTCCTTATACCCATTTGTTTGGCAGCTAGGCTCCAAAATGCTTTGCTGTTTTTACTTTTTACTGTCAGTTGAATATCTATCCAGTTTTTATCTTTTTCAGCCTGTTGTTTTTTTGCTTCTTTCCGTTGACGTAATTTTTTCAACTTTTTTATTTCTTCCTGTTTTATCCCTGAATAGTTTAAAAACTGCAGTCTAATCAGGCTATTTAATTTTGCTGATTCATAGTCTTTGTTCTTTCCTTTTTGGAGGCTCCTTCTCTTTTCGTGTCTGTTAGAGTATTCCTGAAGGGATGCGACTACCGTGGATACTGTCTCTTTGTAGTTCATTATCGGGCTTATTTCTTTATTAAGCGGATCTAAGAGCATAGCTGAGATTACGATGTTCATTCGCTCTATTGCTTTAGAGTTCCAGATGATCCTACCGTTTTTATGATCTACATTGGCATGACCGTTCAAGAAGCCTAATTACCACGGGGAAGTAGATTGCAGTAAAAGTTCTATTTCCAGAAACAAGGAGGCGTGATCACTTTCGTATATACCCTGTACATTTAGTGATTGCACTTTCTGAAAAAAGTCAATGCAACAGATTACATAGTCTAAGATAGATGAACTATTCATGCCTGATCTAGTGTATGCGGTCGGGATATCCCCTTCTACTCTACCATTTAAGATTACTCCATTCATTGCATTGATATGAGAGATTAGAAGTTTCCCTTGTCTATTAGCTTTTATCATTGTTGGAAATAGTGGCTTTGGGATAAAACAGGCTTCCTCTTTTTTGCAATTTCCCTCTTTATCCAGTAATGCGTTAGAGATTTTCCCATTGAAATCTCCAGCAATTATTGCTGGTGGGAACCCTTTTTGGGCCGTTGTTGTTTCATTCATCTCAAATATTTTTGCTAACAGAGAGTTGTAACGGGGTCCCGGTGACATATAAATATTAAAAATTAGCAAATCCTGGATGATGTTCAAACTTTTGTTTAAATGTTTAATCTTAATGCACTGAGCATTTTGGAGATGCAAATCAATAATTTCTAGATCCCAGTAGATTTCTTCTTTTAGTAGAATTGCAAGGCCTCCTTTTGCGTGGCCCCTTTTTGTGGCCTCAGCTGCGATGTCAAACACAAAGTAATTATTTTGAGTGAAGGTATCTACCGACCAGGTTTTTTGTAATAAAAGAATCGATGGAGATTTTTCAAGAACATGGGCTAACTTTTCTCGGATTTTCCCAGCGATGTTCCAGGAGATAATTGTTAACTTTTTGCTAAAAAGGAATTGTTAGTGTATTGCCCTGTTTATTGCTGGTCAGATTGCTAGAGATCCAGGACCAGGAATTTTCTTTTAGTTGTGACTCCGTTTTTGGAGATGCCTGATTCCAGATTCATTGTTCGCCACGACTGATCGATATTATTATGGATCCTTCCGGTTTACTTATTTGAGTTTTTGAAGACCAATCCACATGGTTATGAGGGGGATATTTCTTTCTCTTGTTCTTGTCCCTTGACCTATTGAGCTGTATTGCCTTTGTTTTAACTTCAGCCACATCAAAACCGTTTTTGTGAAGAATATCTCTTTCGTTTAAGATGATAGATGGAATGACGTTAGACCAAAACTTCACAGTTGCCACCGTTAGGTTCAATTTATTCGGAAACGCTACTAATTTTATTTCTAAATTTGTGAGAGAATGGAGTTAAGGAATCTTATGAAATAAGTTTAGTATTCTCCCACAATTTAAAGGAGTTGTGTCGCAGGGGAATAGGTCTATCAATTCTAAGATACAGGAGACAGTCAGGTCTTCCTTTCCATGTATATTTATAATAGGGGGATAGATTTCCTTTTCTTCCAGATTTATTTCTTCCTGGCATTCCTTTGTCTGTTTTGCTGAAAAGTTTTCGTCCAGAGGGTTAAATTTTTTCCCCTGTGCCCTTTTGGTTTCGTATGGGAGGGAATGTTCATCTATGGTTGCGGTTATCTCTTGATTTTTCGTGATTGATTCATTGCTCTGATCTATTTGATCTGGTGTTTGTGGGAATTTTACTTTCCTAGACGATCGTCTCGAGATTTTCCGCTTTGCTCTTTTTTTGCTTTTTTTCCCCTTTATAATATATCTCTTCTCCATTGGCTTTATCGTAAGATTGGATTCTTTCGATGCTGGGAGATTTTTAGAAACCTTTTCCAGAAGCTTTGGTGTTTGAGTTAATAGTCCTTGCTGATTCTTCTGTTTAAAAATTGGAAACAGGGTATCACAGGTTGAGGAGTGCTTTCTATCTTGGTTTCCTCGAATAATTTTCGTAAAGAGTAAACTTCATCATTTGTGAAATTATTTTTCACTTTTTTAGAAGTGAATCCCTCTGTTTGTGTTGCCTTTTGTACTTTTCCTGTGAGGTGGTCAACAGATGATAAATTTGGGCATTCTTCTTCCCGAGTCGCAGGCTTTTCTGGACAACTTAACATAATTTTGGAGTTTTGATTGAATTGTTTTTCCTTTTTTTATCTACTAGATATTGTAGAATTCCAGTTTGCATTTCGAGAATCATGTCCAAGTTATCTAAATTCTTCTCGAGCAGAGCCAAAATAGATTCCAAAATTCTTTGTAGTGAAAAGAAAGCGTTAGATATAGGTTCTTGCCTGTTTGAGGATTGCGATGCGTTAAAAAATGGGAATTCTGGAGATCTTGAGCAATTTTCCATACAAACTGTGACATTAGTTGGAGTGCTATTGAGAAGTTGTGGAACCTCTTTAGGTACTATAGGAGACAGATGATGCAAACATAATGAAAAATTTATATCTGGTAGAGTAAAATCAGTTTCTAGGGTTGCAGGGGGAACCTCCAGGACTATGTTTGGTTTTAGATGTAGTTGTTCCTGGTCCCCCCCATTAGCTGCATCTTTTTTGCAGACCGTTTGTGATTTGCTTTCTTGTTTAATTGCCGTTTGCTGGTCATTGCCAGTCATCGATTGCGCTTGAGCACAGTCCCTTTCTTTTATCATAGATTTTTCTTCCTGTTGAATTCCCTGCTCTATTGGTGCTATTTGATCGTCTGTTCTGGAGGCAGTAGTAAAAAAAAATGTTGTTATATCTACTGTTCCTCGGACTGCTCCGATGTGAGGAGCTTTGTGTATACTCTTTTTTATAGATTGGGTCGTACCCAGTCTTTTCATATCTACTGTTCGAGATCTGAGTTTTTTATAAGCCATGAGATTAGATAAATGAGGTGAGCGAGGAGGTCACCTGGTTAGATGGCGGGTGCTCTTGCCTGTTGTTTCTCTTTCTTTCTTTCTCTTCTCCCGACTTCTACAGTGGCAGTTTCGCTCTTTTCCTGCTCAGGGATAGTTTAATATATGCTTGACACGTATTTATCTAGAGGCCAAACAGCCCCTAGGGCCTATAGTCAGCAAACTTGAGAGCAGTTTCCTCTAAATATTTGGCCCAAATTTGGGCTAAAGGTCGCAGAAATCGCAGAAGTGGTGAGGAGGGTTAAAGAGAAGTGATAGAGGTAAGTTCCAAGAGGTTCCCGTGGCCGGTTGTAATACTGTAATGCAGCAGTGTTGTGTGAAACTATGCTAGGTTTTTACATGAGACCCGGCCACTTGGTAACCCCCTTGTACCTGCTAAATGCACTGTAATCACAGCAGTCTCCTCGTGTCCCAGTGGAAGGCTCTGCACATCTCTCCTCGATCTTTATTTTCCACTCTCCGCTGCCGCTTACTTTCGCTGTTGAACGCGACTCACAGAGGCTCAGCAGCTCAGCAGCCCCGCTCTTAGCTCTCCGCTGCACACGCCGCTGCCAGAAATCCAGAAACCCGCTCCTGTCCTCCCAACCACCCGCGAGAAGAATGAAGTGTGGGGGCAGGGGAGGTTGGGTGCAGCACCAGGCGAAGCACCGGGCGGCAGGCAGTGACAACTAACAAGCGGTCAAACTGTCCACAAACAGCGGCGGACTGAAAGCAGCAGGCTGCAGCAACGGTGAGTAGTAGTATCAAAACCATTACTTAATACAACGTGGTGCCCCCTGAAAAAAACGCTGGCACCTGCTTCCCAGGCGTGCCAAGGTGAGTGTTTGGGCGTATTAAAGGTATAGCCTGTGGGTAAGCAGGAGCGATCAGGGCAAGTGGGGTCTGACCGGGCCGTCTCTGCGGCGTCTGGAGTCCGACGCTTCACAGCAGGGCAACTTCGGCCGCCGCACTTGCCGCTCTTGCTGTCTCTCTGCTCCGTAGTTGCAAATCAGCAGGGTGAGGGCGAAAAAGGAGGGGAGCCTCAGGCCGGCGCCAGGCAGGAGGATCTGGAGGATCCAAGAGTCCAGGAGTCCGAGAGTCCGGGACAGGCTTGGCTTGGCTCACTCCGTGTTCCTCGCTCCTCGCTCCTTGCGCTGCTCCGCCCCCGCTTCGTCACGTTACTCTTCCGCTCATCCACTTCAGCAAAGTGCTTCAGAGAGCAGTTATGAGAGGGGCAGTTATGCTTATAAGATGTTATAAGCGAACTCCCCATTCTATCCTATGGGAACAGATAGCCTTACAATAGTGAAAAACGAAATTGGCAGTATTTCAGGACATGCCACACACATCAGGGCATGTCCTACCTTTCACATACACTGCACCCTGCCCACAGGGGTACATTGGGCCTAGCTTAGGGGTGACTAACATGTAAGAAAAGGGAAGGTTAAGGCCTGGCAAGTGGGTGCACTTCCCAAATCGTCTTAGCAGTACTAGACTGCACACAGGCTCTGCAATTGCAGGCCTGACTTACATTTACAGGCTGCTTATGTGGCTGGCACAATCAGTGCTGCAGGCCCACTAGCAGCATTTGATTTACAGGCCCTGGGCACACACAGTGCACTGTACTAGGGACTGGCTAGTAAATCAAATCAGCCAATTATGTAAACACCAATCCATACATACAATTTACAGGGAGAGCATATGCACTTTAGCACTGATCAGCAGTGGTAAAGTGCCCAGAGTCATAAAACCAACAAAAACAGGTCAGAAACAGAAGGCCACAAAGCAAAAAATCTGGGGATAAACCCGCTGTAAAAGCCATGTCTAACACTCCTCTTTGAGGACTCTACTGCAGGCCCACTCTGTACTAGGTCTGGGGGAGAATCAGGGAACTGATTACACCCGCCCTGGACAGAGTCCAACAGAGTCCAAGAGTATAAGCCAGGAATGAGTGAACCACGCAAATTTCCTCTTAGGGTCTTCCTTCTCTGTTACAAATATCCTGTTCAGCTCATCATGGTTGTGCGGGAATTAAGAAAGGAAATTGAGAAGTCTGCAATTGGTGGCATATATAACTAATCAAGAGATGCAGCATCATCCCTCTATCTTTATCTGACACTAAAGTAAGAGGTCGACATATTGTGACTCCCCTGAACTGCATATCAAATATGATGGACCTCACTAAAGTCAGAGGACATCAACTCTCTGAGCCAGTCTTCAACCATGGAGGCTAGCCATTTTCCCTCCGAATTTGTAATGGGCAACATGCTGGATACCAAAGGCAGAAAACTGTACTTTCCTTGTTGTTAAGGTTGGAAGCTTTTCATATCCAATTTAACTAGGAGCTCCTGGTACCAGCTCTTAAATTTCTCAATCCTACCCTTGTTCTTCAACATGGGAATCTTAGGAGTATATTCACAAGAACGTGTGATAACTAGGCCTGGGCAATGAACTCCGTTCCGCTAGCGGAGAGATTTGTTAATTACGCATTTTGTTAATTACGCATTTCGTGAAAAACACATTCCGTTCCTCCACGTAGCAGAGTCAGCTACTAAATAGCACCCACAAATGCTTTGATAAAACAACTTTACATGCTAAAAAGCATATAACCAATTCACAAAAGTGAACTTTAAAATAAAAAATATCAGGCAATGAGAGAGGTGATGATTTTGGGGTCCCCCCTAACCTAGGGGGAGGACCAAGCAGATGCCTTGAACACAAATAGCATATCATGCTGAACAATTCAGTGGTGGTCCCATCCTCTTAGGACCACCCCAAGCACAGTTATGGGCAAAAATACAATCCCAATCAAAGGCCCTGCAAAGCATTATGGGACAAGATTAGCAGTGGGCAGTGAATATTATAGTATCGAATATCAAAATAATTCTACAAAGAGCTGCAGTTCAACTAGTCGTTACTAGGTGTCCCTCACGAGTCAAATGCAAAAGCATTGAAATTATTACATCAAGCTGCAGTTCAACTAGTCGTTGCTAGGTGTCCCTCAAGTCAAATGCTTTTGCATTTGACTCATGAGGGACACCTAGTAACGACTAGTGGAACTGCAGCTTCATGAAAGGGTTTCAATGCTTTTGCATTTGACTCGTGAGGGACACCTAGTATATGTGCTCTTTGTTTTCAAGGCATCTGCTTGGTTCTCTCCCTAGGTTAGGGAGGATCCAAAAATCATCACCTCTCTCACTGCTTGCTAAATTTTCATTTTCACTTTTGTGAAATGACTATATGCATTTTAGCATGTAAAGACAGAGATACTTGTTATTTTGCCAAAAATATATGAGGTTTCTGTTTTATTAATTGGGAGTCCGACGGAACGAAGTTGTGGTTTGTGAAATTCCGCGTAGTAGTACTCCGCAAATTACACCCACTCCTAGTGATAACTACCGCAAGAGTAGAGTAACGCAACTTCCAATAACGCAGCCTATCACGGGAAAATAACCCCGTGTCAACGTGGAATTCACAACAAGGTGGTACCATGCGATAGTCACCAGATAACGTGTCAAATGCCAGCGTGTAAATCAACACCACGCCCAAAAAATGCGAATCGCGAACGCGAGAAATCATGCGACGAGGCCAATCGCGGTACAAAAAGCTGCAAAAAGCAGCCTCAGGCCTGCAACTCCCACGCGTCTGGCGGGCAATTGCACCATAAAAAACCACAGGCACAACACACCAGAAACAAGCCAAAGCAAGTAGCAACATCCATGCACCCTGACCCAGCGCAGAGGGCAACGCGAACCCCACAACCCCCACAGACCACCAGCAAGGAACAAGTGGGTCGGGGAAGGCCAAGGAGAAAATGGAGAGGAAGACGGGGTGCAGACCGCAGGAAAACAAGACCAAGGCCACGGAGGCGACAGAACACTACCAGCAAATGACCCACAAGTAGACCGCCAGGAATGCAGTCGCAGAGCCCAGGAGGCCAATCCAGGAGGCCAAGAGGCTCCCCCAGGACGTGCCAACCTAAACCAGGCACAAACCCGCTGCCTACAGGAAGGCAGCAACGGCGACAGGAGGTGGCAGTCCAGCGACACAGGAGGAGCAGGAGGAAAGCCAGGCCACAGTCATCAGTGTGGAGAGGGTGTAAGGAGTAGGGAGTACGGACACAGCTCGACAGGACTTGACACAACAACAACAGGGTGAGGATCCAACAGGGACTGGGGGGACAGGGGGTAATGGGCACAATGCCACACATGCACAATGAGGTGTAGCACACTGCACATCCACAATTACCCAGGGACATGTCCCCCATCCCCGTAGCACACTGCAGCACACACACATAGCAATCACAGCACATACCATGACAATGTGGTACAAAGTGCAACACCCACACTGCAGAACAGGGGACACAACTGGGTCCACCCAGGCACAGAAACAGAACAATTACATTGGACAGAGCAGGGAACTGTGAGATGCACATCTACCCCTACAACCCCACATCAGCCATGTAGGCCATATGTACACTGTCCCAACTCAAATAGCCACCACCGCCCAAACAGTCACAATGTACATTGTCACACAGTCTGCATGTCGACAAGAACAAGGTGCCAACACAATGCCAACATGCACCTCCCCTTCACAATGCAGAGGGACAAACAACACCTCCAGCAGGTCTGAACAGACAACCCATCAGTGATGCCCGAGACGAACAGCACACCCCCGACCCCGATGCCCTACAACAGCCCATGGACATCCCACACAACCCACCACCAGGGCAGACAAGCTACTCAGAGGAGAACCCAGACTCTGCAACAGACCACACAGCATGAAGTACCCGCAATCACGGCTGCCTCACAACACGTCACCCACCCACACATGGCAGCCCAATGCCAGGTGGTCGATCGCCAAAAGGAGGTGGCCCAACAGGTGAGGGTGTTGCCTAACCCATGAAATGCGAAGTAGAACACATACGTGGGTGTCCAATACCCTTCAGGGACAACCTACAACCTACAAAGGAGACCCACACCTCCACAGAGACACATGCACATATCATGTTGAACTGGCTACGGGCACGTGCGCCCGGCCCTTTTATTGGCAGGGCCACATGTACAGTGACGCCTGTGCTGGATGTGTGTGGGGTGAGTATAAGCCAGCCCGCACGGAGTGCTTGGTGCTGTCAACAACCTAAAAAGTGGACACCAGTGTCATGGAAACAGAAAACACCAGCATAACAGAGTCAAATGCAGAGCAACATGGAGGGATCCGGAGTAAGGACAGAGGACACCCAATATTCAGTCAGGAGGTTCCGTGAGTTGCAGTGCACTGAGTCACTGGCACCTGGAGTGCTGAGCAGGGTATCAGGCCGATGATGGCATCCACGACAGGTCTGAGCGACTCCGTAGGTCTGTCAGGACCACACTTTCGACTCTGGCAGATGGCGGTTGGTGGTGTTCCTTGCGGTGGTGGCGTGTGCCTCCTGCGGTGATGCGACGTCTGGGCCGGTCAAGACTCGATGCTATGTGTGGGCCATGGTGGCCCGCAGTTGAGGCCTGAGGATGCGGACAGCGCAGGGCCACAGACACATGGCGTTGATGACCCCAAGACCATCGCTGCAGAGGCCATTCAATGTCTCAGAAGAAGTTGTCCCAGACCTGACCAGCACAGAGTTATTGGCCCCGGATGCACTGCGGCCGGCACAGGCACCCAGCCACGGGACGGTGACATGGGGTGCAGTCAGATATGCGACCTGAGCGGGTCCCCATCAATGTCCGAGGTGTATGTTGCGGAGGGTTCCTGGGGACAGTGGAAGGTGTCCTCCAGGGCATGATGCGGAAGGTCTGATGTCATCTGGAAGCAGCAAATGGAGGAGTGGAAAGCGCAAGCCTCGTTTGCACAAACAATTTGGGATCAGCTACATGAGGATGAAAACTAGCCCCTAGTCCACAGACTCAAACGCCATCAATGTACGACCAGTGAGTGTCCATGTATGTCGGGGAACAAACTTAGTGGCACAGGTGCTGTGAAGGGATGCAGTCTGCGATGATGCCAGTACACAGATGTGAACTCCAACATTGCCAAATCAAGACTCTGTGAGCTACTGGACTGCAGTGTAGGCCGGAGGCAGCGGTCAGCATGGGCCCACAGACACGTGTTGTGTGCATGTGATGCATTCGTTTGCTTCACTGATAGCAGGGAGTTTAGTGATATCACCCCTGCAGTAGACATCTGGTCACTGCCATGGTGTAATCAAGACTCAGTTCCAAATGTGTGACCTACCTGACTGTGGTGTAGGCCTGAGGCAGCGGTCAGCACGGCCCATTCACCGAGTGTCGCCGGCATAGGTTGGATGGCCCCACCGGCCTGCGTAGTTCAGGTTCAGTGGCACCACGTGTAGCCGGCTGGCGTTGAACAGGGTTAGTGGCACCACGTGTTGCCGGCTGGCGTTGAACAGGGTTAGTGGCACCACGTGTTGCCGGCTGGCGTTGAACAGGGTTAGTGGCACCACGTGTCGCAAGATGCCCATATGGAACTATGCCTCATTGATCGGGGGGTCTGGTGCTGTGGCCCCTGGCCCGGATTTGGGGTCACTGCCATTCATGACTCAAGACACAGTTCCACATGTGGGACCTACTGGTCCGAAGAGTAGGCCGGGGGCGGCAGTAGAGTACGTCAATGGAAAAGGAATAAAGTGGGCCGGTGTCGTGGCAGCCGTGATGGTCTGAGGTGGCTGCCAAGGTCTCGGGCCTCGGACTTGTGGCTTGCGCCAGCACGTGGTGGGCCCTCCTTGACACACGCCAGTGTCGGAAGGTGATCAGTGTGGTCTGGCTGCGCAGGGGCTGGCCTGACTTGTTCGTGAACCAGCGTGCCGGGGTCCGGCAGGCGCACGGCATCTCAGGCAACTCCGCTCACAGGGATGGCGTCGGCCTCGTGGTGAGGTGGGAGGTGCCGCACTGGCAGAGACGTGGGTCTTTCCGGAAGTGGACCACGCCCAGGCCTACGTGATTTTTATTCACACCCCTACGCTGGCGTGGCGTACGCCGGGCCATCCCACTCTGCTGACGCTTAGGGGGGGGCGTAACAGGCAACATTTCCGCAAGGTCCCCCACTGGCTGTGGTGACATGGTGGCGTCCAATGTCCACTACACTCCATACGCAAGCGGTGTATGTCGCCATGGATATGGGTGTGTTCTGCATACTGCGAGGTGTCCAGCACATCTCCGGCACTCTTGGCATTGTGTACTGTCCCAATCATGGTTCTCCTGCATCCTTCACACATGCCTGGTTGCCACCTCTCCCCACATTCGGCTAGTATGTGGCTGAGGTGCAATGCCGTTGCTGGCTCATTTTCAGGGCTTGCCCATGTGGACATTGTAAGTTGTTCTGTCGTGTCTGGTGGGTGGGCATATTGTTGTGCCTGTTGTATGTGATTTTGTGACGTGTGCATTGCCCGACTTGTGAGATGCATGGTTGTGGTGTTGAGGTGTGTGGGGTGTTCATTTGTATATTGACAAGGGGCTGTACATTTCCTTTGTTGCCATCCTGGGAACGCTGGTTGATGATGGACTGTCGGAGGATGAACGTATCATGCACACTGGCTGTGTATTTGGAGGCAACATTGTTGGGTGTTCCACAGTGTTCTGTTGTTGCCTGCACATTGGTGTGAGACGTGTGCTTCCTGTTGCGGTGATTGTGTGCTGTGTCACCAGGGGGCACAGGTAGTACATGTGTGCTGTGTGTTGCCCCCAACACGTGCGTGCATCCTGCTATGGCGTCTGGTCCTTGCTTGGTCTCCAGCGGATCCTGCGCATTGTGTTGTACGTATGGGGACTTGGGTACCAGGGTGATGGTGACGTCCAGGACAGGTGTGGGGGACTTGGATGTGGCTGGCTTTGGGACTCCTCCGACTCTGGCGGGTGTTGGATGGGGGGTCTCAGGGAACAACAGGTGCAGCCATGCCATCAGCTTTGTGTGGGGTGGGATGTTGGTTGTCTGCTGTGTTGTTGCCGTAGGCCTGTTAGGCGATGATGGTCAGGATGCGTAGGTTGGTTGTGGTTGTCCCTTTCAGCCTGTAGTGGAAGGTGACATTGTCAGATGTTGGGTCTGTGCGGCTGGTACGTTTCCTGGGGTTCCGCTGTCTTTGTCTGTGCTGCGTCTGAGTTGGTCCGGGGGGGGGGGGGTTCCGGGTGTGGGATGGGGTCCTGGGGTGGTGGGGGTGGGTGTTGTGGCCCTCTTGGGTGTCCGGGCTGCATGATGTGTGGCTCCATGGCATCTGTTGCCCTTCGGTTGTGGCCCTGGGCTGTGCTCCCTTTTGAGGTGCTGGCTGCCATCCGACTTTACACCAGGTCAGAGCAGGTGTAGATTTCCTGGTGCTAACGCGCCTTATCGCCTGTTTTGTGTTTTTATCGCGGATGTGGCTGGTCGTTGTGAATGTTGAGGTGTGCTGTTGTCTCTGCTTTTGTCACGGGAATGCCTACTCTGCAACTCATTAGCGATATTTGCGAGGGTCCTCTGTGGCGATGTTTTTTGCGGCTGCTATCGCGGGTAAACTAGTGCTGTGGTCTGTTAACACCGGCTTGTGAATGGGGGTATAAATTTATTACGACTTTGGCTGCGATAAAGTGCCGTTAATTCTTTGATAGCTCCTTGTGAATATGCCCCTTAGTCTCTTTGGAATGGTCCAATTGTTCAATATCGCATTTGATCTTACAAGTATAGCAATGAAATTAACTCCACTCAGCCAGGAAGCTCAAAGGGCTAATTTCATTAATACATCTCTCATTGAAATATGTTTTTACAAATACGAGAATACATTAAAATATTATGAATGGTAAAAACATTGTAGATCTGAATCCTGAATCTTGAAAAATATGTACAATGATGCACATCTAGTCTTTGTAATGTGTCCCAATCATAAAGTATAGTTTGATATAGTTTTGAAGAAAGCACACCATTGTGAAACGTTTATAGGTCATATACTTTACCCAGGAGGAAATGTCAATTGTCTTTCAGTATAGAAATGCATTATAACAATGTAGACGTGCCTAATCTGCCACAGAGCTACCTGTGTGGAGATGTCCAGCTGAGCCAGACAACAATTATTTGCGAACAGCTTACACTTGTCCTGTGAAATATGTTTAGAACACCTTCTCCATGGTATGTATTGTCATTTCATCTAATTCTTTTTTATATAGATTATATGCCAGAATGTCAAACAGGGAATAATTACACAAGAAACAATGGGTACACCTAAAATACAAGCATGATAGGGATGCAGAGAAGGGCAAGTAAGGTGTACTGGAAAAAATGTGTCAGGGAAAATCTCATGACGGCATTGAGCTTTCATATGGCCTGGAAATTGTGCAAGGATAGGTAAAAAGGCACAGAGAAATGGAGGGAGACCCACAACCATTGAGCAAGAAGGGTAATAGACTTGCCTCAAGTAGGGGGCACAACAAAGAAAGTGGAGATAATTCTTAATGAAGAGGCAGAGGGTAGAGAACAAGAAGAAAAACAGAGCTGTATGAGAGTAGTTAGATATGGGGTGTCAATCTATGGGTCAATTTAAAAACTATGGAGCAAAACTATGGAGCATATGTAGAAGGAAATGTTGGAGCGTGGGGCTTTGCCAAATTTGGCAGCACCACACTCTGACATTTCCAAAATGCAGGGATGCGCCGTATTTACAACAAAACGGCGAACCTCTCTGTTTTCCCTAGCGCTGACACTAGAATTAGCTACCAAGCACCAACACAGGCACCCTTGCACCATAGTGCAAGGGTGCCTGCTTAGCAGGGAATGATTGTTTATGTGCAGGAACCTGTCCCTTCCTTCACATAAACAATTAATATTGTTGATTTGTTACTTCTATGTGTGCAGCAGAATGCAGCACATAGAGAAGAAGCAAATTCCCATTATGTAATGATTGGTTATGTACAGGATGGAACACCTTTCTGTACATAAGCAATCATTCACAGCATTTTTGTCTCTGTTTCGCCATTCTAACGCCTGCTCTTGCATGGCGTTAGTTTTTGTCACTGCCTCAGATTTACACATCCTTGTAAATCTGGGGCAGCATCAACAAGCAATGGGTGTTGCAGTGGAATGCCCACAGCTACACCCATGCACGCCCCTTTCACGCAGATACATGCGTGACAGGATACCATATTTACAAAGCGGCGCTAAGCCACAAAAAGTGGCTTAACGTCACTGTGTAAATATGGAGCAGGGCATTGCGCCACAGGAACATTGTCTATTTGGGGTAGTTCGCGCTTAGCCCCCATAACCTTTTGTCCACATAAGGTATCCACGCCAAATTTCAAAAGGTATCAGGTGCAGGTGCCCCCCTTGCAAAAACAGGTAGTTTGGTCATAGATATGAGGCACCTGCTTTTTGGGCTGGGGCTCGGCACCTATCCAGGGAAACATACCAAACCCAGACATTTCTGAAAACTAGACACCCAGGGGAGAACAGTGATATGTTGCTTGTGTGGATCCCCCAACGTTTTCTTACCCAGAATGTCCTGCAAACCTCAAATTTAGCGAAAGGTCACATTTTACTCACATTTCTGTGTGGGAATGTTGTGAGATCACCACACCGGCACAAATTTCCCACCACCCAGTGTTCCCCTCAGTCTCTTGATAAAAATTATACCTCAATCGTGTGGGTGCCCAAAGCAGTGTCCGCCTAAAAACGTATGAAAAAAAGGTTCTCTGCTTTGGGCACCCACACAAGTGAGGTATCATTTTTTTCAGGAGACTAAGGGAAATGCTGGGTGGTGGGAAATTTGTGCTGGCGCAGAGTGCCATCAAATTTTCCACACTGAAAGGTGAGGAAAGTGTGAATTTTTAGCTACATTGAGTTTTGCAGGGGATTCTGGGTGATAAAACAGTGGAGGGCCCACTCAAGCCACACCGCCAGCCAAGCGCCATCCATGCATACCACCAGCCAAGCGCCATCCATGCATACCACCAGCCAAGCGCCATCCACGTACACTGTCAGCCAAGCACCATCCAAGCACATCGCCTGCCAAGCGACAGTCCACACACACGGCAGACATGTGCCATCCATGCTGACCGCTAGCCAAGCAACAGTCCACGCACACTGACAGCCAACCATTAGTCCACAAACTGCCAGCTAAGCACAAGTCCACACACACCACCAGCAAAATGCAGGCTCACACAGAGCCAGCCAAACACCAGTAAACACAAACCAGCAGCCGAACTCCAGTTCTCACACACACACACAGAAACTTTTGCTAGTGTCTAGTAATGTTCTGCCCCCTTTGGGAGCAGGTGTGCCTAAAAATATCGCTGATCTGCCCCAGGGGGGCAGAAGCAGCCAAAATTAGTTCACAAAAAAAAGGGGAGCAACCCATGCCTAAGGGGCCGCACCCTGACATGCCCATAAACATATCTCTGGTGCTTAGTGGTCTTTCTGCTCCCATCTGACCTCAGGGGGGCAGAAAGACTGTGCTAATTTTTAGGAGGTGTGGGGTCATTATGATGCCCATTTAGGGCAGCCTCCACCCCTAGATTTTCACCAAAAAAGAATCCCTGGTGTCAAGTGGGCTTTCTGCCCCCCTGGGGGGCAGATCTGGGGTGATAACACCCATCTGCCTCCCAGGGCGGCAGAAATACTGTCACTTTTGTGTTGGGGGTGGGGGCATTGATATGTCCACTGTGGGCAGCCCGCCCCTCTTTTATTAAAAAAAAAGTCATCCCACGTGGCTAGTGGGTTTTTAGATCGGCGGTATTGCCCACATCTGCCCCCGGGGGGCAGAAATACTGTGCCAATTTTTGAGGGGTGGGGGCATTACAATGCCCATTTAGTGCAGCCCCCACCCCTACATTTTCACCAAAACAGCCTCTGGTGTCTAGTGGGCTTTATGCCCCCCGGGGGACAGATCAGGGGTGATAACACCCATCTGCTTCATGGGGGGGGAGAAAGATGGTCCCTTTTGTGTTGGGGTGGGGGCATTGGCATGCCCATTGTAGGCAGCCCCACCCCTCTTTTATAAAACTATCCCTGGTGGTTAATGGGTTTGTAGATTGGGGGCTATTGCCCCCATCTGCACCCCAGGGGGGCAGAAAGACTGTGCCAATTTTGAGGGGTGAGGGCATTATAATGCCCATTTAGGACAGCCCCCACCCCTAGGTTTAAAAAAAGAATCCCTGGGGTCTAGTATGCTTTTTGCCCCCGGGTGATAGATCGGGGTTGATAACCCCTATATGCCTCCCGGGAGGGCAGAAGGACTATCCCTTTTGTGTTGGGGTGGGGCCATTGGCATGCCCATGGTGGGCAGCGCTCACCACTCTTTTATTAAAAAAATGACCATCCCTGGAGACTAGTGGGCATTGTGCCCCCCCAGGAGGGGGCAGATCGGGGGCTATTGATCCATCTAAACCCCTGGGGGGACAGAAAGACTGTGGCCAATTTTTGGAAGGGGTGGGGGCATTATTGCCCAATTAGGGCAGCCCCTACCACTAAGTATAAAAAAATAAATAATCCCTGGTGTTGAGTGGGCTTTCTGGCCCCCTGGGGGGCAGATCGGTGGTAATAACCCCCTATCTGCCTCCCAGGTGACAGAAAGACTGTCCCTTTAGTGTTGGGGTGGGGGCATTGGTATGCCCATTGTGGGCAGCCACCACCCCTCTGTCATAAAAAAGAAAAACATCCCTGCGGCCTAGTGGGTTTCTGGCCCCCCGGCGACTCCAGATCAGGGGCTATTGTCCCCATCTGCATTCCCGGGGGGCAGAAAGACTGTGGCAATTTTTGGGGCATTGTGGGGGCATTATTGTGTCCATTTAGGACAGCCCCTACCCCTAAGTATAAAAAAATAATCCCTGGTGTCTAGAGATCTTTCTGCCTTCTTGGGGGGCAGATCGGGGGTAATATCCCCCATTTGCCTCCTGGGGGGGCAGAAATATGTCCCTTTTGTGTTGGGGGTGGGGGCATTGGTATGTCCATTGTGGGGAGCCCCCACCCCTCTTTTATATAAAAAAACATCCCTGGTGCCTAGTGGACTTTCAGCCCCCCTGGTGGGTCAGTTGGGGGCCTATTGAACCCATGTGCACCCCAGGGGGGCAGAAAGACTGTTGCTAGTTTTTGGGAGGGGTGGGTGCATTATTGTGCCCATTTAGGGCAACCCCCACCCCTAAGCATTAAAGAAAACAATGAATCAATGGTGTCTAGTGTGCTTTCTGCTCCACCGGGGACAGATTGGGGGCTACTGCCCCATCTGCCTCCCAAGGGGGGCAGAAAGACTGACTTTGCCCAATTTACTATGGGGGAGCAAAAGCCCTTGCCCAAGGGGCTGCTTCCCCCTCCCTGGTGCCTAGTGGGTGGATCCCTGCTTGGGGATTGCCCTCCTTGGGCGATCCCCAAGCAGGGATCCACTTGGAAGGGGTACCATTGGAAAGGGGAGATGCTCCCCTTTCTAATGGTACCTCTCCCATGTGATGTGGTGCTCAGGGGGCTGAGATAGCCCCACGAGCACCAAAGCACTGAAATGGAAACAAGCCGATCGGCTCATTTCAGTTTCAGTTTCATATGTAGTGACGTCAGTGCGTCATGTGCGTGATCGTCATTACATATGAAAACAAAATACCTCCAGAGGCCAAAAAAAAAGGAAATCCCTCTGCTGAAAACAGCAGAGGGATTCTGTGTTGGTGTCGTCCCATGGACATAACGGTTACGTCCATGACACACCAGCACTGCAGCCATGGATGTAACCATTACGTCCATGGCATGGAACAGGTTAAAAGTGACGTTCCTGTGGCGTAATGCCCTTGTAGATATGCCCCTATGTTTAAGAAAGGGAAATGAGTCAGAAAAGAAAGGAAGTCAGTGGATATACACAGGGCTATATATGATACAAACCCTCACCACTTCTATTCATTTGTATGTGATGAATATTTGCAGTGATGCCAGCAACCAATATGCAGAAAGAAACATGAACTAGGAGGAGTTGATGTCAACTAGCAAGACTACCCTTGTCTCCATAAAAATAATCACCTTGACCTGCTGAGAAGGAATTAGAGGCACACTCGGCCATGGTCATCACAATAGTCCTATCATTGTGAAACCACCTAGAATCAATGGTGGGAAAAGCTACCAGTACACTCATGGTAATTCACAAGAATTTCCCAGTGACAAAGGCTGTTGTTTCTGTGCATTGTCTGACAGACATTTGTCACTAGTTCTAAGATGTCGGCCCAAGCAAGATATGTTGCTATGTAAGCCCCATTCATTATAGGTAGAGACAGATGCAGGAGACCATGGAGACTCTCTAAATCAAGGTATTCACTACCACAACACATGCAGCAGAAGGGAAACAAGGATTATATGTGTAGCAGTGCGGATTGGTAAGAGTAGTGTTCTTTTCTGCACTACATAGAGTGTAGTAGTATAACACTTTATTTAGACACTTAAGTCTATTAAGTGTAAGCAACATAAAACGTTTTTAAGATCATACTTAAAAACACAACCTTAATAAAACACTTATCACACTTAAAATAAACACGTGAGTCTTAAAACACCAAAAATTGTTCAAATCGTACAAGGTAAAATAAAACACTTTTCCTACCATCTACTTATGGCAGATAGGATGTCCGCATAATTGATTTCTTTTATTCATATTATTCATCTGCCTTGTAGTCAAGGTAAAATTGAAAGGCATTTTGGAGAAGAGTAGGGCCATTGGAATAAGATAATTGTCTATTACAGTTGCCCCAGCTGCAGACTGCAAAGGCTAGCAAAGTACGACTAACGACGAGTACAACTAGGGCACCAGCTGATGAATAACTCCATTAATTAATTTAGCACAACAAGAGAGAGAATACTTGTACTCCATAGTGCATAATGCCTTTCTCATTAATGAGAGGTAATTTATTTTTATTTTTTCACACAGGTGTCTGTTTAGTTACTTTTTTGTTTTTACGAGGAAATACTTCAAAAGAAAAAAAACAGCAGTTTTCTTAAATTGGTGTTCTGCTGTGTTTATTCTGCCTTAATTCCTTTCAGATAGTTTGTGCATTTGCCATTTACCTTTAGTTTTATGGGATGCATGTGCGGGTAATGGCTGTGACTCTAATCACATCAAATCAAATGGCCCTAGGGGACCTTCAATGTACTTCTACTTTGCCACCCACTACATAGTTTTAAACAAGGTTTGTTGCACAGAGCATTGTTTACAATTTGTCTTTTTTCTTTCCAGCTACTCCTGGTCACCATCAATGTCCATCTCACCAGGATGTGGCAGCCCAGCTGTGGCAGCAAAAGCTGGAGACGATCAGGGCCGAGTATTAGCAGCTGGTGGTCCTGGAGGAGGAGGAGTAGGAGGAGGAGGAGGCAGCTGCCCAGTGCCCCAGACAGGCTCCTACACTAGCAGCACCGCCAGCTTCTTCACAATCTCATCAGCGCTGCAAGTCGGTTGGCAGTTGCCTGCCAGAAATCATCATCATTCACTGTTGCCCCCCACTCAGACCACACTTTACTACACCGCATTCTTTCAAGGCTGGCGCGGATAGAAATCCGGCAGAGACAAATGGAGAGGCACATCAACAAGCTCCTGAGCATGACCCACCGTGCCTTCTTCCTCTTCTATAACTTTTGTTTTGGTGGGTCTGACTTGGCTGTTGTTGTGGGTGGGGAGGGTGGGGATGTGGGAGTTGGGATCGGGGCTTATATAGTTTGTACTTTGGACTACTTTCGTTTTTTTCCCAGACAATGGACATTTTGATTTTGGTTGGACAATGGGTGGGAACAGGGGGATTTCATTTTTTTGGGCAGAGGCATTGGCCAGTTGTTGTGGTGGGGGAAGGGGTGTTTTTGTTTGTTTTGGTTGCATAATAAACATTGAAGTTTCGTTATTTATGCCTAAAATCTAGATTTTTGGGGTGTTTTTCTTTTCACTGCTGCCTTTTAGCGCAACCTATTTTTCAAATTTGCTGATAGTGTATAACAAACATTAAGTATGTGTTATTCCTATGTGGTATCTTTGCCCTACTACTATCCTAGTCTCTGCAGTCTGCAACCATATTGACCATTAAAGGGGGGGGAGTTGCCATTGCCTTTATTGCTTACAACAACTTAGTAGAACAACGGACCATAGTTCTCTTACCGAATAGAAGAAGCGAGGGCTGCAAGGTTTCCCAAGGTGCCAAGGTGGTGGTAGTGGTAGCAGGATAGCGCACTAACAACAGTGAAGGAATCAGAAGTGAGGTCCCACTCCCACCTAGGTGAGCTCCAACTGTAGGGTTTTAATTGGAAGGATTATTCATCACAGGCAACTAAATTGAAATAAAAACTGGGTTGGTGTGTTATATATTATTATATAATAGCATTACAAACAATTGAGACCTGACTACTACACAACAAAGAATACCTGATAGTGAAAATATAATAAACAATAAAAATTATTCAGAGCAATGGTTAGCTAGTATTTCGATTACAACAAAAGTGAAACTCGAATTGTGATTCGTGAAGGCGACTTAAAGTCTTGAGTGGACCTGGTTATTGGTTGAGCGTTTATGTAACACAACACACTATGCCTGAATGATGATGCTGACGAATGATGTTCTTCTATATCTAAAATATCGATCACTTTTATGCATGGGTGGGTAAATGGGACCAGTGTGGACTATTGTTTCAGTAACAGATTTAAAACTGAAGATCCTGCACTGAGTTGATGTTGCTTTTACCACATCCACCCCACCAAGTGTGTGATCAATTAATGGTGTAAATTATTAAGTCACTCCTCAATAAATCACACAGCCCGTGGGTAGAGGATTTGGGGTTTGATGAATGGATGGGAAAGGGGATTTGGGGAAAGGTGTGACAAAGGCAAACACTACACAAAGACAATATTCATCTGGGCAATGAGCAGCCAACCATCATCAATCTGTTGTGGGAGGAAAACGGAAATGAAGGAATTACTATGACACAGTTAACTTAAATACATTGCAAACCAAACAGTCCATCAGCCCCAGAGAGACCCTAATTATATATTATATATTAATATATATCTAAATGTTCGGTCACCTAGGTTTGAAAAATAGTACAAAAAATTATATGGGAGTTAATTGAACAACACACACAGTTCTAAAAAATGATTATTAAAAGAAAAATGATACTGTATTTCCAAATTAGGAGGTGCATCTGCATTCTTCTTGGATCGTCCGTCAATCTTGGGGGCCTGGCTGATGCGGTCCAGTAAGGTAAACTTGAGTGTTATGCAGCTGTTGTATTTTTGTGCAGGAGAAGAGAAGGCCTGCGGATTATAGAACCAAAATGATATTTAGAATCAAGGAGATAGACAGATGGTAAACGTCATAAGGAGTACACTAAGAAGACTCAGAGGCAGTGCACGAGAGAAGAATGGTACTTTTTGCAGTCATTCATTTTATGGCTGATGTGCGATCAATTAGGTGAGAGCAATTACAACAACCAACAATCTCAGACAAGTGGTTGTATGTATCAGGCTGATCAAACTCAAAACTGTCATGAACATCATCATAATAATAATATGTAGCCTAGCACGTGCATAGTGTGATGATTACCACATGTCTGTCTCCAGTTACCTACAACAACAGGCCCCCCAACCTAACCACCACATAGTTTCAAATTTGAGCCAGCCAGCACCCACACACTCAGCAGTATTGCATTTCCCAAATCAAGTAAAATTAATGCACCTCTCTCACCACCACTCCACAAAGTTGAGTAAGCCTCTTAGAGTCATCACCAAATGTTAGTTTCTGTGAAGTTGATAACTTCCTTCTTCTTGTGGCCTTTGATGAAGTAGTCACCCCCTGAGTCCTTCCATCATCCTCCTGACTCCGAGTTATGTGTCCAACTCTGTACAGACTGAGTCCAGACTCATATGCGATAGATCGACTTGTAGTGCAATGCTGTTGATGAACAATAGAAACATTGAGTCATTTTTTGTGTAGACTAAATCTGTGTTTGTAAAGGGGCTGGTCGGGTCTTTGAGGAGTGTGAAGCAGAAAACAAAGCAGTGTGAAACAGGCAAACAAATCTCACTAAGTGTCAAAGGGGAAGGAAAAAATCACCTTCAGGAACAAAATGATTACCCGTCATTAGGTCATCAACATTGTAAATCATCACATGCACAATCAAGCTTCATAGTTATAGTTAAACCACCAGTCTCACTGCCTGCCACCACATAAATCATCTCAACACACTCATAAACAACAATCACTCATAATATATATCAACCTTTGTTTTGTGCATGCCATTACCCTGCTCTAATTCAATCACGGTGATGGTGGTACATTGCTGATCCTCTATGTTTCACGAAACACACATTGGCCAGTCTTGTAAATCAAATAATATGGGACAGTCCAGCTAGGGGAATAAAGAAAGGATAGATAGGCATGGGATGGAGGCAGGCACAAATTAGTCTCTCCAATGTTCTTGAGGGGGATGGGGTAGGCTTCTTCACTGCACACTGGTCCAACTCTAATCCGGCAATACAATGTGTTTAAAACGGTGGGGCTACATTAGTCAGTCAGACACAAACAAACAAAATAATATAATGTTCCCCTAGCTATATCTTTTCCATGGCTGTTGGCCCAGGCCTAGTAATCAGGAAAGTAGAGTTCGTCCTCAAACACAGGTGGTTCACCAAGAAGTAGGTCAACTAACGCACTACTACCATGACATGAGTCTAACTAATCACCTTAATCCCCCACCTGTTGTACTTCAGGTATGGTGTGAATCAATGTATAAAGTGCTGATTCATTTTGATCATGGTTAATTTCTCCACATTTTGGGGCAAGAGACTGGCCCTTCTCACTGTGACAACTGCACCAGCTACACAGAACACATACTCAGTGGACACATTGGCCACCGGACAAGCTAGATACGTTATTGCCAGCCTGCTAAGCACTGGCCATTGATGCCACTTCCCATACAAATACACCAATAGGTTTTGATCAAGATACACCTCTGTTGGGTTATCCAGATAGGCCTCGACCATCCTCTCAATAGTTATTGGGCCTCTACCTTGTTCGACCTCTTTTGCTTCCGCCTCTGCACTAGACTTAAGCCTTGTCTTTAGAAACCAATCATAGGCAGATTTTGGGGCTGATGCTCCTGTTCCTGTTCTCTCTGGTTTTCCTGTTGTTAGTTTTGGCTGCTGTGAGCCAAGAGCACTGCCCTCAGGCTCTGACTTTGAAGGGTACACTGCAGAAACTGTGCCCTGGATCAGGGGTGCTCTAGTTCTCATTCCTTTCTTGTTCTAGGTCAGTGGATGCTCAGCAATCCAAATCTTGTAACTTGAAACATCCCAGTCTGAAAAAGGAATGAAAGTGGCCAGTGATTGTTTATACAGTAGATCAAGTATTGTGGCACACATGTAATGTTTGGATGACACAATCTCTCTTTGCATCCTTGTATTAACAGATAAGCAAAGGATTAAGCTCCCCACCAACTCATGTGCATTGTTTTTGTCTATACCTGCGTACAGATACCTCCTTTAGCTGTTCCTTATGCAACAACGGGATAGCTTGGCCCATGGTACTGTCCTCCTTGCTGACTTACAGTGTGAAAACCTCAAAAGGAAGCAGCATCTATGTCAGAAATTTGACTAGACCCCATTGATACATCTCAATGATCATGCCTCTCACAGTTGCATCCCCTCTTTCATGACATATTCATTGATCGGTCTGTACTGCTGAAACAGACGTTGCATCATGTAATAAGTTTCAGCTTGTTGGTGCCTTCTGTATGATTGCTTTAACTGACATTCTATTATCACGCTGAATGACCCTCAGCTGCTTCTGGGTTTTAAAAGAATGACTGAAATGAGTGCAGATTCTTCTGCAGGTGGACAGTAAGTTGCTGACTCTGTCTTCTTTTTTGAGTCCTGTACAATGATATTGATAAAGTGCCAAACACAGGACCCTGAAAAATCCACCATCTGCCATGGCCTTAACTATATTACTGCCATTGTCCATGGCAACAAACCCAATGGTAAGCCCTCTTGGTCGCAGCCATTCAAAGACCTTGTTGTGACAATCTTCCAAGATGTTTGCAGCAGTATGGGATTTCTTCATGGCGAACATGACTACTCTTGCATGCTTCTGAGTGCCATTAAAAATCTCAGCAGTGTCAATACCTGCAAATATAATTTCTCTAACCCCCACAAAAGAGATCCAGTGTGCAGTGATGCACATGTAATCAGAGGCTTGGCAACTGGTCCACATGTCTGTCGTCAGGTGGATAGTGTGAACAGGACTCTGCTGCAATGCTTGTTCAACCAATTCCAGCACATTGTGAAGTAGCGCTAGAACAGCAATTCTTGCAAAATAGGACCATCTGGGAACCTTTAATTTTGGTAAGATGACTTCCACAATTCCTAGAAAACCCACCCCTTCCACAAAAGAAAATGGGAGGAGGTCCAGCGCTAACATTTTAGCCAGCTTCACATTGTACAAAAGTGTTGTTGAGTGGTTGCGTTCACACTGCCATTCGTGCCTAAACATGCCAGGAATAGTAGCCTGGATTTTTTTCTTTCTTTTCTGGTGCCACTGATGCAGGTGACTTCGTGAGAGGAGACAGTGGCAGGCTCAATGTGCGTCTCAGCGGGGCACTGCTTGGTACAGAGCTGATTTGTGTAACAAAAATGTCTTCCTCTTCTTCACCTTCCACCATGATCGGATCGGATTGGATTCCCTGCTCAGCCTTTCACCCCCTTCACCAACACCAGTTGCAGTATTTTGACCGCTAAGGTGCTCCTCCCACTAGATTGTGTGGTGTTTTCTCAAATGGTTTGCTTGGCCTCCGGTATCATAGTTTGTATCAAGCTTACCCTGGCTAACACTTGCTCTGCAAATGAAGCATATGGCAATGTTCGGCTCCGTCTTACTAACCGTAATGAAGTCCCAAACTGGAGAGGCCCACATTCTGACACTGGTGCCACTGCCAATGTCGGATGAACTGGCAGTAGTTGGGTATTTTGATGTTTTCTTCTCTGCAGTGCCTACTTCTACTGAGGTGGTTGTGCATGTAGGTCACTGCTGGGGCCTTGGAAATATGGCAGCTGGTAGTAGTGATGGTGGTATCTGTGCCACATGCCTCAGAGCAGGTTGAGATGGAATAACGTTGGTCTCCACTGGGGCTGGGCTAACATCCATGATTACTGGCTCATCGTCAGCCTCCTCTTCTACATCCATAACTTTAAGGTTTTCAGAAACCTTTCTTTTTCCTAGCCTCTCCTGGTGTGTTTCACTCTCACACTGAGGCGGGATCCAAGTGAAGTCTTGATCATCAGAAGGAGGGCTTTGAGAAGAAGATGGTGGAGTAACCATCCTTTTTCTTGCTGGAGACCTGGAAGACAATGGATATCCTGAAAATAGCCATTATTTTTAAAAAGGATTACCAATGCTCCTTTGAACCTTTTATGTCTCAGAACAGCGAGGCGGCGCTATTTAAGCTGACCCTGACCCCTAATTTTACTTTCTCAGGTATGCTGGTATATCGTCCCCCGGGACCGCCTGCATCCTGGACTTCTTCCTTCCCCGAACTTATAACCCCTCCAAGTATGAAAACAGCAAATTTTACAATCTTGGGTGACTTCAATCTTCATCTGGAAGACCCCACCTGTAAATGTAGCACCAATCTTATCTCGGACTTAGCAGCTCTAAATATTAGCCTTATGAACTCAGGCCCCACACACGAGGCAGGTCACCTGCTGGACCCCATTTTTTCGAATCTTCCGGGAATCCACTGCTTTCCGGCCTCCCCTTTAAACTGGTCGGACCACTTTCTTACTAAATTCCACTTAAAACTTCTAGAGATTCCTGTACCTATTTATGTAACTCCAGACACTTTAATCAGGAACTGGAAAAATCTAGATGCCACAGTTTTAAATAACATTTTATGTTCCCACATGCCCATTTCCAAACAATCAGTGAACTTACTCTCTACCTCGGTACAGAAATGGCTTCTTAATGCCATTGACATTTGCTTACCTTTGGCAAGAAAAAAGCCAACAATCATCGACCTCCTGCACCTTGGTTCACTGAGACTTTAAAGACAGAGAAAGCCAAATGTAAAAAAATGGAACGCAAGTGGAGAAGGAACTACACCCCCGTTTCCAAAAGCAACTATAAAGTAGCAAAAAAAATATATCATGACCTTTGCAAAACAGCTAGGGCGGACCATGTCTCATCCACCATTTCAAGAGCTTTAAACTGCTCTAAAACACTTTTTAACATGGTTAAGGAACTTGCCGGTTCCAAAACTCAAACCAAGCCCCCTGCACTTAATAAAAAGCAATGTGAGGACCTGGCCATTTTCTTTGTTCAAAAAGTTGACAGTATATATCAGGATATAGTACGAGGGCAGGTTGACAATTTTTCTCCTCCCCCAGGAACATCCACACCATCTTCCATGGATGACTTGCCCCCCAACCAAGATTGGAGCCCTAATTTACTTACTAATCAATTGGATACATGGCCTCTGCTAAACATTACCACCCTAAAAAAACTTTTGTGTAGTATTAAAATCAGGATTGCCAAGGGATCCCTTGCCCATTTCCGTACTCCAGCAGCTGGAACCTCCATCGCTGCAGGTAATCATGGATCTTTTAAATGCCTCCCTGCTGGAGGCAATCGTCCCGCCTGATTGGAAACATGCCATGGTAATGCCTCTTCTTAAAAGGCAAATGCTGACCCTGAACTACTCTCCAACTATCGTCCCATTTCACTCTTACCGGCCTTCTCTAAAATTTTAGAAAAACATATCCATGCACAGCTTTCACTGTTTGTCGATGCGCAAAGTTTTCTCCATCCTTCACAGTCGGGTTTCAGAGCCGGTTTTTCAACAGAAACCACCCTGCTGGGGGTAAACGAAAGACTACGCCACCATCTTGATGCTGGAGACACCGTGGCCCTCATTTTGTTGGATCTGAGCGCAGCTTTTGACACGGTGTCCCATGCTGTGTTAATTAAAACCCTAAGTTTGTTGGGCTTATGTGGGCCGGCTCTGAAATGGCTCACTTCCTTCCTCACAAGTCGCACTTTCCAAGTTTTTTCTCCCATAACTAGCTCTGATATCCACTCTCTAACTCATGGGGTACCTCAAGGCTCTATCCTTAGCCCCCTACTTTTTAACTTATATGTAAGACCCCTGGCGGATATTGCAGAGAAATCTGGGCTGACCCTTTTCTCCTATGCGGATGACTCGCAAATCATTTTTTCTCTATCTATGAAGAGCACGACAGGGACTTCTCCCCTTCAGCTGGGGTTGAGGAATATTGCATCATGGATGCAATCTAACTACCTCAAACTGAATGGAGGAAAAACCGAGGTTCTTATATTTGGGAAAAATAGGGAACTTTGGTGTCCTCAACATTGGCCCTGCGAGATGGGTGCTCTTCCTATACCGGTCCGCCAAGCTCGAAATTTGGGTGTAATCATGGATGATACACTAAGTATGCATAACCAAGTTGTTAAAGTAGCTGCTACCTGTTTCACTATCTTGAAGTGGCTAAAAAAAGTTATCTGGATGCTACCAGAACCCACTCAGAGGACTGTTGTTCATGCCTTGATTACTTCAAGACTTGACTACGGCAATGTTCTGTACTTGGGTTCTAACAAAGAGGTGACACGCAGGCTGCAACTGGTTCAAAACTCTGCAGCTAGGCTCTTATGCCGGATCCCCAGAACTTCCTCTGTTTCCGGCCATCTCCGTGACTTGCACTGGCTCAGGGTGGAGAACCGAGTTAAGTTCAAAGCCCTGAGCTACATGTTTAAAATCAAAAGTGGTACGGCCCCCAAATACCTTCAATCACTGGTTCATCCCTATGTCCCTCTTCGTGACCTTCGCTCATCTACGCAGGGGAGGTTTTCTGTCCCAAAAATCAAACTAGCAAGGATGGGCGGTAGGTCTTTTTCACATCTTGGCCCCTCACTCTGGAATGCTATGCCCCTATCTCTTCGTACCGAAACTAACTACATTCATTTCCGTAAATCCTTGAAGACATGGCTTTTTAATCATTAGCCTGCTGCCTTTGCCTTGACATCAGCCTCTGTATCTGCGTTTGCGCCGGGAAACCCTTTTTGGGTAGCTGTTGCGCATTATAAGTTTAATTAATAAATAAAAAAATAAAAAATAAAGAGTGGCTTCTTCTACTTCAGCATGAAGCTCAGTCTTCTGAACTGCTCCTACTTCGGGAGGAACTACTATTGCTGGCTGCAGCTGTTGTTGTCCACTCATCTGAAAATCCTGTAACGATTGGGTACGACTTTGCGAAGCGTCCATTTCAACATCACTGCTCATCAGCTTTGCTGTGATTAGTCTGGTTGTCTCTGTGTCAGACATGGGCTTGGTCCTAGGTTGGGGTGGGGTGGGCCCGCTGATGCAGGGGTGCTGCTACCAGCTTGCTTCCCGGAGACCGGTGCGGAAGGCACATGTTTGCCAAAAAAGTTCCTGACCAGCACACCAGTGGGGGAAATTGGCTTCCTCTCCTCCTCACTGGCCACTTTATTGGCAGCACTTTTCTTTGGGATGATCTTGAAGCTGTCAGTTGGCAGTGTCACTTAGCTTCACAAGCTGAAGAGATGTCAGTGTTGTGTAGTGACACGTCACGTCATGCACAGGCTTTCTGTCTTGCAGTACTGTGGGCGATGTCTGTCTTTTGTGCAGCTAAAAGCAGACAAGCAAGAAGAACAACATAACATTACAGTGTATCCAATATCCATTCATAAAACCACACCAACATAAATTTTCATGTACACGCAGGAAAGATAAGAAAGAGCAACAACAACACACAGCTGTAACTGTTTGCTTTATGTGCATCAAGTTGGGAATGGGATGTGGCACTTAGGGAAGTGCAGGTGACAAAAGAAAAATGAAAATGGTATAATCCTTAGAAAATGAATGCTGTTGTGTGGCTGTGCATTGCCAATAGGGCATGGGGCAAATGCCAGATGGGGAAAATAAAATTTGAAAAAAGAAAAGAAAAAAACATTTTTTTTAATTGAAATTTTAAAAAAAAACGAAAATAATTTAAAAAATAGATTTAAAAAAAAATCAAAACAATTGAACAACATTAAAAAGGTAAAAAAAAATTGGAGAACAAAAATTTGGAAAAATTAAAAAGTAGAAATTCAAAAAAATATAAGACAATGTACTATTAAATAAAAAAATATTTGTGAAAAAATAGAAAATTAAAATTAAAAAAATATAATTCAATTGCTGATGTACTGGGGAAGGGGACTACTACTTACTTACTACCATGATAATTGAATTTGGAACACACTGGGATTTGGGCGGCAAGGAGTGGTGCAGATAAAATACTATAAAAGAAGTATGTAATAATATATATAAAACACTGTTTATATAGTACATTAGTATGAGCATTGAGCTACTAGGCCTCAAGCATAACACACAAAATAGCCGCCAGCCACATGGTCAAACAGCAAGCAAGGAGGCCTGGAAAGCAAAGAACACATGCAAATGGTCATAACAACCAGCAAGAAGGCATGGCCACAACAAAGAACACATGTAGGCCTCCGGCAAAAGCACACTGGGTGGCTACACAAAATAGGCTGCCAGCCACATGGTCACAACAACAAGCAGGAGGACTCGAAAACAAAGAACACATGCAGGCCTATGGACACTGACTACACAAAATGACCCCTGACTAATGGTATGGGAACCAAAGACAAATGATGTTCTATGGCAAACACGCTCACACACTGGCCAGACAAAGACGGTGTGGTAACACAGAGAACCCAGCATTAATTCAGCAATGCCAAAAACGAAAATTAACAGGGCTAAAAATGTTTACAACAACACACATCCTCCAAAGGCATTACCCCACCTACACACTGTTTGCAAGGAAAACCAATGTGAAATACAACCAAAAAAAACATATTTCATGTTGTAATCCAATGCCATCCATTCTCTAAATGATGTTTCAATTCAACAGACACCACAGAAACAGTTGTTTCATGTAGCCGTGACTAGCACTGGGCCTACTGGCTGGAAGGTCCATTGGCAGACTAGGCAACCTACTGAATTACAAGAATATTGCAAATTTATTAAAAAACATGGAGAAAATTTACTAAACTGTGCAACATTTTTCCTTTACAAAAGAAAAAAAATGACATGCAGAAAATAACTAGGCCCTTACTGAAACTGCAGGCCACCCCCACGACAATACATTTTAAAAATCGAATAAAAACAGAAATGAATTGTGGTGCATGCCCTCTATCAAACAAACAAAACCCTTATACAACAGTTTTTTTACTTACTTGTGAAATCTCAAACACAAGTCCTTAAATTCAATGGTATATATGCAGCAAGCAAAGAGAGTGATCCTTCCAGCTCCAAATACAAATGAAAAGTGACCAGAAGATGGGCAAAGCACTGGGAGAAGCCTGCTGGATGGAAACAGGAAGTTGGAGACTCTGGGGCATGTCCTTCCTGTTAGAAAAAAAGTCAAAATGAAAAGGACTCCTTGCACAAAAAAACCAATGCGAACGGTCCATTTGAAATGTTTAATTTACTCCAGATTGTCATTTTTGGAAGATTTAGATGCTTTTCGAGGAGAGAATCTTCCCCAGGTTGCAGCTGCGTCGATCGTGCTCACTCATGGTTGTCACAAAACAATTGCCGGAAGTCGCTGGTGCGACCTAAAACTGTGTTAATGGCCACAAAATCTTGCTGGAGCTCGCGGGCGGCATGCAAATCTCGTGGCACTCGCGAATTGCTGGAAAATCTCATGGGCACTCACGAGTGCCTGGCAAGTCGCTCCCATATGCGCAAAACAACATTTTGAGCGCGTCAACTAAAAAAAAAACTCTGCTCCATTGCGGAGTGTGGAGTTTATCAGCAACTCAGCATTCTCTGTGGAACTATGAGTTGCCAAATTCTGAAAACTCTGCGAGTGGAGCAGAGTTTTATGCCCAAGCCTAGAGATGTCAAAGCTCGAATAGGACACGTTACAATGCAAACATTTACAACGCATGCTTTTACAACACAGTTTTTACATCGCAACATCTATTAAAACGCATGATTTTACAACACATGCCATCACAACTCATTTTTAGAAACTAAATTTACAACGCATTCCATTACAACGCATACCATTACAACGCATAATACTTTTAGGGCAACAGTAGGGTAAGTGTTGTATAGTGTAGGGGTAAAAATTACTATTTCCACTCCAGTGAGTGCAACAGTAGGGTAAGTGTTGGATAGTGTAGGGGTAAAAATTACCATTCCCACTCCAGTGAGTGCAACAGTAGGGTAAGTGTTGGATAGTGTTGGGGTATAAATTACTATTCCCACTCCAGTGAGTGCAACAGTAGAGTAAGTGTTGGAATGTGTAGCGGTAAAAATTACTATTCCCCAATACTTACCTTATAATTCGTTGTCATGGCATGCGTTGTAGTGACATGCATTGTAATGGCTGCGTTGTAATGAAATGAGATGTAAAGGCAGTTGCGTTGTAAAGGTAGTGCGTTGTAATGACTGCGTTGTAATGGATGTTTCCCTCAAAGCTCCCAACAAGTGAAATTAAAATGCTATCTTCCAAGGGGGAGACCTCGGGAGATAGGGAGCTGGCCCTGGGGGGGTGGCGGTCCCCAGACCCATTAATGGGTCTGGGGACCCAGGGAGGTGGTGGTCCCCAAGGCCATAAAAGGCCTGGAACGGGGGGCTGTGTTGCCCCGCCCTTTAAATTTTATCCCAAGATGGCTGCCAACACTTCCTGGTTGAAGTGTTGGCAGTCAATCAGATCTTTGCACGAGATCAGCAAGGATTGCAAAGGCTCTGCACCTCCTGATGAACACATTTGGTTTTCCTTTAATACCTCCAGAACTACTGAATGAATTTACACCAAATAACAAAAAGAGCTCTTTTTGGACCAAGAGTTGTAGTCATGTCTGAAATCGCTATGGGAATTAACATGGGGAAAAAGCATTTTTGGATTTCATTTTTTCTCGACCCCCGCTTGAAAATTTCCCTGAAACTTTCAAAACAGCAGCTGAACTGAGTGTTGTACTAATTTAGAAAATTTTGTGAAGATTCATCAAATGACGCCAAAGTTATTGGCAAAACAAAAAACGCTCTTCCTATAGAAACTAGATCCTAATTATAACTGCCTACTGGGGACGGTCATAACTGCCTACTGGCGATGGTCAGTAGGTAGTATATATGTATGTGTTCATCCCAAATGGTTATATATGTATCTATATATTATATATGTATAGGTCTATATAGGTATATATATATATAGTCATCTCACAATCTTGCCAAAAAGTGAAGACGCACTCCACATTCAAAGCATCTTTGAATTGGTAAGTATTACATCAATACAGGTGAAATTAATTAGTAAAGGGCCAACGCGTTTTGGACTCGTACAGTCCTAGGTCACGGGCACTCAATTGACTGTCCTCACGTGCCCTACTTTTCTAGTCCATCATTGCAAAATATTAATATTGCTCATCATAGCATCCAGTGAGTTTACCAATCAGAGGCACTCTGGAACATCTGGTCTTCAAAGAGAGAAGCATAGATAGCACAGGAACCAGGCCCATGTCTACTTCCTGGGCCCCCAGCCAGATGTGAGCCCCTCTAAATAGATCAGAAGAGGGGGTGCAAGGAGAGTGTATGGAACAATTAGCCACACCTGTGGGTTGGGATAGCCAGACCTGAACCTCCAAGAGAGATTTTCTCTATTTTGTTTTGATTGAGATGTGCATCTGGGACAAAATATGCCACACTTCTAAGGAAGTGGTCATCACAGAGGGCAACACCTTGAACCCCATTGGTTGGGGGTGCCTCTCTTGCCAGTCCAGAATATAAAATAAATATGGGAGCACTGCACAGCACCTCAGATCCCTGCTTGGAAACATCTGGAGAAGAAGGACTGCCCTGCTGGACCCTAGGACTGCACAAAGAGATGACTGCAATCATAAGGACTGCACCTGCTGCACTCTCAAGGCTTCACAAAAGAGGACTTTGCCTGTCTTAACAGATCAAGAGTAGACTCCCTAATCAGCAACAGGAAGAAAAGTGCTGGAAGAAGTAACCTGCATCAGCTCCAACAAGGACAATCCCAGCTCGCCAGTTTCACCTGGACTTTGCTTGATTTGACAAGATGCATTGTGGGAATTGTAGTCTTAAACCCCCTCAAAGAGGCAAATCAGAGCTTCTGGACCTTTGGCTAGTTTTGTGGACCATCAAAGACTTTTAATGGACCTTTCAGAAGAAGTTCTGAAAGTTTGGGAACTTTTTGACAACTTTTGGTAAAAAGTTCCTTAAGAAGACCGACCTCAATGATGAGAGTCAAGCCGGCGACGTCGAACTGCGACTCGGCCTGACTGTGCAGTTTTGCCCCGCTGAAAGCTCTGGAGCTCTTTGACATTGACGACGAAGACAAAGACCTCCAAGTTTCATTGAGGCGTCACGCTGCAGCAGGTAAAAACTTGACCAGGCCCTATCGCTCATAGTAGCCGACCCACGCTACATCGTGTTCGGCCTGAAACTTTGACTTTGTCCCAGTGCCGTGCAACCAGATAGCCGCGGTTGACACTTTTCACTTTTAGGCGCTAAAAAGGACATTTTTCAAATTTAAACTTTAAAAATTCATATATCCTGTTCACTACATTGGATTTTTGTTGATTTGGTGTCATTGTAAAGATGAAAATGTTCTCTATTTTTTATAAATTGATGTTGGATTTTAATTGCGTTTTGTGTCTTACTTATTTAGTGTTTTGGTGATATTAAATGCTTTGCACACCTGTCTCCTAAGTTAAGAGTGACTGCTCATCAGCCAAGCTACCAAGGGTTGAGCAAGAATGAATTTATCTAGACTTGACTGGATCGTATTTGTGATTGTGGTGTTATTACTAGCTGTAGGTTCCGACCTGCATACACTAATAAATCACCTTCTAACACTCTCCACATATTTCAGAACTTTCCCTCACAGACATCCGAGGAAAATGTGTTTTTAGTAAGCCTGGGCGTAGTTCGCGAAGTAGCGCTACACAAAGCTACGCAAAGTGCAGTTCGCACTACGCGAGCTACGCGTAGCACTACGCGAACTGCGTAGTGCACTGTTCGCAATGATTGCACAGTGCCGGATGCTTGTCTGCACTGTGCAATCATTGAAAACGGCATCTTGCACAGTGTGAGCTGTCTTTTACTGCCGCTCAAGTAGATTTTTACTCGAGCGGCAGCTTTCTCAACGCGGACTGGTAGTTTCTCATCGCGAGCGGTCGCGAGCATACGCAACCACTCGCAATGAGAAACCTGACCTCCCCGCGTTGAGAATCTCGCCGGGAGGTTTATTTTCCACGCTCGCGATCGGCAACTTGATGTTGCTGATCGCGAACGAGGAAAAGTCTCGCCGGGATGTCATTTTGCTTGCTCGCGGTCGCCAACTTGATGTTGAGGACCGCGAGCAAGCAAAAATGACCGCTGCACTACGCTACGCTACGCTACGCGTGTTTGCACTGTGCTACGTGCAATTTGCGTTGTGCGAAGTAGCGCAAACTTTGCAAACTACGCGAGCGTAGCGTAGTGCTTTGCCCAGGGTTAGTTTTTAGCCAAAATTTGAGGTTTGCAGAGCATGGTAAGAAAACATTGTGGTATTGACATGAGGCACAACATGCTGGACACCCCCGATGTCTAGCTTTCAGAAATGGGCAGGCTTGGTCAGTTTTCCAGAGTGCTAGGAGAGCTAGGGCCCAATGACACTAACATTGCAAAAAGGTTCAATTTTTGGGTGGAAATATTTGATCTGTCAATGTTACGTTTTAGGCCCTTTTGTGTAGCAGGTGCAAGGCACACTTCCACAAGTGAGGTACCATTTTATTGGAAAATGTAAGGCAACGTTAGTGTTTTTATCCAAAGTTTGAGGTTTGCAGGACATTTTGGGTAGGAAAACGTTATTAGAACCACACAGGTCACACCACACTAGGCAATCCAGCATGTCTAGTTTTCAGATATGTTTGGGTATGTAAGACTTCCCAGGTGGCGACCGAGCTAGGGCCCAAAATCCACAGCTACACACATTGTAAAAAATGGATTCTGCTGGTCGAATACAAAAGTGTTTTGTATCACAGGCATTAGGCCCAGCCACACAAGTGAAGTACTGCTATTATCAGAACATGTGTGGAAACAGTAGAAGATGTGCTATTACCTCTTGGATTTCTCTGTAGTTGTGACTTTCAAATATAAGCCAATGTGCAAGAAAGAAGACATTTTGCAAAATCCCTCTGAGTCACATTCTAGTACAGGTACCCACAAATTCAGAGGTGTACAAAATATACACTGCTCCTAAACTCAGTATCTGGTGTACATTTCAGAAATACATAGGTTTTCTTCATTTCCATTTTCACTCTTTATATTTTACCATTTGAATTGCTCTGGACTCAGTGCACAATAAAAAACCATTGTAAGGTGCAGCTCAGTTGTTGGCTGTGAGTAACTTGGAAAACCTACAAACCTTATACATTTCCACAACAAGAAGAGACCATCATACGTAACAACATATTGCTTTTGCTAATTTGCCCTTGTGAGACAGAGCTACAGATGAAAACATTGCTTCAAAGGGCTATTTATTCCTACTCATTTCATTACTTTTTTATTTCACCAGTTAGTTTCTTTGGGAAAACCTTGAGGGATCTATACAAATGTCTCTGTGCTGAATTTAGAATTTTGTCTACTTTCATTGAATATATAGCTTTCTGCAACCAACCATAGGTTTAATGTGTTTCCATCACAAGCTAGAACTAGGCTGAAACCACAAAAATTTGAAGAAATGGCTACCTCTTGGATAAATGCAAAATTGTGGCAAAAAATATTTTTTATACAGTGCTGCATGTCTCTGAAAGCTGTAAATAGGGTGATTGTAGCACAGCAAACCTTTTGTTGATGCCTTTGTTAAGAAAAAACAAAAAACGCTTTCTTTTACATCATTTATTTCCAATTTAAAAAAAAAAGTCTCAACATTCAGTTATTTTCTCAGTCTTTTCCAGGGAATCCAAAACCTGGGTAGCTTTTGAATCCCCATGATCTTGTGGAAAAAGAACATATATTTGGCATGGATATCTTATGTGGAATAAGTGTTATTGAGGTTTACACAAGAACTACCCCAAGTAGCAAAAAAGGGCTGAGCGCTGGGGTGGAAAGGCTCAGCAGTTAAGTGTTAAGATCTAGCAAGGTATTCAGGATGAGATTCTGAAGCATTGGTATGGCCTTAGCCACTGGAGGCGTGCCTTCAAGTGAACTACCCTAGGCTGAGGGGAAAGTTTAACTATACTGGTGTAATTTGCATAATATGGAGAATTTTCTATGGGCTTGTTTCCTGAAATTATGCCATTACACCACATCATGTTTTATGTGCCAAATTTACTGCGGCTGCTTTTTACTTTTTGCACTATTTTTTAGTGCAAAATGCATCCCTGCATCAAAACTTGACATGAGGATGCATTTTGCACTAAAATACAGTGCTAAATAGATTTACATTTTGCATAATTTTGCGTAATGTTTCCAAATTTTCACATAAGTATATGAAAGCAAATTATGAGAAATTAACACACCACTATCAACCACCTCCGCATTGAAGGAGAGAATCAAACCATGCTAATTGTGGGAGCCACTGACTGTAGTCAGTATTATAGATACATTTGTGCAATGTCCCAAAGCTACATATCAGTGCACTGCCATTAAAACCCATATCCATTAAGTGACATAGGATCACCACATAGGTAGGCATCTGACCATATGTGCAGATTGCTCAACCTTTAAAGGTCTATGTGTGAGTAGCTCTTCCAGTCCTGATTTTTGCTTTGAACTCTGTGATTTGTCATCTGGATTATAAAACACAAAAATGACCATAAATCCCACAATGCAAAGCAACAACCAGGACTGGAAGAGCCACTCATGCATAGACTCATAAACATGATAGCCATGCATATGTTGCATATAATGGTTCTTTACATCAAGCACACATTATATTAGGGAATTGCACTGTGGTACTTGCAGTTGGTGGATACACATGATACTATAATGATACTAGTGTGCTGACTCCACAGTTCAGGTAGTACATATACAGTTTAATTTACGGCATATGTGGAATAGTCTCACTACAAACATTCATTGTATGTTTGACAGGCAAACATGGTAATACAAGACCCCTATAAATGAAGACTGAGTTGTGCTTTTTCCCACAGAGGTTCCATCACAAGAAGTGAAAGAGGATGACAAAGAGGAAGAGGAAGAAGAAGAAGAAGAGGATGAGGCAGAGGAAGGAGGCCAGGAGGGAGATCATGAGGGGGTAAATATGGGAGAGACAGGTGCACCTGCTCCTATAACCACTCCAGCTGAGAAACAGACTGCCGCAGGCAGTACAAATCTGCAGTAAAGGCTAAAATCCACAGATCCAGCATTGCAATCCACTCCTGGGCAAACACAAACAGAAGTGACGTCACATTTCCTGTGAAAGAGACACAGTAGAAGGCAGAGGGCAACCATCAGGGCAAGGGAACCCATTGGTCATGATGCACACCAACCAAAAGATTAAAGGCAAGTAAATTACAAGGAAACCGACAGCACAGGTTAAGTTCTAATCTTATAGGAAACATACCAGAAAAATATAATTAGCATTGCATTATCTGGTTAAGAAAAGATTTTGCATTATAGTATAAACAGACTTTGTATAGGCAACAAGGATCCATAGAAGCACGAGAGACTGTTTATGAGAAACCTGTAAATTTACAGATATTGTATGTGTCAGGGCTTGCCTGGTAATTAATACATTAATGTTACATGCAAATCTGTTTGCATGAAGAGGCCCTACCCCTTGAGAGTTAGCACATGTAAAAGCTATTGCTATAAATGGTGGTCCTTGTTCCACCTCGAGAACAACAAGGACACCAACTCCACCACCCTGATCGACAACCTCGCCACCCTCGGACTCAGACAGCTCGTGACTACACCCACCCACGCCGCCGGCCACACGCTCGACTCCATCTTTTCCGCAAGCCTACACGTCTCCTTCAACCACACCTCCGAACCCCACTGGACTGACCACCACTGCATCCACTTCACCTACAGGAAGCCCACCACGCACCACCGCACCGAACAAATGCCTCGCCGCTGCTGGAGCAGAGTCACGGAAGACCAGCTAACCACAACCCTTGCCCTGAGCCCACCCGCCGAACCCTCCGACCCCGACACCGCCGCCCGCAACCTCAGACAGTGGATCGACGACTGCGCCAACACCCTCGCCCCGCTCAAGAATCCGCCCAACAGCCACACCAGCAAGAAAGCCACCTGGTTCACCAAAGACCTCCAGGCCTCCAAACGAACATGCCGAAAACTGGAGAAGATCTGGCTCCACGAACGGACAGCGGACAGCTACGCCGCCCACAAGAGCGCCACCCGCAGTCACCATCACCTCATCAGATCCGCCAAAAGGGCCTCACTCAAAGACCGCCTAGACAACAACGCACACAACAGCAAAGAGCTCTTCAACATCGTGAAGGAACTCTCCAACCCCAGCTCCAACACCAACGACATCCAGCCGTCGCGAGACCTGTGCGACTCACTGGCCACCTTCTTCCACCGCAAAATCGCCGACATCCACGACAGCTTCAACACCACGACCGTCCCGGCAACCACCGAGACCACTGCCCCCACAACCACCAACCGCCTGCTCTCCTGGACCAACATCAACGACGAGGACACCAGCGAGATCATGAACACCATCCACTCCGGTTCACCGCTAGACCCGTGCCCTCACCACATCTTCAACAAAGCCAGTACAGCCATTGCGCCCCATCTCCGGAAAATAATCAACATCTCCTTCGAGACAGCAACCTTCCCGGAAAGCTGGAAGCACGCCGAGATCACCGCCTTACTCAAGAAACCCAAGGCAGACCCCAAGGACCTCAAGAACTTCCGACCCATCTCTCTGCTCCCGTTCCCCGCGAAGGTCACCGAGAAAATCGTCAACAAACAACTGACCCGCTATCTCGAGGAGAACAACATCCTGGACCCTTCCCAGTCCGGCTTCCGCAGCAACCACAGCACCGAAACCGCCCTCATCACCGCCACCGATGACATCAGGACCCTGCTAGACAACAGAGAAACAGCAGCCCTCATCCTCCTGGACCTATCAGCCGCCTTCGACACGGTCTGCCACCACACACTACAAACACGCCTTCACGACGCCGGGATCCAAGAGAAGGCCCTGGACTGGACCACATCCTTCCTTTCCGGCAGAACACAAAGCGTCCGCCTCGCCCCCTTCCGATCCAAGGCCACCAAGATCATCTGCGGCGTACCCCAAGGCTCCTCCCTCAGCCCAACGCTGTTCAACATCTACATGGCACCCCTCGCCCACGTCGCCCGACAGCACAACCTCAACATCATCTCCTACGCCGACGACACCCAGCTGATCCTCTCCCTCACCAAAGACCCTCACACCGCCAAAGCCCACCTCCACGAAGGAATGAAGGCCGTCGCCGAATGGATGAGGACCAGCCGCCTGAAGCTGAACTCGGACAAGACGGAGGTCCTCATCCTTGGTTCCAACCCTTCAGCCTGGGACGACTCCTGGTGGCCAACATCACTGGGAACAGCCCCGCCACCCACCGACCACGTACGCAACCTAGGGGTCATCCTCGACCCCACCCTCTCCATGACTAAGCAGGTCAACGCCGTTTCCTCATCCTGCTTCAACATCCTCCGAATGCTCCGCAGGATCTTCAAGTGGATCCCCACCGAAACAAGAAAAACAGTCACCCAGGCCCTCGTCACCAGCAGGCTGGACTACGGAAACGCCCTCTATGCAGGAACGATGGCTAAGCTCCTGAGACGGCTGCAACGCATCCAGAACGCCTCTGCACATCTTATCCTCGACATCCCCCAACGCAGCCACATCACACCCCACCTGAGAGACCTGCACTGGCTCCCTGTCAACAAGAGGATAACCTTCAAGCTCCTCACCCACGCACACAAAGCACTCCACAACTCCGGACCAGCCTACCTCAACAGACGACTCAGCTTCTACACCCCCACCCGCCAGCTCCGCTCGACCAGCCTCACCCTCGCCACAGTCCCCCGCATCCGGAAAACGACCGCCGGCGGCAGATCCTTCTCCCACCTCGCCGCCAAGACCTGGAACACCCTCCCCACCAACCTCCGACAGACCCAAGACCTACTGGCCTTCAGAAGACTCCTCAAGACCTGGCTCTTCGATCAGTAGCAGCACCACCCCCCTCTTCCCCCAGCGCCTTGAGACCCTCGCGGGTATGTAGTGCGCTTTATAAGTGACATGATTGATTGATTGATTGATTGATGCTAACAAGTGTGTGAGTTAGATTACAACTTTTAATTTATTTTTACTAACTTAAAGATGGCAGAAAGGAATCTTCCACTTTCAAGCCCAGAGGGCAGTCTATGTATAGTGATTAGATCTGCAAGGCTGTCCATCTTTACACAGATCATTATTGGAAGTAACAAGGAAGCAAAGGTGTTTACAGTTGATTGACATTCATAAATGTCTCTAACAAAGGAATCTTTTGAGCAGATACAAGAAGGTGCAGAGAAACCTTCTCATCCCCTCTTTATAAAGAATTTTGGAGAGACAGACACAAAGACTGATTGCTAGAGGAGACAAGCCAGAGTGCCCTTGTCCGACTACAGGCCTGACAACGTTCTGAGGTATGTGGGGATAGTTACATGGCTTGGCATGTTAGGAAGGGAGCTTACTATTAAATGGAACTATACAATATTCATGCGGATGATAAGGTATATATCGATGTCAGGTAGGGAATAGACTAATCAATCATGAAAAGTAGGGATACAAAATGTAAAACATTTTGGGTTGTTCTCATATTAATTTTGTTCTATATAATAACTACTGAGAATTCCATTATAATTACCATCATTCTGATACCTAAGGTTTATGGACTAAAAGTGCATAATAAATAATCTACTATTGTAAAATACCAACAGATCTGTGTGTCTACAGTGATGCACTTATATATCCCACTGAATGGTAAGATTTTCTCTAGCACAATTGCCTGATTCATACCTCTCTAAATTTGGATGAGCCTAAGTCACCATAAAGAAGAGGGATAGACACCTGTCCATTTTTCTTTTCTCCGAAATGGAGTTTGACAGAAAATGTAGCCTTGAGGATGAGTAAGTATAGCCGGGTGTGCCCTCCTAAATTTGGGAGCATCAAGACATGCACTCAACACAATGCTCAAACCTTAAAGGCCGTTGAAGGTGTGAGGCCCTGAAACGGGACACACACAGAATTTAACAGAGATGTCTGAAGGTATTTTAGGATCCTCCTCAGAGACTGAGAGGTGTTCTCTACTCCTAGTAGGGTTTGGTAAGTGCTTAGCAAATACAAAGGAACTGCTGTATTGCAATTGAGTCTTGGTGAGCAATAGCTGGCAAATCAGAGGAGGTTAATATAGATGTGGTTGAGATACTGGAGAATATTCACCAATCCCTAACTATCTATTTTATGGTAAGGGGATGTCCATTAGATGGGGAAGAAGTAGTGTTAGTGGTTGGAGCACACACAGTATATATTAAAGAGTTATTTTATTCTTGGATTTAACTAAAGGCTGCTCATGCAACAGGGCTATTCACAATGTATGTCTTAAAGTTATGTGTATAATGAATTTAAATGAATACATTTTTTGGAAAAAAGGTTATGTTTATTTTAGAATTGAAAAAAGTGATTAACTTTTTGTACTATATTAGTTATCTTATATAGTACTACAAAACATGCTACCAAATTCAGTTTCTGAATAAGCCCCTATGTCTTTATGGGTAAAAACACCTTAGTGTTGAGACCATAGAAACTTTCAATTAAAATCTAGGGACAAGAGTGAAAATCTTTAAAAAAAAAAAAAAAAAGGGAGCAAGAGCTGCAACAATCTTGGTGGAAAAATACAAACTTTTGGGATAGATTTCTGAAGAACCTACAATTCTATAGTAAATATGATGTGCAGGAAAGATATCCTAAATATTCCAAAGTGATATCAATCCTTTGATGGGCACTATTCATTCTCTTCACTGGATCATGAAGATAAGAAGGCAGAGTCAAGCAATGGTGCCCATTCTTCCGTAGGACCTGACATGGAGCATGATTATCAGCAGGGAAGAGGTGACTTTCAAGGGTCAGGACCGTCAAAGCCTCCAATGTGTAAGAAAATGGCGGCAACTGGAACAAAACGATATACCTCACAGAAAGAGAATCCTATTGGGGAACAGAACATGTGATGTGGCCATACTAAACAGTGCAGCAAAAAAACTATATCTCATCAACATCTCAATGCCCACATGACTGTGAATGCAACTAATGGCTATGTACAAATAGAAATGCCCACTGGGCTTCTGAATAAACTGGATTTGATGTATAATACTCTGATACAGATTGAAGGAGATTTTGAAAAATTGTAATGGGCTTTTTGTACTCACTTAACAGATTACTAGCCAAAGAAGATTGTCCCCACAATGAATAATGGAGACTCTGCTGCTACTGTGTGTGAAATACTGTGTGCCTGTCATTTTAAAATCTGCTCTGCTGCTATCGCGTGTGAAATACGGTGTGCTTGCTATTTTAAATTTTACATTGGAAATTGATTTTAGTCATTTTTTAATGTGGGGGAATTGCGGGAATTGAACTTAATAACTCACGGAACGCTAGTGGTCATTTTGACCTGTCCGAGTCTGCCATCTTTACTTCCAGCGCGGTCTAGTCGTCAAGACCTGGCAACTACAAAACGAGACGCTGCGCGAGTGCGCAGCGGACGTGCGCAGCGAGCGCGCCGCTGGCGCGCCAAAGGCGTGCCTAAGGCAAGCCCGTCTGCGCCCGTCAGCGTTCCGGAGGAGTCCGGAGCCGGAAATGCTGCTGGTTACTCGCCCCTACCTGGGCATCCTGTTGTCTACAGCAAGTCAGAGCTCCTTGATATTGGGGATCAGGCGCAAGTCTGCTGTCATAAAGGTATTACTAGTATGACTGTGACCCCGCTCTTATGCCATGTGTGTAACTGGGTAGCTGACCCTCAGGGCAGCAAATGGAGGGGTGGTAGCGCAATCAAGGTTAGCAAGGGCTCAGTTCCGGATCTGGGTTTATGGGATAATAACCCTCTGAAAATCCTCCTCTTGAATACCCGCTCCATAAAAAAACATGAAGCCCAATTGCACGACTTATTTCTTGAGTCCGACCCTGAGGTTATATTTGTAACTGAAACCTTGTTGAATGACGGCTCGAATCCTACGATAGCAGTGGCTATCCCGCCTGGCTATCAGATCATAAGGAAGGATCGGCCTGCAGGAAGAGGGGGTGGAGTTGGCATAATTTTTAAAACTTCACTGTCTTGCTCTATTCTTCCTGCGCAGGATACTGCGGATGCTGAAAGCCTCAGTTTCGTGCTCACTGTCTCGGATCATCAATCCATTACGGGCATCCTGGTTTATAGGCCGCCGCCGGGGTGGCAAGTTTATTGAATCACTCACTCAAGCCATCACTCCTATTTCCATTAAATATAGGCATTGCCTTTTGTTAGGAGATTTTAATATCCATATGGATGATCCCTCTGACTCTGAGGCCATTCGGCTGCTGGAATCTTTAGCGATCTTCGGATTGTCCCCTTATATTCATTTTCCACACCCATGAAAAGGGTCATACGTTAGACCAATTATTCTCCAGCGTTAATATGGAAACTGATGCTCCACAACCATTGGTATGGTCGGATCACTTTCTCTTGAGTTTTAAAATCCCTAGGTTCTTATCCCATGTTCAACCTAGGGATAAGCTCCGTTCCTGCATCTTCAGACCCTTTAATCAGGTTACGCCTGACAGCCTGGAGATAGTTCTGGGTAAGCACCCGATTCCCTTTAGTGGAAACCCAGAAATCGATGCCCCTAGCCTAGAGAAGTGGCTTGAAGAACAGGTCGCGGTGTTGGCGCCCCCCTCAACTCGTAAAGCCACTACTGGCCGCACCTCTGCGCCATGGTTTACAGAGACTCTCAGGAAAAGCACGAGTGCTTGCAAACGGTTAGAGAGAGTGTGGCGAACAAAGTTTGACTCTAAGGACAAAGCCATCTATAAGCAAGCTTTGAAAGCTTATTTTAACGATGTGCGCGCTGAAAAGAAAAATTTCTTCACCTTAAAAATAAAAGGGGCTGATAATAAAAGCAAAGAAATTTTTAAAATTGTTAAGGATTTCTCATGCCCCAGTGCTGTGAGCAAGGTATTTACTCCCACCTTCAGTTGGGTTCATCAGATGGCTGGTTTCTTCCATGACAAAATCTATTTGATTCAACAATCATTTGCCCCTATGGGCACAGCCGAAACTGTGGAGACATTGAGTACCCCGCCCTCGGGGTTAGTTACTCACTTACTCAATTTCCCCCTATTTCCTTAGAAAAGTCCTTGGATATCATGGTAACTCTGAAGTCGGGTTCTCCTTCTGACCCCTGTCCAGCAAAAATCCTGAAGAATATTGCGTATCCTTTAAACTATGCAGTTAATTCAGTTCTTAACTCGTCGCTTGGACAGGGAATGGTACCTAGTTGCTGGAAAAGGGCTAAAATCATCCCCCTCCTGAAGAAGCCTACAGCGGACCCTGCGGTCACATCCAATTATAGGCCGATTTCCCTGCTGCCCTTCTTTTCAAAGGTTCTAGAGAAGTACGTTAACTCCGTGCTAACAGACTATATAGAAGGAAACCATGTGCTCCATGACAGTCAATCTGGCTTTAGAACCACTCTAAGCACAGAAACAGCCCTATTGGAGGTCTCAGAAACCATTAAAACTCAGATGGACAAGGGGGCAGTGCTGTGTTGATACTGCTGGATTTATCCACAGCCTTTGACACCGTGCCCCATGACCGGCTCTTGCGCAGGTTAGCGGAGTGTGGTGTTGGGGGCACGGTGTACAATTGGTTTGCTTCCTTCCTTACTGAGAGGCAGCAGGAAATTTGGTCCCCGCCCTTTACAGCGGCCATTGCCCCAATGCAAGGGGGGGTCCCGCAGGGCTCTATTTTGAGCCCCACACATATTTTCTAATATTTATATGGCCCCACTTGCATGTTTGGCAGAATTGCACGGAGCAAAGATTATTTCCTATGCCGACGATACCCAACTCCTGTTCACTTGTGACAAAGGTGCGAGTTTTCGTGGAATGGAGATAAATAAATGTTTAACGGAGGTCTTTTCGTGGATGTGACTCAACCAACTCAAGTGTAATCCAGAAAAATCCGAAATCATCTTTTTCGGCTGCCCCCCTTGTGCTGACTGGAATTTATGGTGACCCCGTGACATGTCCCCTCCTGCGACCCCAGTCAGCACGGTTAAAAACTTGGGAGTCAAGTTGGATACTAGTCTAACGATGAAGTCCCAAATTCAAGCTGTCGCTGGTACTTGCTTCGGCTTGATAAGAATGGTAAAAACTTTCTTCCCCTCCTCCCGGTGGAATCCCGTAAGATCGTAGTGCAAGCCTTAATTACATCAAGGCTGGACTACGTAAATATCCTGTATCTGGGGCTGCCAGAGTATTTGCTCAATCGGCTGCAGGTTGTCCAGAACGCTGCAGCCAGAGCTATTCTTATGGTACTCCCCAGAACTCGCATGTCGTCCCACCTGAAGGCGCTGCACTGGCTCCCGGTGAGAAAGAGGGTCCAGTTTAAGGCCCTAGTGCTCGCTTATTGTGCCGTCCATGATACAGGTGCGGTTTACCTGAGAAATAGGATCCGACGCTATCGGCCTCAACGGGTCCTAAGATCCTCTAGACAATCCCTCATGGTGATTCCCAAGATCACGAGATCTCGGATAGGAGGACGGTTATTTCAGGTACAGGCTGCTCGTCTGTGGAACGAATTGCCCCTTTACCTTAAACTGACACAGGACCTGCAGTCTTTTAGGAAACAACTTAAAACGTGGCTGTTCCAACAATAACACTATGGTGCCGGGGCGGGACTCTTTCTGTTTCAGTGGTTGAGATTAGCACCGGGACACTCTCTGTGAGTATCCGTGCGCTTTATAAATACCCAATTTCATTTCATTTCATTTCATTTCAAGTCAAATAACTTTATTTTGGTTCGTTTTCGTAGCATAAAATGTACATAAAGACATATCACAGTATATACTTATTAGCGAAACAACCTTAAGAACCATACTAAATCTGAATAAAAATAGAAGACAAATACATTGTCATCTGCTCATAAAAAGCTACAAATTGTGAAAAATATCACTTTCTCAAAAGTAGCGATGTACATGTGCATAAAATTAAAAATGTCACAAGGGTCTATTCAAATAACTCAGTAGGCCCTTGCATCCTAAAATGTTAAAATACATTTCTAAGTTAAATACATAATCCCTCAGAGATAATCATAGACATTGCAATTCAGCCTCCAAAATGCGGGTCAAACTATCAATTCATATTCTTGCACACAATCCAAATGAGATCACCTGCTGTTCAAAGAGGCCCATAGGAATGACACTACAGAGTGACACACCAGAGGATCTTCCAGTTGTTAAATGTAAAATAATGCAGGCCGGCATTGGATAAAATTAAATCTACCCAATAACTGGACAATAAATATTTTCCTCTGTGAGATATAAAAAGAGCAAAAAATAATGTGTGTAAATTCGACTACATTGACATCCCATCACAAGGGCATAGAGTCAGCTCCCTTACTGAATGAACATTTGCTGGAAAACCAAGCATTAAAGGGATATAATTTAGGCAAAACCTTCCCAGGATAAACTGATGCTGTAATTTCTGCACAGTGGCTAAATACAATTGTACACCCTCATTGATGGGGGGGACATTTGGTATGATCTGATGGTGGATTTATCTCTGTTTGACTCCATTCTAACTACAGCAGCCTTTTAAACAGTCCCTCAATATGGTTTGATTCAAGGTTATGGCCTCCCTCCTCCATATCGAATGCTACAGTAAAATTAGTGCAAGCCGAATAGTATCAGAAATATAAGGTACACCCAATTCACTGTGACATGTGAAGTTTGAGTAGCTACGGGGCAGAGATAACAAAATGTTTAATAAACTTGTCCTTGATACACTGAAGGGAGTCAATATCGGCAATTCCCCATACCCCCACCCCATACTTGGCACTAGCAATGGCTTTAGCTGCAAATATACTTAGTATTTCTGGGATGGGTTTCGACCCCAACTTCTTCATGAATTTAAAGATGGCCACTTTACTTTTTTCTAATAAGAGGGTTCTATTTGACACTATATTTTTCCATATATACTGCTGGTCAAAAAGGATCCCAAAATATGAGAACGTTTCCGCCATCTCGACCCTGCGCGTGTCTATGTGGAAAGCTGGAAGTTTCTTTGGCTGTTCACCAGCAACAAGTACATAGGACCTTTCTTCATTTATGTGGAGATCCAAACTATACATGAAGCTAGTATACTCCTCTATGAGTCTTTGCAATGCTTGGCAAGTTCTCGCTATAAGCACTGCATCGCCAGCATAGAGGAATATCAGGAGAGGGGCCGAATCAATGTAGGGTGCAATTTAACAGACCCCGTCAGAACAGCTTCCACTCTGTTTGTATAAAGAGAAAACAGGAATGATGCATGGATGCAGCCCTGTCTAACGTCCTGCTCAATCTCAAAAGGCTCAGTACACTCCCCTTCCCTGCCATAGCGAAAACATGCAGATGCCCGTGAGTACATCTGCCTTATAAAATCAATTATAAGCGCATCAACACCCATACTCTCCATAGTGGCCCACAGTTTGGATTGGGAGGCGCAATAAAATGTGGCCGAGAGATCCATAGAAATATGGCCTTTTTTGGCTACCGTATATTTGGCAATTATCATACTCAAGTTGAGTCACTGGCCAATGATCCCTTTCCCCTTCCTGACACCATACTGTGTTGGTGTTAAAATATTCCTCTCCTCCACCCAATTCTCCAACCGATTTAGCAGCAAGTGTCCCATCAGCTTGGCCTTACTGTTAATGAAGGAGATGGGTCTATAGTTTTGAGGGAGCGCCTTGTCCCCTACTTATAAATGGGTACTAATATTTATTGCTTCCACGATGTTGGAGGGCCCTTCTTGGCTATGGCATTAAAGGCGTTCATCAATAATGGGGCCCAGAGGTCCTGATGCTCCAAAAAAGAATCTATGGGAACCCCGTTGGGGCCAGGTGCCTTCAGGCTCCTACATTGGGCCATCAGTCGCTTTACCTCTGCCATGTCAAAGGATTTAAAAAAACACATTCTTCTAAGGAATGGGTCTTTAATGGGGCCGGGGCCTCAGGATCCCTAAATATTTTCTCAAAGTGGGCCACCCTGCCAGCTTCCTCAACATGTCCCTCTAGGGTTGTCTTGCTTGCATCTTTTAGAAACGGGGCGTTCATCAGTTTTTAAAACCCCAACTATCCTTATCTGAAGCTGCTAGTCTCAGATTCACCCAGGTTTCCTCCCTTAAGCTCTTTACCTTTGTGGTTCTCACCTCCCTGTATTTGACTCGCAGGCTCCGTACCAAGGCCTTATCTCTTGGGACTGAACGAAGGGCTGCCTGGAGATTTGTCAGTGCTGTGGTGAATGCAGTATCAAACCAACGCACTGGTGGGTTCTGCTTAGCTGGGAATGTCCTCACCAGATACAATTTGATTTCTGCCAATATCTCGAGGAATACTACGGACACCTGATCAGAAGAAGAGTCAGAATCCAAACTGGCCATAACCTCAGCCTGCTTACAAGTGAGGATTACCAGGATAAACTTCTCTTTATCTACCTTATCCCACTGTAAAATAAAACCAGTCTTTCTGGCTAGGACAGGTTTTGGAATTTTCTCCATTTGTGCTTTATTTTTACCCTTCCACTTCATTACACAGGAGAGGAAAACTTGGCCACTAAAACTTAAATAATTAACCTCAATTTTGCTCACTCTGCTACCAAGAGTTTCTTGGGCTATAATATAATCAATCGTGAACCTATTCTACCTCCACACTCCCAAAGGCCCTAGACAACGTTCCTGTAAGGGGGTCTATCCTGTTGATTATTTCGCAATTCATGGTGATTAACATTCCATTTATTGAGTTCCAAAATTGTTGTGAGTGGATAATGTTATCACCCTTCCCATCCATTAACCCACACACACACACACTTCTGCAACATTTTGAAACAGTGGGAATTGAAGTCTCCCATCCAAAGTAAATGAAGAGGTTTGGGATGGCAAGAGTTAATCTCTTCAATAGATTTGTCCCACAACCCTATCACCAGTGCCATATTGCCCTCAAAACAAGTGTTATAAAAGTTGAAAATGATCAGATCCCAGCCACTTTTCCCCTAACATAATACAAATGGTAGTAAGGTGATCCATTGAGGGATATAAAAATCTTTATTTTAGTGGTGTTTGCTATGAAAGTTAAAATGCCACCTTTGGCTCTACCCGCCTTGGAAGGGATTGCAGGAGTGTGGTACAAACGGAAACCATCCAGAAAAACTGGCCCCATTTTCCAGATTTCCTGTAAGCATAAAATATCATATTTGACCACTACTTGCACCCACTCTGGATTGCCCACCTTTCACCTTATGCCCGCTATGTTCCAGGTAACTAACTTAATTAACCCAGCTCCCTCCTACATCTTCTCCTCCATTACCAGCAACAGGTCCCTGGGCCCCCCTTTCTCTTGTGAGACCAAAACTCTATTATCCAGTCAGTCACAGGCCTCCAAACCCTCAAATGGGATGTACCTGTTTCTAACCTTTACCTCAGGCCTCACAAAGAACCGGTTATGCTTACTGTGGCAGGGGGGGATTCTTCCTGATCCTAAATCTGGGGAAGGAAATTATAATGATACCTTTGTGTTCAATAGTTCCCCAGTTGTTTAAGGACTGGTATACCACAAAGTGGGCATTTCAACTGGATCCTGCGTTATATAAAAGCCAAGTGGGTTGGCATAAGGGTGCAACACTACATGTAATTCCTTTAAGAGGTAAACCACAAGTTCAGAGACAATATCTAATAAAGCCAGAGACGCACAAAGATCTTAAAAATCAATTATAGGTGAATTACAGTATCAAGGAATTATAGTCCCTTGTCCATCAACACCCCTGTTTTTAAATCCTGATAAATCTTGGAAAATTGTATTAGACTACTGCAGTGCAAAACACATATAGCACTAGATTAATGCCAAATCACTTTAGACATAGAGAATGGATTCTTTACACAAATGTTAGCACCAGAATCGGATTATTCAACCCCATTTACAGTAGGAGGAATCCAGTTTGGTTTTATATGACACGCACAGGGGTATAAAAACATCCTGGACGTGTTCTCTGCAAGAATAATTGAATTATTACAATGTGACCTAAGTAACCATTTGCAACATGTGGACAGAATAGTTAATGTGCTTGCTTAACCAGATTACAAGTTGAATTTGAGGAAGCCCGAAATATGACGTTTTTTATTGGAATATTCTTAGTGTAAGAAAATACCCCTCAGGAAACTACAAGCATTAATTGGATTAGTGAATTTCTGCAAAACAGATTTGCCACACCATGATAGGACAGAGAGACTCTTGTACCAGTTGATTACACCTACATTTCCAAGAATGAATTAAAAATGGGAACATATGGAAATATTCAGCGAATTACAGCAAGACATGCTGGCAAACAAGAGAACACACTGGTTAAAAGAAATACCCAGTCAATTAAGAGATATATATATATATCCTCCCAGCTCTCCCTCATCCTCCTTCTTAACCAATAAGGCCTCCTTGCCTCCAATAGACCCCTCCCTCTAAAAATAAAAATGCCTCCCACCTCGTCCTGTTTTTTCTTGTCTCCAAGGAGATTCACCTTCTTTTCCCTCTATGGTGGGGCCTGGGGAACTTCATTTTATTGGTCCCAGTTTGAGCAGTACTGCAGGTGTTGATCTCCCAGCTGGTTGGCTTGATCTGGTTTCCCTCAGCATGAAAGGAAGGAGCGCTGGCAAACGGACACTGTGGCGGAGTCCAGTGGTCCTGAGCTGGCTGGGTCTGTGCTTCCGGGTCCTTGCCTCAGCGCGGCTGGATGCGTCTTGGAAGCGTTGGAGGAGATTCAAGGCTGGTAGAAATGGGTTTTAGCCCATTTCTTCTTCCAAATTTTGAAGGGAAATTGGGGGGAGCCCCAGATTAGAAGAGGTTTATTTCTTCACTGCTGGTATCCCCTTATTGGTTGCTTTTGAGGATTTCCCCCTTTTTTGGAAGCCCAGTTTTCCTTCATTGATATTTGATCATGGAGAGAAAGAGAGCTGTGAAGAAGAAGCATGTTCTTTCTACTACTTCTTCCTCGGAGGAGGAAGTTCCTCTCCCCTGCAAGAGGGCTCAGGACAGTCAGAGTCCTGATGTAGGGAGTGTGCCTCTCATGTCTAGGGAAGAGGTACAAGGCATGATTGAGGTGGCAGTGGTGAAAGCCCATCAGGCTCATCCCGGAAAGCCTGGTAATGCGGCTAATCCCATGACTGTTGTGGCAGATTCTTAAGCCTCGGACTTGGAGGCTCCTTCAACTTCTTCAGGAGAGAAGTATGTCTCCAGAGTGGAAATGTGGGACATTCTAGCACATGTGTGAGAGAACGTGGGATTTCCATCCTTTCAAGCAGCAGATGAAAAGGGTGCTCTTTTTCCCCAATATGTTAAACATTCTAGATTTGCAATGCTTTTTCAAGGTCCTGTTAGAGATAAAGTAATGAGAGACTGTAAGGATGTTGATAAAATTCAGGTAGCTAGGATTTTGCAGAAGTTGTACCTGTTGAAAAGGGAGGACGTTTTGCCTCACTCTGTGCACCTGGACTCTGTACTGGCTACCCTGATTGGTAAAACTGCCATTAATCTGGGGGACTGTACTCCCACTACTGCCACAAATAGGAAAGTGGATTTTATTATGAAGAAGACATTTGCGGCTGAGAATTTGGCATTGAAAGCTAGTCATTTCTCAGCTTATTCTTCACAGACCCTGGTGCAGCATTTTGGTAAGCTGGCTGTCACCATCCAGGAGGGTTCTGAGTGCTCTGATGTGTGAACAGCAGGCTAGGTTGTTTGCCGACATTTCTTCATCAGCCAGGAAATCTTTATGGCTGAGACTGCGGAAGGCAGATCCTGGGGAGAAGGCTGCCTTTATGAAAATTCCATCTGAGAGTCAGACTCTCTTTGGGGAACAGTTGCCTGCCATGAAATTTAAGGCTTTTAAGGGAAGAAAACATGCTTTGCCCTGTAAGGGTAGTTATTTGACTGGGAAGGGGTGGAATTAGTCTTCCAAGTAATCCCTGAAACATGAGGCCTGTCACTCTTCTTTTAGGAAGAGAAGGTTCCAGCCGTGTAGTGTCCCGACTCAGAGGGGGCCTTCAAAGAAGGTCCCTGACAATCACAGTCATAGGGAGCTCTACCAGTGGGAAGCAGGATCCAGCATTTTCTTTCTGTGTGGCTACATGATGTAACAGATCAGTGGGTCTTGGACATTGTGGCCTATGGCTACGTAATCAAATTCGAGCATGTTTCCCCAGACACCGGCATCCTTCTGACTCTGGTTCCAGCGGTAGAAGAAAAGACACTAGCTCTCCTAGGTGGACTCAGGGATTTGATGTCGAAGGTGACCATTGGCAGAGTGCCGGTGACAGAACAAGGCACTGAGGCCTATTCCATCATGTTTCTGGTTCAGAAGGTCTTGGGGGCATTTCAGCCGGTCCTGGATCTGAAGTGGGTCAATTCTTGGATAAGGCCTATTAATTTTCAAGTGTTGACAATTCAGACAATTATTCCTCTCATAGATCCAGGAGATTTTTTGGCATCATTGGATCTCCAGGATGCCTAGTTTCACGTCCCTGTCGCAGTTCCCTTTCAATGATTTCTCCAGTTTGTAATAGGTGACAATCATTTCCAGTTTAGTGGTCTTCCCTTTGGTTCTAGGGAAACCTAGACATTTCTGAAAACTAGACACCCAGGGGAGTCCAGGGATGTATGACTTGGATGGATCCCTCAATGTTTTCTTACCCAGAATCCCCTGTAAACCTCAGAGTTAGCTAAAAATGACATTTTCCTCACATTTCTGACTGGGATCTCCATACCAGCACAGATTTCCTACCACCCAGCATTCCCCTTGGTCTCCCAATAAAAATGATACCTCACTTGTGTGGGTGCCCAAAGCATAGTCAGCCTAAAAACGTATAAACAAAATTGCGCTTATCAAAACTCTGTGATATACCCTCATTCTCTACATGTTTTTGTCCCTTCCCTGTCTCAGGCACTTTGCCCACCCACACAAGTGAGGTATTATTTTACTCAGGAGACCAAGGGGAACACTGGGTGATAGGAAATTTGTGCCGGCACGGTGATCCCACACTGAAATGTGAGGAACATTTCATTTTTTAGCTAAATTTGAGGTTTCTGGGTAAGAAAATGATGGAGGATCCACACAAGCCACACCTCCCTAGACTCCCATGGTGACTACTTCTCAGAAATGTCTGGGTTTGGTAGGTTTCCCTTGTTGGCCACCGAGCACTTGGCTGACGGTGCGTATGGACTGGCATCTAGCAGCCTGTGTGTGTAGATTGGTGCTTGGATGGCAGTGTATGTAGGCTGGTGCTTGTTTGGTGGGCAGTGTGTATAGAGTGGCGTTTGGCTGGCGGTGTCCGTGGACTGGTGGTGTGTTGATGGCTGGTAGCCAGTAAGTGTATTGACTTGCTTGAGGTGTGGTTGTCAGTTGTCTGATGTTTGGGTGGTAGAAAATTTGTGCAGGCTTGGTGATCCCAGACAGAAACTTGACCACCATCAGCAGAGCACTAGTCCAGTGTCTAGTGTTTTTCTGCCCCCCTTGGGGGCAGACAGCTCCAAAAATATGGCTGATCTGCCCCAAGGGGGGCATAAAATGATCACAATATTGTCTTCATAATGGGGAGCGACCCTTGCCCAAGGGGCCACTCCCTGACATATAAATAAAGAAAATCCCTGGCGGCAGATGAGCCTAAAAATAATGCCAATCTGCCCCTAGTAGGGCAGAAAAGGGCCAAAAGATTGCCCCCATATTTGGGGAGTGACCCTTGCCCAAAGAGCTGCTCCTCAACATAGAAATAAGTTGAATCACTGGTGTGTAGTGGCATTCTGCCGCCCTTAGGGGGCAGATGGGCGTACAAATAAGGCTGATCTGCCCCGGGGGACAGAAAATGGTCAAAACATGTCCCCATAATGGGGAGCGAACCTTGCCCAAGGGGTCACTCCCCAACAAATCAATTACTTGAATCCTGGTGTCTAGTGGCATTCTGCCCCCTTGGGAGCAGACGGGCCTAAAAATAAGGCTGATCTGCCCCCCCGAAAATGGTCAGAACATCTATAACAGTGCCCATATTTATGAGGCCTGTCACTTGTACAAGGGGCTGCTCCCCTACACATAAATATGCTGAAAAAATCCCTGCTGGCCTAGTGGGCGCATTCCTGCTGCGCAGTTGCGGCCCCACCCACGATCGCAGAGCAGAAATGCACTGCAAAGAGACACTGGGGGAAAGGAAAAACTCCTACCTTTCCCCTCCGTGCCTCTTTGCTGTCCCCGTTTCCCCCCAGGAGAAAAAATATACATTTTTCTCCTACAAGCTGGAAGCCATTGCTTTCAGCGCGTCCCTGGCCTGCTGGGATGACATTGGTACACCGTGTGTGCGCTAAAGTGATCAGATCACCAAGGGGGGGGGGGGGGAGTGGCAGCGTAAGCACTTCTGGTTCCTACTATCATTATGTTCTAGTTTGTTTAGAAATGTTCTCGCGCTGGCCTGACACTAAGGTTGTGGGTTTGGTTGATACAGGAGTAGTCATAAACTTCTTGGAGTAACTTTTTGAGAGAGAAGGCTTCCCTTTGACTTTACTCTCACACAACGGTGTCCAATTCACTTCTGGTGTTGTTGAGGAGCTTCTGCAAGCAAGTGGAATAAAACATAAGAAACCAGTACTGTACCACCCAGAGAGTAATGGCGTGGTGGAAAGGTTTATAGAGATGCTGAAAAAAAACCTTGCAACAAGCCTTAGTGTCTGGTGAGAATTGGAAGACAGCGATGACAAAAAAAGTGTGTGAGTATCGCTTTACTCCACACTCTTCAACAGGGGTAGCCCCTCTTCAGTTATTCAAGGGCAGAGTGGCCAATACTGTGGTGATCCCTGTGTGGGTTTCCAAGAAAAGGATGGTGTTGGACGACCAAGCTGGAAACACCAATGGGTGAAAAGAAAAAGAAAGAGAGAAGATGGAGAAAAGGAAAGGAAAGAAGGGCATGATGTGAGATAGGCTGTCAAAAGTACAGTTGTGCATGTGGGGGACTGGGTGAAGATTAAGTCTCCCAAGAAGGATGGTAAAAACTCCGGGGCATATGTACAAGCCCCTATCACCACCACAACGTCACTTTTACAGATGTTGTGGTGGCGATAGGGGCTGTGACTAATGTACAAGGCAGCGTTAAGCCACTTAAGGTGGCTTAACGCTGCCTTGTACATGAGGCACCCTCTAATGCTATGGCTAGCGTGAAAGGGGCGTGCAGTGGGTGTTGTGGTGGGAGTTCCACTGCAACGCCCATTGTATTTGATACTGCCCCCTATGTACAAGGGTGGCGTACATAGGAGACAGCGCCAAAATTAAGACCAGGAAAATCCTGGTCTTAAGTTGGCAAAACGAGGAGAAATGCATTATTTCTCCTCGTTTTTGCTTTTCCATGTGTTCTGCCTTGTGCAGCACACATGGAAAAAGCAAAATGCCATGGCTTGTTTATGTACAGGAAGGTGTCCCTTCCTGTACACAAACAAACCTTTTTAAAAAATGCCATTTTGTAACTTTCATGTGTGCTCCATGAAGCAGCACAAATGAAAGTTACAAAATGGCATTTTAGGATTGTTTATGTGCAGGAAGGGACACCTTCCTACACATAACCAATCCTCCCCTGCACACAGACACCCTTGCACTCCGCCACTTCCTAGTACATATCCCCCTCCAAGTTTAGACAACCTTTCAAAGTTATTAAAGTATTCACGAATGCGGTGAAGACAAGTGACCACAGAATCTGAACTTAAACAGGGTGGCTAGGTGCCAATCCAATGTGGAAGATGTGCCATGTCTGGGGAAGGCACATGATGTACACGAGGGTGTTCCTATTTTTATTCATTGTTGTTGTAATATTGGGTGAAGGAGGTGATGTGGTGTTCTGTATCTAGTTTATGATGTAGAGATCTGGAATGTGGGTTGGTTGCTAATGTGGAATGTGTTGGGTTGGATTCTGTGTCCGGTGCTGGGGCACTTTGATGTGGATGGAGTCTCTGCTGACGCTATACTGAATAAACAGGATTATCATCACCTAGGATCTTATGTGGCCTTATTCACAGACTTTTACAGAGAGGGTCTATTGGAGGCAAGGGAGCCTCATTGGTTAAGAAGGAAGGTGAGGGAGTAGGACTAGGAGTAATGCCATTATCAGTGAGTAATGGAAGCATTAAACAATGAAAGACAAACTAAACCTTTTACTTATAAATTACACTTATTCATTTAAGTGGAGGAATGAATTGCTTAAATAGAGAAAATACTCAATTCTATACAAACTTCAATTATCAAGAATGACCCTTAGCCCAAGGTAAGAAACTAAGGGGCATATTCTCAAGGAGCTATCGCCGAGTTATCGGCACTTTATCGCAGCCAAAGTCGCGATAAATTTATCGCCCCATTCACAAGCTGGTGCTAACAGCCGATACCACCAGTTAACTTGCGAAAGCATCCGCAAAAAACATCGCCAGAGATGACCCCGGCAACTATCGCTAATGAGATGCAGAGTAGGCGTTCCCGAGCAAAAATCCGCGACAACACCACACCTCAACATTCGCAACGACCAGCCACATCGGCGATAAGACCACAAAACAGGCGATAAGGCGCGTTAGCAGCAGGAAATTAACACCTGCTCTGACCTGGTGTAAAGTCAGACGACAACCTGCACCATCAAAGGGAGCCCAGCCCAGAACCACACATGAAGAACAACAGATGCCATGGAGCCATTCACCATGCATCCCGGAGCCCCGAGAGGGCAACATCACCCACCGCCACCACCCCCAGGACTGCCACCCCCCCCAGACCCCCCAGACCCCTCCGGACCACCACAGAGGCAGCGCAGACAAAGACAGTGGACCTTCAGGAAATGCACCAGCCTCACAGACCTAACACCAGACAATGTCAATGCCCACTACAGGCTCAAAAGGACAACCATCCTCCGCATCCTGAACATCATTGCCCACAGGCTGACGGTACCAACACAGCGGACAACCAACATCCCTCCACAGACAAAGCAGCTGGCTGTGCTGCACCAGTTGGCCTCTGGTACCTCCCAACCAACAACCGCCCGAGTCGGAGGAGTCTCACAGCCAGCCCCATCCAAGTTCCTCACACCTGTCCTGGATGCCATCATCAGCTAGGTACCCCAGTACCTATACGTCCCCCACAATGTGCAGGAACAGCTGGAGTCCAAGCAAGGACTATACGCCATAGCTGGATTCCCGCACGTGTTGGGGGCAATCGACTGCACACATGTCTTACTTGTGCCCCCTGCCGACACCGCACACAATTTCCGCAACAGAAAGCACACGCATTCCATCAACGTGCAGGCAATAGTGGACCACAGAGGACTCTTCACCAATGTCGTAGCCAACTGCCCAGGCAGTGTGCATGATCCCTTCATCTTCCGACAGTCCAACATCAACCAGCGCTTCCAGGATGGCACCTATGGAAATGCACTGCTCATTGGCAAGTACCAAATGAACACACCACACACCTCAACTCCACAATCATGCAACTCACAACTCTGGCACTGCACACGTCACAAAATCACATCCAACATGCCAAACAACATGCCCACCCACCAGACACGACAGCACAACTTACTGTGGCAACATTGGTTAGCCATGTACGTGAGCCATCAACGGCATGGCACCTCAGCCACACAATACCGGAATGTGGGGAGAGGTGGGAACCAGGCATGTGCGAAGGAGGCAAGTGACCCATGACTGAGAATGTACACAATGCCAAGTGTGGCGGAGATGTGATGGACAGACTGCAGTATGCAGACCACAGACATATCCATGTCTACATGCACTGCTGGTATTTGGAGTGTAGTGGACAGTGGACGCAACCATGTCACCCCAGCCAGTGGGGAAGATTGCGTAACTGTAGCTTGTGACGTCCCCCCCTGTAAGCGTGTGTGGAGTGGGCTGGCCCGGCGTACACCAGGCCAGCGTAGGGGTGTGAATAAAAAGCACATAGCTCTGGGCCTGGTTCTCTTCCGGAATGTCCAAAGTGTCTGCCAAGGCGGCGCCTCCCACCTCGCCACGAGGCCAACGCCGTCGCTGTGAGCGGTGTGGCCTGCAATCCGGTGCGCCTGCTGCACCCCGGGCCGCTGGTCTCCGAACCCGTCATGCCCGCCCCTCCACAGCCAGGCCTCACTGCTCACCTGCCGACACCGGCGTGTGTCAAAGAGGGCCCACCACGTGCCGGCGCAAGCTCCAAGCCCAAAGCCCACGACCTTGGCAGCCTCCTCAGACCATCACGGCCTCCGCGACACAGGCCCGCTTTACTCCTTTTTCGTTGACGTACTCTACCGCTGCCTCGGGCCTACACTACGGTCAAGTAGGTCACACATTTGGAACTGAGTCTTGATTATGCAATGGCAGAGTGCACACTTTATGGCTGCGTTTATATCACTGTACTCCCTTCAATGTGGTGCCACCAACTCTGTGCATAGCATTCGAACTACACCTGTCTGTGGTCCCTTGCTGACTACTGCCTTCGGCCTACACTGCGGTCGAGTAGGTCACACATGTGGAACTGAATCTTGAGTTCTGCATGGCGGAGTTCATATCATTGTACGCAAGGAGACGGGTAAGAGGAAGACGCGGTTCAGTCCGGAGGAGAAAAGGATCATCATTACGGAGGTGATCGAACACTGCCGACAACAGCTCTGGTGTCACTAACTCTGTGCATTGCGGACCAACAACACGTGGCTGTGGGCCCCTGCTGACCGCTGCCTCGGGCCTACACTGTGGTCAAGTAGGTCACACATTTGGAACTGAGTCTTGATTACACAATGGCCGAGTACACATATCAATGCAGAGTTTATATCACTATACTCCCTTCGATGTGGTGACACAAAGTATGTGCATGGCATCCCAACCACACGTGTCTGTGGGCCCTTGATGACTACGCATTCGGCCTACACTGCGGTCGAGTAGGTCACACATTGGGAATTCAGTCATGATTCATTTATGGCAGACTTGATATCATTGTACTGGCCTCATCGCAGACTGCATCCCCTTTTAGCTCTGGTGCCACTAAGTCTGTTCCCCGACATCCATGGACACTTTCTGGTTGAACTTTGGTGGCGACTGAGTCTATGGACTGGGGCTTGTCTTCATCATCATGCTGGTGATACTGACTTTGTGGCAAAAACGAGGCTGTAGCATTCCACTCCTCCATTCGCCGCTTCCGGCCGGCTTCTGCCCTCTGCATCATGCCCTGGAGGACACCTTCCACTGTCCCCCGCAAACCTCCGCTACAGTCACCTTCGACATCGACGAGGACCCGCTCACCTTGCGTGGCCCTATCTCACTGCACCGCAAGTCACCGTCCCGTGGCGGTGTGCCTGTGCCGGCCGCAGTGCATCCGGGGCCACTAACTCTGTGCAGCTCAAGTCATGGCCCCTGTCTGATAGCATATTGGATGACCTCTGGGTCGATGGACTGGGGGTCATCAAGGCCATGTGTCTGTGGCCCTGCGCTGTCCGCTGCCTCCAGCCTCAACTGTGGTCCACCTGGGCTCAGACATCAAATCGAGTCCTGGCCTGCCCGGACGTTGCATCACCGCAGGATGCACACTCCACCACCGCCAGGACCAACTCCAAACAACAGATGCCAGAGTCGTAAGTGTCTTACTGCCAGACTATCAGAGTTGCTCACACCAGTCGTGGGTGCCATCATCAGCTTGATACCCTGCTCAGCTCTTCAGGTGCCACTAACTCAGTGCACCACAAATCATGGACCATTCTGCTTGCATGTTGGGTGAACACTGTACTTTCTCCGGCTACCACCATGATGCTTCACAGTTGTTTCTGTTATGCTCGTGTTTTCTGTTTCCGCTTTAATTGTGATCACTGTTCAAGTTGTTGCCAGCACCAATGACTCCATGAGGGCTGGTTTACACTCACCCCACACACATCCAGCACATGCGTCACTGTACATGTGACCATGCCAATAAAGGTGTCGAGCGCACGTGCCCATAGCCAGTTCAACGAACTATCTGAGTGTGTCCGTGTGCTCATGATGTATGCATTAGAGCCCCGGGCCCTACAACATTACATTGTGCTGTGTACAGAGGACGTAGCCATGTCACCGCAGGCAGCGGGTGAGACATTACACATGTATCTTTGTCGTCCCCCACTCAATACGTAAGAGGAGTGAACTGGGCCGGCATACGCCAGTCCAGCGTGGGGGTGTGGATGATTATCCCGTGGCTCTGGGTGTGGTTCAGTACTGGAAATGTGCAATGCCATGTGTCTCTGTTGCAGTGTGGATCTCCGTTGGGGAGTGTAGGTGGTCCCTGATGAGACTTAGACACCCATGTATGTGATCTAGTTCGGCTTCCATGAGGTAGTACCCCACCCGCACATGTTCGGCCACCCCCTTCTAGCAGTCTGACACCTGGCCTTGGAATGCGATGTGTGCTTCGGTGGGCTGCTGGGAGCCAGCCGGGGTGGAGGGTGCGTCCAGCTGTGTTGTCTGTGCAGGGGGTGGGGTATCCTCGATGCAGCGGTGCTGCCCTGCACCTGGAGGTTGATTGCCTAAGATGTCCATGGACTGTTGTGGGGCGTCGGTGTCGGAAGTGTGGAGGTCCTCTTCAGCATCACTGTAGAGTTGTCTGGTCTGCTCTGCTGGAGGTGTTGTTTGTCCCTCTGCAATGTGAAGGGGAGATGCTTGTTGACATTGTGTTGGCATGTATGTTGACGCATTGTTCAAGTTTACATACGGACTGCATGACAATGTACATTGTGACTGTTTGGGAGGGGCGGACTATTTGATGTGGGACAGTGGACATTTGGACTACTTGACGTAGGTGAGGTTGTACACGTACATTTGCATCTCACAGTTTCCTGCTATGTCAGATGTGATTGGCCATTTTCTACGCACAGGCGGACCCAGTTGTGTCCTCTGTTTTGCAGTGTAAGTGTTGCACTGTGTACCACATTGTCGTCCATGTGGATGTGCTGTCATTGCTATGTGTGCTGCATTGTGTGAGAGTCGCACCTGCAGCTGTGATTTTGCTGCCCCTTATCCCTTGGAGGCGGTGTGCCTTTGGCTTTTGTGCTTTTATGGTGCTGTGATGTTGGCGACTTGGGTCATTTGTGCTCTTGGACGGTTTTTGTACTCTTGTGCATTGTTTGTCTGCAGATGTGTTGTTGACGTCAGTGGTTGTTTGTGCACGGGGATGTGTCAGAGTGTGACCTGATCCTTTCCGGATGTGGTCCACATGCTGCTCGTCATGTGGTGTCACTTGCATTGTCAGTGTGGCTCTCACATACGCATCTTTGGTGTGTTTCGCACGGGTGCATGTGTGTGTTGTGTAAATGGTGATGTGTGGGGTGGGACCACTTTGGGCACACGGTGGACGGGGGTCTACTTGATGTTTGTATGTGTGTTGCAGTGTGCCACGGGGATCAGGGACATGACCCAGGGTCATTGTGGGTGTGCGGTGTGCTACACGTCGTAGTGCATGTGTGCCATTGTGCCCGCCCCCGTCCCCACAGTCCCTGTTCGTTACTCACCCTGTTGATGTTGTGTCAGGTCATGTCGAGCAGTGTCCGGACTCCCGACTCCTTGCACCGTCTCCACACTGATGACTGTGACTGCCATTTGCTCCAGCTCCTCCTGTGGTGCAGGACTCCCACCTCCATTCGCCGTTGCTGCCTTCCTGTTGGCAGCGGGTTTCTGCTTGGTTTGGCTTTTCACATCGTGCCAGCGCATCTTGGCCTCCTCGACACTCCGGCTGCATTCACGATGGAATGCCATTTTTCCGTCTGTGTTGCCGATGACACGGTGGAGGTGACGGACAGTTGTTGTTAGTGCTCTGTCACCTCCGTGACGACGATCCTGTTGTCATGCGGACTGTACCCCGTCTTCCTCTTCCTCTCCTCCTTGGCCTTCCCCAACCCCGAGGTTCCTTGCTGGTGGTCTGTGGGGCTTGTGGGGTTCGCGTTGACCTGGGCACTCGTTCCGGGTGCATCCATGTTGCTACGCAGTTTATTTTGTTTATGGTGTGTTTTTCTTGTTCAGCTTTTATAGTGCATTTTCCCGCATGACGCGTGGGAATTGCAGGCCTCTCGCTGGTTATCGCTGATTTTTGTATCGCGGTTGGCCTCATCGCAACTATATTCGCGTTTCGCATTTTTGCGGCGTCGCGTTAATTTTAACACAGTCATTTGATGCGTTATCGTGGGGCTATCGCATGGTGCCACCAGGTTGGGAATACTACGTTAACACAGCGTTGTTTTCCCGCGATAGACTGCGATATGCAAAGTTGCGTTAAGCTAAACTTGCGGTGGTTATCACACGTTCTTGGGAATATGCCCCTAAGGGTCATATTTACAATGAAATGGAGCACGGAGTGGGGCCAAATTTGGCAGGGCTGCGCTCTGACATTTCAAAAATGCATGGATGCGCCGTATTTACAACAATACAGTGCACTTCTGTGTTTTCCCTTCTGCTGGCGCTCAAATTAGTGCTAACACAGACACCCTTGCGCCATAGTGCAAGGGTGCCTGTGTTGCAGGGAATGATGTCCCTTCCTGCACATAAATAATCCATAGTGGCAATTTGTTACTACTAAGTGTGCTGCACAATGCAGCACACATAGAAGTTGCAAATCGTCATTATTTATATGATTTTTTTAAATGTGCAGGAAGGAACACCTTCCTGCACATAAACAATCATTAAAGGCATTTTGCTCCTTCTATGTATGCTTCAGAATGCAGCACGCATAGAAAAAGTAAAAACAAGGAAAAATAAAAGTATTTCTCCTCATTTTGCCATTTTAACACCTGCTCTTGCGTGGCATTAGTTTTTGATGGTGCCTGGGATTTACAGATCCTCGTAAATCTGGGTCAGCGTCAAAAAGCAATGAGTGTTGCAGTGGCATGCCCACGGCAACACCCATTGTACGCCCCTTTCACATTAAGTCATGCGTGTAAAGGTGCGTATTTACAAGGTAGCGGTAAGTCACAAAAAGTGGCTTAACATCACTTTGTGAATATGGAGAAGGGCATAGCTCCACCAGAACGTCACTAAAAGTGATGTTCTGGTGGCACTATCCCCTTGTGAATATACCCTTAATTGTGATAGCATGACTGCCATCCTTGGAGTGTGCAACTAAAGCAAACATCCCAAATTTGGAGCAATGTAGCATAAATCAAGCCAGTAATGAACTACAATTTGAGTAAAACCTTAAATTATAAATACAATAATTTTTATATCAACAGCTTATACCCGAGGCCCCATTCACAAGACAATTGCAACAGTATCATGAAGGAGGTATCTTTACTGATGGATCAGAACAGCCAAAAAATGGGCACCATACAGCATTTTTCTGTTGCTTATACAGCAGTTGGAGGGAGATTTGAGGGTTGAGAACTCTAAATCTGTCATAAGCCACCTACCTGGATCCTATGTGATACCAATGGGACTGCAACGCTAGTTCCCGAATCCTCCCGAGATTTGCTCTCGGTTTACACTGCTCCGGTGGCAAATCCCAGGAGGAAGGTGATTGGGATGGAGAGAGCGTGTGGAGTCAAAAGATGCTGTGGCTTGTCTACTCAACAGCAACAATGCAGCAGGCATTCACACAAGTCTGATGAATGGTACCGGCAGATATGGTACCTATAACCAAACAAATAATAAGGCATTACTCAAGTATTAACTATATCTCTTAAAGTATCACCTCACAAAAACTTTTCAAATCTCAACCAACCTTTAGTTTTGTTGTCATTTGTTTTTAGACAGTCCGTAGAAGTTTCAAAACTGTAGTGGGTTAGCTTCACCCAAGTCATCTCTGGCAGAGCCCTGCAAACAGTATGTACAAGTTGAACAAAAACACTGGTTACCTTTGTTTGAAGCATGACTTGGCGACTAAGCTCAGCACGTAGCGAAATCAAGACTGTTAATGCGTCTCTCCTTTTCATCTTGTTTTTTCATCCAGATGCAAGACTAATGCAGGACGTTCTTTGCGGTGAGGTCAAAGTGGAGGGAACAAGGGAACTTGCAATTCAAAGTCCTGGAAGCCAGTAAACAGGTAAGTGGCAGGCGAAGAGGCTAGGCGAAGGGGAGGAGTGTGGATGGTTTTTAAATACAACAGCTTGTCTTTGTTTTACACGTGAGTGTTAATTGCACTGCTTTAGAATGTTCACATTCTAATTGTTAGTAACCAGGAACAGGTGCAGATAATTAACTTGATGAGGCTGCCTTCTAGATGGTGCTGTAGAATTTTCACAAAGGCCACAGATGCATATTATTAATTTGATGAAGCTGTCTTCTAGAAGGTGCTTTAGAATGTTCACCAAGGTCACATTCTAATTGCTTATGGCAAGGAACAGGCACAGGTAATTAATCTGATGAGGGTTGTCTTCTGGAAGGTTCACTTTGAGGTCATCTATGCCAGTTGCTTTATGCTTGTGGATTTTCTGGATGTTTCCATGGTACCTGAATCCTGGCCTTGCATATGTATGGTAGAGCATTTGTAAAAAGCTATTAAGCCTTTTTAAACAAACCGGGGAACAACCTCTGCAGCTAGCTATTACCAACAGGTTGTAATATGGTCAAAAGTCAGGGTACAAGATGTTTGTTTATCCATAGGTTTTGGAAGGAACGATATGAATCATGCCAGTATATTTATGATAGTCAAGAGAGGTGAACTATGGCAGGAATCCTGACAGTCGCCCCTCCTAAAGGCAGTCTTACAAGACGTGGCTTGTTGGGGTGGAGGGCATGAAATTGTCTCACCAGACGGGGGCATGAACTGAGGAGGCCAGTTACCAGGAATACCCTGAAGGGTCATAACTCTTCCAATTTATAAGGTAATATAGTTTTCTCTGAGATTGTTTAGAGTCCAGGATACAGTGAACTTCGCACTCTTGTTGGCCATTAATCAGAACGGGTGGGGGCTGGGTATCTTTTCCTGTGGCGGGGGTATGGCTTGATTAGTGAAATGTGAAACACTGGGAGGATGGTGTTTTCAGGGGAAGCTGTATCTTGATGGTGACTGGATTAATTATCTTGATAATGTCATAAGGATCTATAACCTGTGGTTTTAGTTTCCTTTGGCCTTCTAGTTGTAGGTGTTGTGTTGATAACTGTACCCTGTCTCCTTCCTTGTATATAGGTGCTTGGGTTCTATGTAGGCCTGGGCGGAAAACTACACTACGCTCGCGTAGTTTGCGTAGTTTGCGCAACTACGCGCTACGCGAATTGCACGTAGCACAGTGCAAAAACGCGTAGCGTAGCGGGCATTTTTTGCTTGCTCGCGGTCCTCAACGTCAAGTTGGCGACCGCGAGCGAGCAAAATGACATCCAGGCGAGACTTTTTCCTCGTTCGCGATCAAGCAACATCAAATTGCCGATCGTGAGCGTGGAAAATAAACCTCCCGGCGAGATTCTCAACGCGGGGAGGTTCAGGTTTCTCATTGCGAGTGGTCGCGTATGCTCACGACCGCTCGCGATGAGAAACTACCAGTCCGTGTTGAGAAAACTGCCGCTCAAGTACAAATCTACTCGAGCGGCAGAAAACGACCGCTTGCACTGTGCAAGATGCCGTTTGCAATGATTGCACAGTGCGGACAAGCATCCGGCACTGTGCAATCATTGCGAACAGCATTTCCTACCGCACTATGCAGTTCGCGTAGTGCTACGCGTAGCTCGCGTAGTGCAAAGTGCACTTTGCGTAGCTACGCGTAGCACTACTACGCGAACTACGCCCAGGGTTAGTTCTATGCTTGTCAGCTTGTGCCTTTATGACCAAATTGGCTTTTGCTAAACTTGTCCTAGCATGTTTTTGAATTTCATGCAGTTGTTCTAATCTTTCTGTGACTGAAGGTAGTGTAGTAGAAACTCCTGATATATCAATGGGAAGGGACCGAGGATGTTGTCCTGACATGAAGAAGCAGGGTGTGTAGAGTGGGTGCTGTTATTATAAGCAAATTCAGCTAGGGGTAAGACCTGATCCCAATGTCCTGTGTATGCGGATAGTAAGCATCTCAGTGTAGTTTCTATGGATTGGTTGCCCGTCTGTGTGTGGGTGGAAAGCAGATTACAAGGCTACCTCTATTCCCAACTTATCACAGAGTGTTCTCCAAAATTTAGATGTGAACTGAACTCCACGATTTGAGATGATTTTAGTTGGTAGACCATGCAGTCTTACAATATGATCAATGAATATTTGACTGAATTCTGCAGCAGTGGGTATCTTTTTGAGGGGGCTGAAATGAGCCATTTTTGATAACATGTCAACAACTACTAAAATGGTAGTGACGGTATTACTTGCTGGAAGGTTAGTAACAAAATCCAGACTAATGGTGTGCCAAGGAACTGGGGTTATAGACAGAGGCTGTAATAAGCCTGCTGGTGCAGCATGAGTGTTCTTGTTAGATGCACAAGCTGGGCAACCAGATACATATTCTTGTAAATCCTTCCGCATGTTGTTCCACCAGAAGGTTTTTTTGACAGTTCCTTAGGGTTTTTGTTATAACTGGGTGTCCTGCTAATGCTGTGTCATGATTCCATTGGATTATCTGATGTCTTAGTTCTATAGTAGGGATTGTGAGAAGTTGGCCTGGCATATGCTGTCCACTAATTATAGTGGGCACCTTGCACCAGTCCAAACAACCCCTTATTGGAGATAGGTTAAAGACAACCTTATTGAAAGCTATCCTAGTGGTAGCTATGGAGAGCAGCCTTCAGGCTAAGTATTGAAGGAATGTAAAGCAGCTTTTTTTACCAGTCTATAATCTCTTGAGTGACCAAATGAAAGAGCACCACACCAGGTATATATTCAAAATATATGTATTTATTGCTAAACACACCCCTCTAGTCTCTTTATGAGGCTAGAGTTCGAAGTACATAAGTTAGAAGTTATTTAAACACAGTAATAGCACAAATACACATTTGGGCCCTAGGGGCGTACCAAACCATATACCAATAAAGTGGTATAAGAACCACGACTGAACTAGACACTAGGCCTAGAGCCTCTAGAAGTGCTTGGACCACAAGGAACCACCCAAGGTAGTGACACAGGGGACCCACGGGGGACGCGTGCAGTGTAAATACACAACCGCGATACGCCGTTGACTTCTATGGAGAAAGTCGCGATCAGGAAATTAAAGAAAAGGGACACTTAAAGGAGGACTTGGAGCAAACCCTTTGAGAACTAGTACTTTGAAGAGTCTCTACCCACGGGAGCACCGGAGTACTCGTGTTACCTCACCCAGGGAAGCCGGGTGCATAGGTGCCTTTCGGGGTCGGGTTTCGTCGTCGATTTGAATGGCGATCTGCTGCAAAGTGCTGCTGGCGACCAAGTGGAAAGTGTCCGGGTGGATCGAAGAGTGGATCGGAGATCTGAAGAACCTGAAAGCAGAGGGGGCAGAGTCTGGGTCACTAGCCAGTGACCAGGAAGGCGATGGACAGATGCCCACCGATGTCGAGTGCTTCAGGTGCGTTGACAGTCGTCTTGACTCTTCAGCCACGAGGTCCAGGAGGCGTTGTCGGCAACCAAGAGCAGGATTCGGGCTGGTACACAATGTCTGTCGAGTGCTGAGGTGTCGGCGACCGGATTGGACCCAACAAGCCTTGGCAACGGCAAGTCTTGATGAAGATGAAGATCGTTGATGGTGCAGAACAGCAAGGTCTGGGGAACTCACCTAGCAAGGGTAAGTGAGGGCAGACCTGGAGCAACCAGGATGCCCAAGAAGAAAAAGATTGGCCTTCGTTAAGGGCTACTAGCCAACGGGCTAGCGACTGCAAAGGAGCCTCAAGATGTTGCACGTGGATCTGGCTCACAGGACACTCGTGGAGTGGAGGCCAGTGATCTTCGGGGCAATTGGTGCTGGAGGCTAGGGCTACTGGGAGCCCAAAGCATGACTTCGTGGGAGACCCAGAAGAGGATGCACTTGCAAATGTGCTCGGTGTCCAGGGGTCACGGTCTCACGTTACCCACGATAGCTACGGGCCTCAGCTTTGCTGGGGACTCAGGGTAGCCTCGGGGAAGTCTGAGAATCCACCTCTGGTGATGCAAAGACTTCGGCGTCCGACAGGAGCTTCAGAAATGCAGACCGGACAGATGCATCTTTGGTGCCTGCCAAGCAGGGGAGTCACTCCTTGACCCCAAGGGAGATTCTTCTGTCCTCTAATCTTGAGTAGAGCGTCGAAGGTCCAGGATTCTGTTTCAGAGTTTCGTCCAGGGATAATCTAAAGTCCTAAGGACTGGGTTCCTATACTTATACCAAGTTTAGGGGTTGGACTACTCTGTGGCCCCACCTATGGGTGGGTCAGGGCAGAGGGGTGGCTACACCCCTTTCCCTTTGTCCAGTTCGCGCCAAAGCAGGGGCTGCAAGCCCCTGATCCGGTTTGAACTGGGGTATGCACTAGGGACACCAAGTGTGCCCCCAGTGCAGGACTTCAAAGCACCCGAAAGTGCTCCCGCCCAGCCCCAATACACATTATCCTGTCTGGGGAGGTGGTCACACCTCCCTGGGACAGGAAACCTATTGTCCAGGCCTCCACTGCCGGAGTTTCGTCCAGCAGCAGGAGGCCAGACTCGTGTCTGTGGCAGCAGCATCCATTTTGTGATGCCAGGGCTTTGGAAAGAAGTTACCGGGCTAGCCAGAGTTAACATGTCTTTCCCTCTAGAAGGGTGGAATGCTACCCCCGCCACCAGAATTGGCGGGGGTAGTATTCCAAGATGTTTGACACCAAACACGACATGTTTAGGTGCAGCCATTCCAAAGTTAGCATTTAACGCGAGGTTATAATGCGCTTAAGAGTATATGGTCAGGCTGCACTACAAACAGCATCAGAGAAGGGTCTCCGAACGCTGCAGAGGGGCCCTGCTCATGCAGGGGCACCCTCTCACATAGGAACCACGCACTCTGCCTTCAGGATTGATAAGGCCTGCCTTAGGAGTGACTTATAGGTTTATATGTGTGTATGTATTTAGTGATATAGGTAACCTATATCACAGAAAGGGGCGCATACACCACCTTACCCAGGCTGCAGTAGCAGACCTGTGGTGTCAGTTTGGATGGCCTTCCAGGGGTGGCATAATACATGCTGCAGCCCCTGGTAGGCCTCTGAGGTACCTATGCCATTGGTACATAGTATACCATATACTAGGGACTTATAAGGGCACTCCAGATTCCAATCAGTGATGTGCCTAAGGCACATGGAAACCATTTTAGAGAGGAAGCAGCAAGGCTGGGGTTCTGATTAGCAGGGCCCCAGCCAGACTAATGTCGAAAAACAGTGAAGCATCAGCAAAAGTGGGGGTACCCATGTGAAGCAGATCCTACTCTCCTACACAACCCCCCCAAAAGTAGGGACATTAAACTAACCTTTCCCAGTTAAGTCTTCATGTTCTAAGTGGAAGTACCTAGAGAGTCCATCTGCATTGGCATGGTTACTCCCAGGTCTATGTTCCACTGTAAAGTCCATCCCCTGTAGGGAAATGGACCACCTAAGCAGTTTGGGGTTTTCACCCTTCATTTGTTTTAGCCATAAGAGGGGCTTATGGTCTGTCTGAACCAGGAAGTGTGTACCAAACAAGTATGGCCTCAACTTCTTCAGAGCCCAGACCACAGCAAAGGCCTCCCTCTCTATGGCTGACCAACGTTTCTCTCTAGGGGTCAGCCTTCTGCTAATGAAAGCTACTGGCTGATCCTGACCTTCTTCATTCAATTGTGACAGTACAGCCCCTACCCCCAATTCAGATGCATCAGTTTGAACAATGAACTTCTTGGAGTAATCAGGACTCTGTAGAATGGGAGCAGTGCACATGGCCTGCTTCAGGTCATCAAATGCCTTTTGACAGCTAGCTGTCCACTGAAACTTTTGGGCATTTTCTTAGAAGTTAAGTCATTCAGGGGTGTCACTATTGATCCATACCCCTTGACAAATCTCCTATAGTACCCAGTCAGGCCTAAGAAGGCTCTCACCTGAGTCTGGGTAGTTGGAGCAGTCCAGTCCATGATAGTCTGGATCTTGCTCTGCAAAGGTTGAACCTGGCCTCCACCCACAAGGTGGCCCAGGTACACAACCTGACTCTGCCCTATCTGGCACTTAGTGGCCTTGATAGTCAGGCCTGCTTTTTGCAGGGCCTGTAAAATATTCCTGAGGTGGACCAGGTGATCCTCCCAGGTGGAGCTAAAGACAGCAATATCATCTAGATATGCTGCACTATAGGCTTCAGACCTGTGAGAACTGTATTCACCAACCTCTGGAAAGTGGCAGGTGCATTCTTCAGACCAAAGGGCATCACCACAAATTGATAATGCCCACTAGGGGTTGAGAATGCTGTTTTGGGCTTTGCAGTATCACCTAGTCTGATCTGCCAGTAGCCAGCTGTCAAGTCAAATGTGCTGAGATATTTGGCTGAGGCCAAAGTATCTATGAGCTCATCTGCCCTTGGTATTGGATGGGCATCAGTCCTAGTGACTGCATTGAGACCCCTGTAGTCCACACAAAACCTCATCTCTCTTTTTCCACCACTGGTGTGAGGTTTTGGCACAAGGACCACTGGACTAGCCCAAGGGCTATCTGAGGGTTCAATAACTCCCAACTCCAACATTTTCTGGACTTCAGTCCTGATACAGTCCCTGGACATGGTCAGGTTGCCTATAAATCTTATTTTTAATAGGCAGACTGTCCCCAGTGTCCACTTCATGAGTGCACCAGGTGGTCTGACTGGGTGTCAGTGAAAACATATGTCTAAACTGATTGAGCACTTGTCTACAATCAGTTTGTTGCTGGGCAGTGAGGCTGCCTGCCAAGGCTACACCATCTACTGACCCATCGTCAGGGTTCTGTGAGAGCAGGTCAGGGAGTGGGTCACTCTCTTCCTCCTGCCCTTCATCAGTAGCCATGAGCAAGCCCATGTCTGCCCTGTCCACATATGGTTTTAACCTGTTGACATGGAGAACCCTGTGGGGACTCCTGGGTGTTCCCAGGTCTACTAAGTAGATAACCTCACCCTTCTGCTCAACAATAGTGTGGGGTCCACTCCATTTGTCTTGGAGAGCTGCTGGGGCCACTGGCTCCAACACCCACACCTTCTGTCCTGGCTGGTAAACAGTCAGAACAGCCTTTTGGTCATGCCAGGCCTTTTGAAGTTCCTGGATAGCCTCAAGGTTTTTGGTTGCCTTTTTCATATACTCAGCAATCCGGGAGCGGAGACCAAGTACATAGTCCACTATGTCTTGCTTTGGGGGCTTGAGAGGTAACTCCCATCCTTCCTTCACCAAGCACAGTGGACCCCTCACAGGGTGGCCAAACAGAAGTTCAAAAGGGCTGTAACCAACCCCTTCTGAGGCACCTCCCTATATGCAAATAAAAGGCAGGGCAAGAGTATGTCCCATCTTCGCCTAAGCTTTTCTGGGAGCCCTTTAATCATGCCCTTCAAGGTTTTGTTGAATCTCTCAACTAAACCATTGCATTGTGGGTGATAGGGTGTGGTGAACTTATAAGTCACTCCACACTCCTTCCACATTGCTTTTAAGTACCCAGACATGAAGTTAGCACCCATGTCTGATACTACCTCCTTAGGAAAGCCCACTCTTGAGAAAATTCCCAGGAGGGCCCTTGCCACCACAGGTGCTGTAGTGGTCCTGAGGGGAATAGCTTCTGGGTACCTGGTGGCATGATCCACTACCACCAGGATAAACCTGTGCCCAGATGCTGTTTGGGGATCCATGGAACCAACAATGTCAATCCCTACCCTTTCAAAGGGCACCCCCACCACAGGTAGTGGTATCAGGGGGCCTTTGTAGTGCCACCTGCCTTGCCACTGGCCTGGCAGTTTACACAGGAGCGACAAAACTCCTTGGTGTCTTCAGACATGTGGGGCCAGTGAAAGTGAGGGACAATTCTGTCCCAAGTCTTGTTCTGGCCCAGGTGACCTGCCAAGGGAATATCATGGGCTAGGGTCAATAGGAAGCCCCTGAACTTCAGAGGTATAACCAACCTCCTGGTAGCACCAGGCTTGGGGTCTCTACTCTCTGAGTACAGGAGTCCATCATCCCAATACACTGTATGGGGACCACTAGCTTTCCCAGCAGCCTCAGCAGCAGCTTGCTGTCTGAGGGGTTCAAGGGAGGGGCAGCTCTGCTGCTCCTGGCTCAGATCTGCCCTAGAAGGTCCCCCTGTCCCCAAGAACTCAACCTGGTCAGGGTCAAGTTCCTCTGGGACAGTTCCTTCTTCAGGACTGAGATCATCCCCCTCAAGGGACTGATCTTCCTCCTGAGCCAAGGGGGAAGGCACTGCCTTAACCCTACTACTCCTCCTCTTGGAAGGCACTTGGTCCATTCTTCCAGAATCCAAGGCCTGTTCAGTTCATTTTGGCTTGTGACCTGGTCACAGCAAACACATCTGCAGGGATCCCCAGCATTTCTGCATGGGTCCTGAGCTCCACTTCTGCCCAAGCAGAAGTCTCTAAGTCATTGCCAAGCAAGCATTCGACTGGTAGGTTTGCACTCACCACAACCTTCTTAAGGCCAGTTACCCCTCCCCAGGAGAAGTTAACAACTGCCAGAGTATGGTCTGTTCTGACATTGCTAGCATTGGTCACTTGGTGCATCTCACCAAGTATAACTATCCAAGGATTCACAAGGTCTTGTGTCACCATTGTGACACTTGCCCCTGTGTCCCTAAATGCCAAAGCCTCTCATCCATTGATTAAAGGCTGTTGTCTGTACTTGCCCAGATTTCTGGGACTCATAGAGGAGGGCACATCCATGCCTCCATCACAGACTAACACAGCCTGAGTCAGTTCTCTGACTAGGTCAGAGCCCAACTCAGTACCCAGGGTGAACCCTACTAAACCCTTGGCTGGAGCACTCCCACCAACTGTACTAGGGGAACAGGTGCCTTAGGGGCATTGGTGGGTGCTGGACTTGAGTCTTTGGACTTGGTGCAATCACTGGTCCAGTGGGTCTTTTGCTTACAGACCTTGCACCATGGTTTTCTTTGGCCTTTCCCTTTTGTAGACTGTGAATCCCCACCTGAAGAAGATTTTTGGGGGCCTGATGAAGACTTTTGATCTTTACCCTTCTCCCCACCCTTTTCAGAGTTCTTAGAATCTTGCTTCTTGGTGTCCCCACCTTGGTTCTGTACCTTCTGCTTCACCCTGGTTCTGACCCATTTGTCTGCCTTCTTTCCCAATTCTTGGGGAGAGGTCAGATCAGAGTCTACCAGGTATTGATGCAACAGCTGATTTTGACAGTTATTAAGAATCTGCTCCCTCATTATCAGATTGTACAATCCTGAGAAGTCACACACCTTACTGCCCATCAACCAGCTTGGCAGAACAATCCACATAGTCTACCCAGTCTTGAGTCTGTGCTTTTTGGGTATCTCTGAACTTCAACCTGTACTGTTCAGTGGTTAGGCCAAACCCATCAATAAGAGCACTCTTCAAGACCTTGTAATTATCAGCTTCCTCCTCTCTAACAGTGAGGAGCTTATCTCTACCTTTGTCTGCAAAGGAGAGCCACAAGATTGCTGCCCACTGCTCCTGAGGGACCTTCTGTACTTTACAGGCCCTCTCTAGAGCAGTTATCCACTTGTGGATATCATCCCCATTCTGATAGGGAGGGACAATCTTGCTCAGGTTCCTATGGTCATAATCAATCAATCAATCAATCACGGCATTTATAGAGCGCGCTACTCACCCGGGAGGGTCTCAAGGCGCTGGGGGAGGGGGTAAGTTACTGCTCGAACAGCCAGGTCTTGAGCTGCTTCCTGAAGGCGAGATGGTCCTGGGTTCGCCGAAGGTGAGTGGGGAGGGAGTTCCAGGTCTTGGCCGCCAGGTAGGAGAAGGATCTTCCTCCGGCGGTGGTTCTGCGGATGCGTGGTACGGTGGCGAGGGCGTGGCTGGTTGATCGTAGCTGGCGTGTGGGCGTGTAGAAGGACATGCGGTCGTTGAGGTACTTTGGGCCCAGGTCGTGGAGGGCCTTGTGTGCGTGGGTGAGGAGTCTGAACGTGATTCTCTTGCTGACGGGGAGCCAGTGCAGGTCTTTCAGGTGTACGGTGATGTGGCTGTTTCGGGGGATGTCCAGGATGAGTCGTGCGGAGGCGTTCTGGATGCGCTGGAGTCTCTTTTGAAGTTTGGCTGTGGTTCCGGCGTAGAGGGTGTTCCCATAGTCCAGTCGGCTGGTGACGAGTGCCTGGGTGACGGTCTTCCTGGTTTCAGTGGGGATCCATCTGAAGATCTTGCGGAGCATGCGCAGGAGTGTTGAAGCATGAAGATGAGACGGCGTTGACTTGTTTGGTCATTGATAGGGAGGAGTCCAGGATGAAGCCCAGGTTGCGTGCGTGGTCCGTTGGCTTGGGTGCGGTGCCCAGGGCCGGGGGCCACCAGGAGTCGTCCCAGGCGGAGGGTGATGAGCCCAGGATGAGGACTTCCGTCTTGTCTGAGTTCAGTTTAAGGCGGCTGTTCCTCATCCAGTCGGCGGCGTCTCTCATCCCGTCGTGCAGGTTGGCTCTGGCGGTAGTGGGGTCGTTGGTGAGGGAGAGGATCAGCTGGGTGTCGTCGGCGTAGGAGATGATGTTGAGGTTGTGTCGGCGTGCGATGGCTGCGAGGGGGCTCATGTAGACGTTGAAGAGGGTCGGGCTGAGTGAGGATCCTTGTGGAACGCCGCAGATGACTTCGGTGGCTTCGGATCTGAGCGGGGAGAGGCGGACTCTCTGGGTTCTTCCGGCGAGGAACGAGATGATCCATTCCAGTGCTTTCTCTCGGATTCCGATGTTGCTGAGGCGCTTCACTAGGGTGCGGTGGCAGACGGTGTCGAACGCCGCGGAGAGGTCCAGGAGGATGAGGGCAGCTGTTTCCCCGTTGTCGGTTAGGGTTCTGATGTCGTCGGTGGCTGCGATAAGGGCGGTCTCGGTGCTGTGGTTGGCCCGAAACCCGGACTGCGAGGGGTCGAGGGATCCATTCGTCTCGAGGAAGGCGGCAAGCTGTCTGTTGACGGTCTTCTCGATGACTTTGGCCGGAAACGGAAGGAGCGAGATGGGGCGGTAGTTCTTGAGGTCGGTGGGGTCCGCCGTTGGTTTCTTCAGGAGGGCGGTAAGCTCGGCGTGCTTCCAGCTCTCCGGGAAGGTGGCGGTGCGGAAGGAGGAGTTGATGATGTCCCGGAGATGGGGTGCGATGGTGGCGTCGGCTTTGTTGAAGACGTGGTGTGGGCAGGGGTCGGTTGGTGATCCGGAGTGGATGGAGTTCATCGTGCGGGTGGTGTCTTCGGTGTTGATCGGGGTCCAGTTGCAGAGGGTGGTGGTGGCGGGCATTGGTTCGGCGGTAGGGTGCGTTGTTTGTGCGTTGAAGCTGTTGTGTATGTCGGTGATCTTGCGGTGGAAGAACGCGGAGAGTGAGTTGCAGAGGTCTTGCGAGGGGTGATGTCGTTGTTTCCGGCGCTGGGGTTGGAGAACTCTTTGACGATGCTGAAAAGTTCCTTGCTGTCATGGGCGTTGTTGTCCAGTCGTTCTTTGAGTGCCGACTTCTTGGTGGCACGGATCAGCTGGTGGTGTTTGCGGGTGGCGTGCTTGAGGGCGGTCCTGTTGTCTGTGGTCTGGTCGAGTCGCCAGGTTTTCTCGAGAGTGCGGCAGTTCTTCTTGGATTCCTTGAGTTCGTTGGTGAACCAAGGGGTTTTCTTGCTTCCGGGTCTGCTGGGAGGGTTTTTAGTGGTGCGAGGTCGTCGGCGCAGGCGGTCAGCCACTTGGCGAGGTTGCTGGCTGCTTCGTTTGGGTCCGTTGTGTCGGTGGGTGTGTTCTGGCTGAGGGAGGCGGTGAGCTGCTCGGCGGTGATCTTGCTCCAGCTCCGGCGGGGAGCCTGTTGCGGGTGGTGGTGGGTCGCAGTCTTTCTGAAGCTGAAGTGGACGCAGCTGTGGTCGGTCCAGTGGAGTCCGGTGGCGTGGCTGAAGGAGATGTGCTTGCTGGACGAGAAGACGGGGTCAAGCGTGTGGCCGGCGTAGTGGGTGGGCGTGTTCACCAGTTGCTTGAGTCCGAGGTTGGCGAGGTTGTCCAGCAGGGCGGTGGTGTTTCTGTCGTTGTTGTTCTCCAGGTGGAAGTTGAGGTCCCCTAGGAGGATGTAGTCGGCGGAGGGCATGGCGTGCGGGCTGATGAAGTCTGCGATGTCTTCGCTGAATAGTGTGCGTGGTCCCGGGGGTCTGTAGATGAGGGTGCCTCGGAGGGTGGTCTTGGGGTCCGTGTGTATCTGGAAGTGTAGGTGTTCGGCGGCGGTGAAGGTCTCGTCGGAGTTAGTCGAGATGCGGATGGTGTTCTTGTGTACGATGGCGATGCCTCCTCCCGTCTGGTTGACGCGGTCCTTCCGGGTGATCTTGTATCCATCCGGGATGGCTATGGCGATGTCAGGCGCTGAGGAGGCGTTCATCCAGGTTTCGGTGAGGAAGGCGATGTCCGGTGCTGTTGCGTCGAGCAGGTCCCAGAGTTCCACGGCGTGCCTGTGGACGGAGCGGGTGTTCAGCAGGATGCATTTCAGGTGGTTGCTGCTGTTGCTCGACTTGGCGGAGGTGGTGCACGTCAGGGGGCAGGTGAATCGGCAGGTTTGGCAGGTGAAGGGTCCGTGGGTGCGTCTCGGTGAGGCTCGGTAGCAGGCAGGGTTCCGGCCGGCATTGAGTGCGGTGAGTGTGGCGGCGTCGTAGGTCCGTCGAGTGGTGTTGCATCGGTGGGATCCAGGGGTTCTGGCGCTGGGCGCGGCCCAGTCGCGGACGGGCGCAGACGGGCTTGCCTTAGGCGCGCCTTCGGCGCGCCAGCGGCGCGCCCGCTGCGCACGTCCGCTGCGCGGCCGTGCAGCGGCCGCCATTTATGGGGAGGCGGGAGGCAGGGGCAGCGAATGGGCAGTCAGGGGCGGGGCCGCAGGGGCGCAGCGGCGGGAATGGCGATAGGCAGCGAGGGGCACAGAAGGAAAAAGCGGGGGGAAAGCAGGCAAATCACGGGCACAACAACAGTGGGGCAGCGAGGGGCACAGAAGGAAAAACGGGGGGAAAGCAGGCAAATCACGGGCACAACAACAGTGGGGCAGCGAGGGGCACAGAAGGAAAAACGGGGGGAAAGCAGGCAAATCACGGGCACAACAACAGTGGGGCAGCGAGGGGCACAGAAGGAAAAACGGGGGGGAAAGCAGGCAAATCACGGGCACAACAACAGTGGGGCAGCGAGGGGCACAGAAGGAAAAACGGGGGGAAAGCAGGCAAATCACGGGCACAACAACAGTGGGGCAGCGAGGGGCACAGAAGGAAAAACGGGGGGAAAGCAGGCAAATCACGGGCACAACAACAGTGGGGCAGCGAGGGGCACAGAAGGAAAAACGGGGGGAAAGCAGGCAAATCACGGGCACAACAACAGTGGGGCAGCGAGGGGCACAGAAGGAAAAACGGGGGGAAAGCAGGCAAATCACGGGCACAACAACAGTGGGGCAGCGAGGGGCACAGAAGGAAAAACGGGGGGAAAGCAGGCAAATCACGGGCACAACAACAGTGGGGCAGCGAGGGGCACAGAAGGAAAAACGGGGGGAAAGCAGGCAAATCACGGGCACAACAACAGTGGGGCAGCGAGGGGCACAGAAGGAAAAACGGGGGGAAAGCAGGCAAATCACGGGCACAACAACAGTGGGGCAGCGAGGGGCACAGAAGGAAAAACGGGGGGAAAGCAGGCAAATCACGGGCACAACAACAGTGGGGCAGCGAGGGGCACAGAAGGAAAAACGGGGGGAAAGCAGGCAAATCACGGGCACAACAACAGTGGGGCGGCGAGGGGCACAGAAGGAAAAACGGGGGGAAAGCAGGCAAATCACGGGCACAACAACAGTGGGGCAGCGGGGGCACAGAAGGAAAAACGGGGGGAAAGCAGGCAAATCACGGGCACAACAACAGTGGGGCAGCGAGGGGCACAGAAGGAAAAACGGGGGGAAAGCAGGCAAATCACGGGCACAACAACAGTGGGGCAGCGAGGGCACAGAAGGAAAAACGGGGGGAAAGCAGGCAAATCACGGGCACAACAACAGTGGGGCAGCGAGGGGCACAGAAGGAAAAACGGGGGGGAAAGCAGGCAAATCACGGGCACAACAACAGTGGGGCAGCGAGGGGCACAGAAGGAAAAACGGGGGGAAAGCAGGCAAATCACGGGCACAACAACAGTGGGGCAGCGAGGGGCACAGAAAGGAAAGGGAGACAAGCAGACAAAACTGGCACCGGGGCCACAAGCGGAGGGCGATCTTACCTACAGGAGCAGCGGGCAGACAGCACAGGCGGAGCTGTGTGGTGGGGGAGCGACCTACCTGGCAAGGTCAAGGGTCGCTCTCCTCACCGTGCAGCGGCCGCCATTTATGGGGAGGTGGGAGGGAGGAGCAGCTGGGAGGCGGGAGGCAGGGGCAGCGAATGGGCAGTCAGGGGGCGGGGCCGCAGGGACGCAGCGGCGGGAATGGCGATAGGCAGCGAGGGCGCAGAAGGAAAACGGGGGGAAAGCAGGCAAATCACGGGCACAACAACAGTGGGGCAGCGAGGGGCACAGAAGGAAAAACGGGGGGAAAGCAGGCAAATCACGGGCACAACAACAGTGGGGCAGCGAGGGGCACAGAAGGAAAAACGGGGGAAAGCAGGCAAATCACGGGCACAACAACAGTGGGGCAGCGAGGGGCACAGAAGGAAAAACGGGGGGAAAGCAGGCAAATCACGGGCACAACAACAGTGGGGCAGCGAGGGGCACAGAAGGAAAAACGGGGGGAAAGCAGGCAAATCACGGGCACAACAACAGTGGGGCAGCGAGGGGCACAGAAGGAAAAACGGGGGGAAAGCAGGCAAATCACGGGCACAACAACAGTGGGGCAGCGAGGGGCACAGAAGGAAAAACGGGGGGAAAGCAGGCAAATCACGGGCACAACAACAGTGGGGCAGCGAGGGGCACAGAAGGAAAAACGGGGGGAAAGCAGGCAAATCACGGGCACAACAACAGTGGGGCAGCGAGGGGCACAGAAGGAAAAACGGGGGGAAAGCAGGCAAATCACGGGCACAACAACAGTGGGGCAGCGAGGGGCACAGAAGGAAAAACGGGGGGAAAGCAGGCAAATCACGGGCACAACAACAGTGGGGCAGCGAGGGGCACAGAAGGAAAACGGGGGGAAAGCAGGCAAATCACGGGCACAACAACAGTGGGGCAGCGAGGGGCACAGAAGGAAAAACGGGGGGAAAGCAGGCAAATCACGGGCACAACAACAGTGGGGCAGCGAGGGGCACAGAAGGAAAAACGGGGGGAAAGCAGGCAAATCACGGGCACAACAACAGTGGGGCGGCGAGGGGCACAGAAGGAAAAACGGGGGGGAAAGCAGGCAAATCACGGGCACAACAACAGTGGGGCAGCGGGGGCACAGAAGGAAAACGGGGGGAAAGCAGGCAAATCACGGGCACAACAACAGTGGGGCAGCGAGGGGCACAGAAGGAAAAACGGGGGGAAAGCAGGCAAATCACGGGCACAACAACAGTGGGGCAGCGAGGGGCACAGAAGGAAAAACGGGGGGAAAGCAGGCAAATCACGGGCACAACAACAGTGGGGCAGCGAGGGGCACAGAAGGAAAAACGGGGGGAAAGCAGGCAAATCACGGGCACAACAACAGTGGGGCAGCGAGGGGCACAGAAGGAAAAACGGGGGGAAAGCAGGCAAATCACGGGCACAACAACAGTGGGGCAGCGAGGGGCACAGAAAGGAAAGGGGAGACAAGCAGACAAAACTGGCACCGGGGCCACAAGCGGAGGGCGATCTTACCTACAGGAGCAGCGGGCAGACAGCACAGGCGGAGCTGTGTGGTGGGGAGCGACCTACCTGGCAAGGTCAAGGGTCATAGGACCTTTCCCTATCTCTAGGGACATGGCTGCCACCATGGGACTCTAGTCCCAACTTTCTTTTCTCTCTAAAGAGATCTAGGGACTCCCTGTCTAAGGCTACTTGCTTCCTTCTGAGTTCAAGCTGAGCTTCCTCATATTGAATCAGCCTTGTTCTCCTCTCATGAGAGGATTCCCTCCTATGAGATGAGACAGAGCTCCCTATTGAGGTGCCAGAGTGGTTAGACTCCTGAGAAGGAGATCTAGACTTTCTGGGCACACTCATAATCCTTCCTGGGGGACAAAGAGGGCATCATCCTGATCATCCTCTTCATCTTCCACAGGAGGGATTGGGTTATCCAGGTCAGGGTCATTGTCACCCTCCTGGCCAGTTTCAGAGGGGGGCTGGGGGTATTGGTACCCCTGGTCCCTTCCTCTTCTTCTGCCCCACCCTCAGCTCCTACCCCTTCAGTCCCCAAGGGCTTACTAAGGTCATAAGCCACCAACAACTCTTTAAGGTGTTGGGTGGTGGGACTTTGGCCTGTCCTTAATTTCCTCAAGTTACATAATGCTCTCAATTCCAAGAATGGGAGGGTATCATACTTGGAGGGAAGAAGCCCAGTGGCTTCTGGTAAGGATTCTCTAGATCCTACCTTTAAAGACATTACTAGTGTAGTGTGGTGTATGCATTGCCTACTCTAGTGTGGCCTACTAAACTCTCTTGAGTTGTAGAAAGGGTGTGCTATCCCTTAACACACAACTCTAAGTTCAGTAGAACTTACTGTATTCTAAGCTTAAATTATATGTACCTTAGGTACCTTTAGTGGTTTTCAGTTGATCAATTCAATTGAGATTATCTGGTAAAACAATAGCAAGCTGGAATCCCACACGCTGCACACCAATGTGAGAAGTTGGCCTGGCATATGCTGTCCACTAATTATAGTGGGCACCTTGCACCAGTCCAAACAACCCCTTATTGGAGATAGGTTAAAGACAACCTTATTGAAAGCTATCCTAGTGGTAGCTATGGAGAGCAGCCTTCAGGCTAAGTCTTGAAGGAATGTAAAGCAGCTTGTTTTACCAGTCTATAATCTCTTGAGTGACCAAATGAAAGAGCACCACACCAGGTATATATTCAAAATATATGTATTTATTGCTAAACACACCCCTCTAGTCTCTTTATGAGGCTAGAGTTCGAAGTACATAAGTTAGAAGTTATTTAAACACAGTAATAGCACAAATACACGTTTGGGCCCTAGGGGCGTACCAAACCATATACCAATAAAGTGGTATAAGAACCACGACTGAACTAGACACTAGGCCTAGAGCCTCTAGAAGTGCTTGGACCACAAGGAACCACCCAAGGTAGTGACACAGGGGACCCACGGGGACGCATGCAGTGTAAATACACAACTGCGATACGCCGTTGACTTCTATGGAGAAAGTCGCGATCAGGAAATTAAAGAAAAGGGACACTTAAAGGAGGACTTGGAGCAAACCCTTTGAGAACTAGTACTTTGAAGAGTCTCTACCCACGGGAGCACCGGAGTACTCGTGTTACCTCACCCAGGGAAGCCGGGTGCATAGGTGCCTTTCGGGGTCGGGTTTCGTCGTCGATTTGAATGGCGATCTGCTGCAAAGTGCTGCTGGCGACCAAGTGGAAAGTGGACGGGTGGATCCAAGATTGGATCGGAGATCTGAAGAACCTGAAAGCAGAGGGGACAGAGTCTGGGTCACTAGCCAGTGACCAGGAAGGCGATGGACAGATGCCCACCGATGTCGAGTGCTTCAGGTGCGTTGACGGTCGTCTTGACTCTTCAGCCACGAGGTCCAGGAGGCGTTGTCGGCAACCAGGAGCAGGATTCAGGCTGGTACACAATGTCTGTCGAGTGCTGAGGTATTGGCGACCGGATTGGACCCAACAAGCCTTGGCAACGGCAAGTCTTGATGAAGATGAAGATCGTCGATGGTGCAGACCAGCAAGGTCTGGGGAACTCACCCAGTGAGGGTAAGTGAGGGTAGGCCTGGAGCAACCAGGATGCCCAAGAAAAAAAAGATTGGCCTTCGTTAAGGGCTACTAGCCAATGGGCTAGCGACCGCGAAGGAGCCTCGAGACGTCGCACGTGGATCTGGCTCACAGGACACTCGTGGAGTGGAGGCCAGTGATCTTCGAAGCAGTTCGTGCTGGAGGCTAGGGCTACTCGGATCCCAAAGCACGACTTCATGGGAGACCCAAAAGAGGATGCACTTGCAAATGTGCTCGGTGTCCAGGGGTCACGGTCTCACGTTACCCACGATAGCTATGGGCCTCAGCTTTGCTGGGAACTCAGGGTAGCCTCGGGGAAGTCTGAAAATCCACCTCTGGTGATGCGAAGACTTCGGCGTCCGACAGGAGCTTCAGAAATGCAGACTGGACAGATGCATCTTTGGTGCCTGCCAAGCAGGGGAGTCACTCCTTGACCCCAAGGGAGATTCTTCTGTCCTCTAATCTTGAGTAGAGCGTCGAAGGTCCAGGATTCTGTTTCAGAGTTTCGTCCAGGGATAATCTAAAGTCCTAAGGACTGGGTTCCTATACTTATACCAAGTTTAGGGGTTGGACTACTCTGTGGCCCCACCTATGGGTGGGTCAGGGCAGAGGGGTGGCTACACCCCTTTCCCTTTGTCCAGTTCGTGCCAAAGCAGGGGCTGCAAGCCCCTGATCTGGTTTGAACTGGGGTATGCACAGCGACACCAAGTGTGCCCCCAGTGCAGGACTTCAAAGCCCCCGAAAGTGCTCCCGCCCAGCCCCAATACACATTATCCTGTCTGGGGAGGTGGTCACACCTCCCTGGGACAGGAAACATATTGTCCAGGCCTCCCCTGCTGGAGTTTCGTCCAGCAGCAGGAGGCCAGACTCGTGTCTGTGGCAGCAGCATCCATTTTGTGATGCCAGGGCTTTGGAAAGAAGTTACCGGGCTAGCCAGAGTTAACATGTCTTTCCCTCTAGAAGGGTGGAATGCTACCCCCGCCGCCAGAATTGGCGGGGGGTAGTATTCCAAGATGTTTGACACCAAACACGACATGTTTAGGTGCAGCCATTCCAAAGTTAGCATTTAACGCGCGGTTATAATGCGCTTAAGAGTATATGGTCAGGCTGCACTACAAACAGCATCAGAGAAGGGTCTCCGAACGCTGCAGAGGGGCCCTGCTCATGCAGGGGCACCCTCTCACATAGGAACCACGCACTCTGCCTTCAGGATTGATAAGGCCTGCCTTAGGAGTGACTTATAGGTTTATATGTGTGTATGTATTTAGTGATATAGGTAACCTATATCACAGTAAGGGAGTGCATGCACCACCTTACCCAGGCTGCAGTAGCAGACCTGTGGTGTCAGTTTGGATGGCCTTCCAGGGGTGGCATAATACATGCTGCAGCCCCTGGTAGGCCTCTGAGGTACCTATGCCCTTGGTACATAGTATACCATATACTAGGGACTTATAAGGGCACTCCAGATTCCAATCAGTGATGTGCCTAAGGCACATGGAAACCATTTTAGAGAGGAAGCAGCTAGGCTGGGGTTCTGATTAGCAGGGCCCCAGCCAGACTAATGTCGAAAAACAGTGAAGCATCAGCAAAAAGTGGGGGTACCCATGTGAAGCAGATCCTACTCTCCTACAGGGATGTACAGTTTCTGAGAGTGAAGGACCAGCTTATCTGTGCTAGTATGGTTAGGTGTTTTGATCTATTCTTCTGTCTTTAATTTTTTATATTCTTCATGTTCGGCCACCATAAAGGTATCACCCTCGCTGACTGCAACTATCTTTTCCAGTGGAATGATAGTAGGGGAGTCTGATGTGGAATGGGAAGAGTGGACATACCCCAGTCTAGAAAGAACATCAGACCGCAACTGCTTGGTCCCTGGGCGATAGGCGTTGATGAAATCAAACCCAATAAAGAAATGCAGACATCTCATTTGGCGGGGAAGAGAGCTCTAATGGAGCTCAAGCTTTGTAACGTTTTATGATCTGAGAATATTGTAACTGTATGTTTAGCCCCCTGTACACCAGTTTGATGGCCAGAAGTTCTATTTCTGCCACCGTATAGTTTTGCTCTGCCGGTAGATGTTTTTTGGAATAAAAGGCTATGGGATGCATGTGGCCAGTTATTGGGTTCTTTTGAGATAAAATTCCTCCTACGGCTACCTGCGAGCATCGACTTCGACGTAATAGGGCTGGTCTGGATTGGGATGCTGAAGAGGATGGGTGTAGTGATGAATTTAGTTTTTAACAGTTCCAGTGCCTGATTGGCTTCAGGAGACCATGCAAATGATTGCCCCTGTTTTAGCAGCTGTGTTATGGGCGCCACTAACTCTGAAAAATGCTGGATGAAACAACAACAGAAATTGGTGAAGCCAAGTATCTGTCGAATTTCCTGGACATTTGTTGGAGTTGGACAATTGGCAATGGCTTCTACCTTTTTGGGGTCCGTAGTGATACCTGTTGGAGATAAGTGATACCTCAGAAACTCTACTGACTGTACATGGAAGGAACATTTGTCTAATTTAGCAAAGAAAGCGTTTTCCCTAAGGTCCTGCAAGATGGCGCACACATGCTGTACATGTTCTTGTTCTGAGTTTGAGTAAATCAGAATGCCGTATATGTAGACAATTGCACAAGCATCCCAAAACTCCCCACAATACCTCATTAATGAAATATTGAAATGCTGCCGAGCATTACATAGCCCGAACGGCATCACAGTATACTCAAACAACCTGAACGTAGTCCTAAAGGCGGTTTTCCATTCATCGCCTTATCATACACGGATTAGATGGTAAGCTCCCCGTAAAATTAGTTTTGTATAAATGGTGGAATTTCTAACCTGATCAAGTAGTAACAGAATTAATGGGAGAGGATTTTGGTTCTTAATAGTCACATTATTGACCACCCTGTAAACCACACAAGCCCTCAACTTCCCATTCTTCTTGGGTGCAAAGAAGAGTGGGGAAGACGCAGGCAATGTGGAGTGTTGTATAAAACCTATCTCTAGTAGTTCATCCAAATATTTGCCTAGATATTGAGTTTCTGGTTCTGTCAATGCATAGACTCTATGCAGGGCAGCGTTGCCTCGGGAGGAGATCAATGCAGCAATCAAAGGCTCTTTGTGGGGACAGTTGGGTGGCTTTCACGGGGTCAAAAACATCTTGAACATCCTGGTATTTTTTGGGTAGTTTAAGGTTTTCTGTTCCTTGGACCAACGCACAATGCAGAGGTATTTCCACCTCTGGAGCCTTGTGGTAGCAGGTAGCAATGCAGAAGGGTGAGTCCAAGGTTACGGTGCGGTATAACCAATCAGTTTTTGGATTATAGTGTTCTAGCCAAGGTACTCCCAAAATGATCCCAAAGGTCGGAGTGTCTATTAGATCAAAGACAAGTCGTTCATTATGCCCATTATTGCACACTAAGGTTAGAGCCTCTGTGTGAAAAAAAATTAGTCCAGAAGACAACTCTGAACCATCTACTGCTCGCACAGGCTCAGGTTTATCTATAGGAATTTTTGTGAGCCCAAGATTGGCAGCCAGGGTTAAATCGAGGAAACTGCCTGTGGCCCCTGAGTCAATAAGCATGGATATTATGTGCCTCGTCTGTGGGGATAAGATTACTGTGACTCGGACAGTCAGATGCTGCTAAATTTGTGTTCATACATTGGCCAGATATTGTGAGATCTGTAAGGCTTCTCTCGATGAGACGATCTCCATTCTGGTCGAGAGCCTTAGTTTTCCTGATCTTAATCGACCTCTACACTAGCCACAGCCTTAGTCTTTTTTGCTTTTGCAGAACATTCCCTAGCGAAAAGACCAGCTTTGCCACAATAAAGACATAGGTTTAATTTGCAGCAACGTTCCTTTTTTTCTCATTAGATAGTAAACCCTTTATACCTCCAATCTGCATAGGTCAGTATTAAGAGTCATAGGGGCATATTATCAAGAACAACGTTAAAATTATCGCCGCTTTAGCGGCAGAAAACTGCCGCTAAAGCGGCGATAATGGGCTTGATAATATGCCCTTGAGAATTCCAATAGAAGCCCATGTTGACACCAGAACATGGGCTTCTATTGGAATTCTCAGAGCATATTATCAAGCCCATTATCACCGCTTTAGCGACAGTTTTCTGCCGCAAAAGCGGCGATAATTTTAACGCCGTTTCTTGATAATATGCCCCTTACTGTCTGACTTCTTCTCGGTTTTGAGAACAATTACTCTGGTGTCACTGCGAGATCGGTCACCCTTTCACTCGTCCAATCAGTGATCTAGCTTAACCATAAGATCAAAAAATTCAGCACAATAATCAGGCAGATCAACAATATGCGAGAGGGAATCTTTAAGGTCCTCTCTTAAACTTCAATAAAATAAGCATATTCTTTTCTCTTCCGGCCAGTCTGTTTTTGCCACCAGTCGATTGAAAGTAGTGATATAAGTCAGCAGGTTCTAAGAGCCTTGTCATAGGGTCAATAACTCATTGTCACTTGCTTGGATAAAAACATGTTTTGCAAAGAACTTAGTCATGGCAGCCTTAAAAGCAGAATAGTTGTACGAAAGGTGATCATTTGTTTCTATTAAAGGAATTGCCTAGTTAATGGATACACCCCCAAATAAGAGATTACAAATGCTACTTTAAAAGCGTCATTGGGGAATGTATGAGGTTTAAATAGGAAATGTATTTGGCAATGAATCATAAAGTCTGCAAATTTAGTACTGTCGCCATGAAAGTGTTCTGGAGCTGCTAAGGGCACAAGACTCAGTGTAGAAACAAATACATGCAGATTCTGGTCAGTAATTGAAAACGCCCCTCTCTGAAATGGTTCTCCAAACACAGGCTGGGTCAAGACTGGGCGACTATCCTTGGGTTCAGTATTCTCCATTGCGTGAAATGTGTCCTCTCTCATTGCAACTCTTCCTTAAGTGTTTCATTTTCTGCTTTTAACCTACTCAGATCTAGCTGAAACTCTGGCATAAACTCAGGCAGATTGTTAGTGTCATTGAGGTCCCCTGATAAGGCATGTGCTAGATCATCCGTGAATATTTGGTCTTGATTGGCCATGGCGCTGCCCAAAAGGAATGTTAAGTGTTGTGGCTTAGCCTTCTGTCATAAGCCACCTACTTGGATACCAGGTGATTCGAATTGGGCGGCAACGCGAGTTCCATAATCCTGCTGAGACTTTCCCTCAGTTTACAGGAGGAGACACTGCTCCGATGGCAAATCCCAGGGGGAAGTGGGTTGAGATGGAGAGAGCATGTGAAGTCAAAAGATGCTGTGGCTCGTCGACTCAAAATCTACACTGCAGCAGGTATTCACACCAGTCTGATGAATTGTACCAGCAGAAATGGTACCTATAAACACACAAATAATAAGGCTTTAGTCTAGTATTAACTATATCTCTTAAGGTATCACCTCAGGAAAACTTTTCAAATCTCAACCAACCTTTAGTTTTGTTGTCATTTGTTTTTTAGATTGTTCGTAGAGGTCCATTCATCAAAGTTTCGAAACTGTAGTGAGTATGATTTCAGCCTCAAACACACAAACAAATTTGGAAGGGGCTAGCTTCACCCAAGTCCTCTCTGACTGTGCCATGCCAACAGTATGTACAATTTTAACAAAACCACTGGTTATCTTTGTTTGTAGCACATGAGCCATGGCAACAGCATGTACAATTTTAACAAAAACACTGGTTATCTTTGTTTGCAGCACGAAGCTCGCTCAGCGAGTAGCGAAATCAAGTCTGTTAATGCGTCTCTCATTTTCTTCTAGTTTTTTCTATTCAGGTGTGAGACTAATGCAGGATGTTCTTCGGGGAGAGGTTAAAGTGGGAGGAACAAGGGAGCTAGCAAGTCAGAGTCCAGGAAGCAGGGAAACAGGTATTTAGCAGGATAAGAGGCTAAGACAGCTTGTCTTTGTTCTGCACGTGAGTGTTAATTGCACTGCTTTAGAATGTTCACAAAGGCTGCATTCTAATTGTTTGTAACCAGGACTAGGTGCAGATAATTAACTTGATGAGGCTGCCTTCTAGAAGGTGCTTTAGAATGTTCACAAAGGTTGGGTTCTAATTGCTTATAGCAAGGAACAGGTGCAGATTATTACCTTAATGAGGCTGTCTTCTAGAAGGTGCTTTAGAATGTTCAATAAGGTCGCGTTCTAATTGCTTATAGCAAGGAACAGGTGCAGGTGATTAATTTGATGAGGGCTGCCTTGGGGAAGGTTACGTGGCTTTTTATGGCCGTATAAATATGTGAAACTTTCATGCAGAAAACTGCGTGAAAGGGGTGTTCCATGGGTGTTGCTGGGGGCGTTCCCAGCAACATCCATGACTTTTTGACACTGCCCCATATTTACGAGAAATCATAAGCCTGAGGCAGCACCAACAACTTATGCCTCCCCAGGGGAGGTGTAAGGGAGGCACAACAAGGACGAATAACTTCCTCTTGTGTTTATTTTTTGTGCTGGAAGGTTTCCCTTCCTGCACAAAAATAATTATCCCCGCAATGTAGGCACCCTTGCACCATGGTGCAAAGGTGCCTGCATTGGTGCATGGCAGCCCATTGAGCGCTGGTGCTGGGGAAAGGGACAGGAATGCACCGTATCTAATAGATACGGCTCATTTCTGCCCTTTACTTTTTCCGTAGGGCACTGCAGCAGCAAGGCCTGGTGCGGCTGCACTACGGCAAAAAACCCATAAATGAGGCCCTTAGTTTAGTGCTGGCAAGTACCCTTTGCACTGTTTTGTAACATAGTGCCAAGGGAGTGTTACATGGGTAGTACATGGGTGTTCCCATGCACCCAACCATGCCTTTTGATGCCAATCCCTATCTACAAACAAATAGTAAACAGAGCTTATTGTGAAAAGGTAATGGCAAGTAATGTATTTCTCTTCTCTGCAGGTGTGCTGCACTGTGCAGCACACTTACAAAGTAGGAAAAGTCATAAAGTTTGCCTAAGCGTAGTATTCTGTACTGGAAGAGTACCTTTCCAGTACTAAACCTATGGTAGAGTAAGGCACACACCTTTGCTATGGTGCAAAGGTGTGTGCCAGGCACAGAGCATTCAAAATTAGCGCTGGTGCAAGGTAGAGGGGAAGAGCAAGCCATATCGCTGTAAAACATGGCTATCTCCTGCTCCCTCCCTGTCACGCAACACAGAGCAGCATAATTTTGCAGCTGTGCTATCTACTGTGCTAGTTTTGAACATCGGGCAGAAGTTTTTAAGATGCACCATTGTGCAAGGGTGTCTGCATGAGTGTAGAATACAATTTGTACTTTAACGGATATTTCACAGTACAAAATAATAAGCCAATGCTAACAATATTAATGTGCAACTTTATCCGAGTGGGTTATGTCAAAAGGCATGGGTGATTGCATGGGGTTGCCCATGTGACGAACCCTCCGCGCTAAGTAACGCAAAGCAGTGCTTCGCGCTGCTTTGCGCTACTTTGAGGGTGCTTTCTTGTTTTGCACTGGAAAGTAAATTCCCCCCCCCAAAAAAAAATGTATGCTAACCCAGCACAATATGTTTCAAAATATCCTCCTACATTTGTTGGGTGAAATATTTTAACCCATGATGAAGGTGTTTACAATGTTCAATCTTAATACCATGCACACTGTGTGCATTTCTGTGAACTGGTTAATTTTATGGCCATATTGAAGTGGGAGCTTTCCACCTGAAATGCAACACATTAATCCTGTTAGCCTTCACACATTGGCCTCTCCTGATATGTATACAGATGATGATGCAACACATCAGGCCACATTCACCCATGTAAGCACAAACTGTGGACCAGAGTGTATGTTATGCCACAATCTTGGCCTTCAGCATGTAGCCTTCAGCATCTGTCCTTCTTTGCAACTTCAACTTTCCTCCAGAGGTGGCACTGCTTCTATGGGCAGGATTACATCCCTCATCTGTACTTTTATGTAACTTGCATATGATTTACTTGTGTTTTGGGGGAAACACACAGCTGGTTCACTAGCTGTAGGACAACATATGTGGTGTAATCATTATAGTTTTGTGTCTTTGACATGAACACATTTGTTTTGCCATTGAAAAGGGATTAATTGGGCCTAAGTCAGCCTGGTTAGTGTTCACTGATGTAAACTTTGTATTTATTTCTACCTGTGTGTATTTGTCATCTGAAGTCCAAAATTTAATTTTTCAAGCACTACTGTTGTACTGACTCAGTTGGACATGTAGTTGTAACTCATATATGATATATATGGTTATTTTATAAAAATTCACAGCTCTCTGTAGGTGATCCTTACACTCCGTTTGGTGTTCCTCGTGAACATCACCTCAGCACATTGTATGAGTGTGCTTTTGCCACTCTATATTGAACCACCATATACCAGCTTATTTACAGATATTCTGCTGTTTTAAGTGATACTTTCACCCTCCTTACAGACTGTTGTAATAGCATTCGATGTCAGCTGACCATCACTCTACTGGCATGCAACTGTACACCTCACACCCCATTATGGAGTTGTAGATTCTGAATATTTTCAGTTTATATGGGAGGGTGCCCATACATATTTGGTGACAATTGAGACATTGTAAAGATAGTACTGTTTAGTTTCTTGCTTAATGTTCAAATATTTTAAGGCCATGCACAGGAACAACTTATCCTGTGGGAGGAATGCATGCATCTATTTCACCTCCACATTTGCCATTTGCCAGGCGCAGTGATTTTTATTTACTATCTGTAGTGACATATGGATTTGTGGATATGAAATGTGGGTCTTACCTACATATACATTGCCCACTACACTCAGATTACTATGCAATCTGGGTAGTGAATTGAGCTAAGATAATACTTCCACACCCCCAATACAATGGGAATGCTTGCTTAAATGGTTACGGACAATAACAATCTCCATGGTTGCCACAGACAGTAGATATTTGTTGTGCTTCTGCTGCTAGATCTCCCAGTAAATAGCTCCAGCTCTTTTTGCGCATGTTTTGTACCTGCGCTATTTTTTCTGCGCTAATCTTTTTTGCGCTACTTCGTGTCACTTTGCGTGACTCTTGTAAATGCTTGTGCCTACAAAGCTTTGGTGCTTTTTGCGTGGGTAACGCCCTGAAACACCCACTCTGCACACATTAAATCGACTTTGGCGCAGAGAGAGACGCTGAACCGTTTGTGCATCACGCTAACTTTAAAATATGGCGCAAATACTTACTTGCACCTATCTGAAAATGTGTGCGAGTTTTCGCGCCACTTTGCATCACCCGAGCCCTAGCGCAAACTCTTTGAAAATCTGCCCCAAAGAGTCTTGTTTATGCACATCCTTGAGTTGACATTTGTGTATTGTTAGCTAGCGGCGAGCCAGAGACTCCTCATCATTCTTCAAGGTGGTGTAGTGCTCTGGTTCAGCCATGTTGTCAGTGTTCTGAACAGTGGCTGTCATGCCCACGATCAAGTCTGCATTACTCGCTCTCAATCTAGTGAAGTGTTTCACGCACTACGATAACCACCTGCTCATTTAACTGTGGTATTCCTTTAGAGCACGCGGATGTAACAAATTTGGTGCCAGTAGTGTGCTAATGCAATCAGGTTCTTAAAACAAGACTCCCCACAAAATAGGTATAGCAAGAGCTCAGACATTACGATGAGTGGGTATTACACTAGAAAGCTTGGTCAGGATTCTTGTGGTACTTTTGGCATTGGTGACAATAGCCTAATACGTAGGTGTTGGCAAGTCACTGGTTGTATTAGGCCTGCTGATATTTTGGGTACTACACAGAAGAGTTCTTAAAGTATGGCTGGTCACTGAGTTGGTTGCAGTGGTAAACACTACATTTTCTATGGTGATTGTATGTACTAGAGCTAACATCACCTTACTCTGAGGCAGCAGGTTTTTTGTCTTAGGCTATTCATGTTCAGTTCAAATATGTATGTGTTGTTGTCTTAGAAGGTGTCAAGACCCGTTCTAGAAATTTCACAGTGCAGAATTTTCCATCACACAGGTCAGTTGGGAACCTTTTCTTTAATCTGGGTCAATAAACTCAACAAGTAGGGACACTCTGGAAAGAGACAAGCACTCTTTTGAAACGCAGGATTAGCCTGATCTTCACGGCCTGTGGCTGTTTACGACATGCTATGTTTAGAATAACTTATAGTGTTACTGTGATCAGTTTATAGTTTTTGTTCTTTGGAGATGGTTGTGGGGCAAGGTGTATTCAAAAATATGTTGCATCATAGGCAGCTCAACTTGTTTAATTAATGCTGCAGGCCACTTGTAGCATTTAATTTACAGGCCCTGGGCATATGCAGTCCACTTTGCTAGGGACTTAAAAGTAAATTAAATATGTATATTAAGTTTGTAGATAAGTCAATGTTACCATGTTTAAAGCAGAGAGCACATGCACTTTATCTCTGTTTAGCAGTGGTAAAGTGCCCAGAGTACTAACGTCAGCAAAAAAGAAATCAGCAAAACAGGAGTTCAGGAGGCAAAAACATTAGGGAAAACCATGCCATGGATGCCAGGTCTTACAGGGTGTCTGAATAATCTTCTTCCAGAAATTGGTAGATGGCTGGAGCACTCGTCATGATGCAAAAGTCCTCAAGACACCCACTCGGCCTTCACAATGTGAGCTGTGAGATGACCGGCTGGTCCGAGTGAAATTCTGAAGTGAATTGAAGGCCCCAGTGACCGTAATTCTTCACACACATGTGAAGGCTGAGTGGGAATAAGGAGGACTTTTGCCTCATGACGAGTGCTTCAGCTGTCACCCAATTTCAAACACCCTATCTCTTTCCTAAAAACTTCCCATAACTGTTCAACAGCCTTCAATATCATACCTCCCCCTCACAAACTTGCACCTGAGGATTTGCTTTGGGATCAAGATAGGCTACTAAATTTCTTTGAATCAGGCAACCAGGAATATTGTCGCTTTTTTCTGACATATAAATCTTCCAATGTGCCTTTCTATCTTTAAACTCTTTCAATGAAAAAAATGTTTCATGGGAATGTTCTGCACTGCATATCCACCTGATTTCACTGCTATCACCTCAAGATTTGCACTCACACATATCATATGCAAAAATGTGACAGGAGAAATTATGGCTAAATGTGAACAAGAATCAAAAAGCATATTTACATCCAAACTGTCCAATTTGACAGTTGTATTAGGGTTACCACAAACACCACTACCCAACTGTAAGACTACTTCCCCACAACATTCTTTCACCTCTTACGTTATTTTTACAGCATATTGGACCTAGAACGCTTCATATAATGCCTTTTCTTTCCACATTTAGTACATGTTGGTGTAAGTGTAGGACAATCTTTAAAATTTGCTATGTGATCCTGATGACAACATCTAAATTGAGTACCCTTAAACTTGCCGCCATTCTCTTTGCTTTTTCTTTCCTTAGCACACTTCATGACACATACTTGTTCTTTGGACTTTGAGTACCACTTTATCTCCAAAACACAAGCTAACATATGCTCTACTCTCTTGGAAATCAATAACACTTCTTCCACGTAAGGCTCATTGTTAGAAATGGGATCTCTAGTTGGCAAGGGCTTGCACCTTTGTCCAAGTAGGGACCCTTCTTCCTAGTCAGGGTAAGGGTGTTACACTCGTGAAGTAACCCCTGCTCACCCTCGTGGTAGCTTGGCACGAGCAGTCAGGCTTAATTCAGAGGCAGTGTGTAAAGCATTTGCACATAACCAACAGTAATACAGTGTAAGCACTACAAACGGACACCACACCAGTTTAGAAAAATAACCAATATTTTATATACTCAAGACAAGACCAATTACGGCAAAAATCCACAATACTGTACTTTAAAAATGAATGCTTGATACGGTAACTTCTTCTTTGCAGGAATAGCACAAAAGCAAAGTTCGTACGAGTCGGTAGCTCCGTCCGAGCCTACCGTGATGCTGAAAACCCCAGAGTCTAACAGTTCCAGCCGACCGCATCGATACGGGCCAGCAGAGTCATGAACAGACTCGGTAACAGTACCTTTCTCGTTGTGGCTGGTACGGAGTGTACGAGCCGGTCGGCGTTCGTCGCGGTGCAAGACGGAGCGATGCAAGGTGCGGTGTCCCTCGATGCGGTGCAGGCAGCGGCTCGATGAGCGTCGTGCAGACGGAGTCGGTGAGTCCAAGGCGTGCGATGCAGGGTGAGACGATGCTCGATGCGGGGCTGACAGGTTGCGATGCAGGCGACCAAGCCGGAGTGCGGGAGCTGGCGTCGGACAGCGGTGCGAGTCGGAGCGGTGCGTCGCAGACGTGCGAGCGGTGCCCCAACTGCGGTGCGGTCACGACTCTTGAGCCAGTTGCAGCGACCGCGTCGGTCGGGTCCGGTTGGTTCAGTGAAGCGATGCGATGCGAACTGGGGTGCCCACAGGTCACGGTGCAAGCAGCGGCTCGATGTTGGCGGCGTCGGACGTCGCCCACGGTGAGACCAGGGTTGCGATGCGAAGCGGGGCGATGCGGTCTGCGGTGCAAACAGGTCACCGGCCAGGGATGGATTCGGTTGACGGAGTCGGTTGCAGTTCCCTTCCTCTGTGGCAACTGAAACAGCGTTCCAGAAGCGGTACCCAGAGGCTTGTGAAGTCTTTGTAGTACATGAGACTTCTTAACAGGAGGCCAGCTCGGTTCCTGGCCCTTGGAGATACTCAGCACAAGTTTGTAGAAAGTTCAGTCCAGTCCTTTCACTGCCCAAGGCAGAAGCAGCAGCTGCAGGCCAACCCAACAAAGCAACAACACAGCAAAGGGGCAGTACTCCTCCTGGCAGCTCTTCCAGCTCTTCGTCTTGGCAGGTTCCTTGATTCCAGCGAGATCTAAATTCATGGGGTCAGGGCCCCAATATTTATATCCCAAATTCCTTTGTTCTCTGAAGGCAGAGAGGCCTTTGCCTAGTCCAAACCAGTTCTGGAGCACTTTGTTGACAAGTCTCCGTCCCTTCTTTCAGTGAGTAGGCCAGGGACATCAGACGCACCACAGGAGGTGGAGCCAGCATTGTGGAGGGAAGGCACTGTCCTATTCAGGGCCCAGGTGCGACCCCTCCCACCCATCTACCTGTAGATCTTGCTATTCAGCCCTGTGCTGACTCACCCTGTCTCCTGGCATCCCCCAGCCCCTGTCACTCACACTCCAGACAAGGAATACACAACCTCGCAGAGGCAGGCTTGGATGGTTAGACAAGAAAATCCCACTTTCTAAAAGTGGTATTTTCAAACACAGAATGTTAAAACCAACTTCACTAAAAGATGCATTTTATCATTCTGAGTCCAGGCATACTAAACTCGAATTTCTACCATGTTCCCGGGGTCAGTTAGGATTATAAGCTGTAATAATCAAAACTGCCCGTTCTGGCCTAGGGGAACAGGTAGCCTTGCAATAGTGAAAAACGAACTAGGCTGTGATTCACTATTAGGACATGCCACACACACCCGGGCATGTCCTACCTTTCGCGTACAACGCACCCTGCCCACAGGGGTACCTTGGGCCTACCTTAGGGGTGACTAACATGTAGCAAAGGGAAGGTTTAGGGACTTGCAAGTGTGTGCACTTGTCAAGTCGACATGGCAGCCCCCGGCTGCGCACAGGCTCTGCGATGGCAGGCCCGAGTTACACTTTACGGGCTGTTTGCGTGGGTGGCACAATCCAGTGCTGCAGCCCACCAACAGCATTTGGTCTATAGGCCCTGGCACTCGCAGTGCACTTTACAAGGGACTGACACATAAACCAAATAGGCCAATCATGGAAACACCAATCCATAACGCATTTTATACAGGAGCACTTGCACTTTCCCACTGGACCGCAGTGAGGAAAGTGCGCAGAATCATTACACCAGCAAAAACAGAGTCAAAACCGGGAGGTCAGAAAGCAAAAGTCAGGGGAAACACGCCAAAAGATGCCAAGTCTAACACATGTCCCCTCCAGCTGAAAGTAGGGAGAACTACCCAACCCCATTGGAGTTCTCCTCACTAAGGCGGAAGAACCTGGACAGACCATCTGCGTTGGCGTGTTCTGTACCAGGACGGTGCTCCACCGTAAAGTCCATTCCCTGTAGGGAGATGGACCACCTCAGCAGTTTTGGATTCTCACCCCTCATTTGCATCAACCATCTGAGGGGCCTGGGGTCTGTCTGAACCAGGAAGTGAGTCCCAAACAGGTATGGTCTCAACTTCTTCAGCGCCCAGACCACAGCAAAAGCTTCCCTTTCTATGGCACTCCACCTCTGTTCCCTGGGAAGTAGTCTCCTGCTAAGGAAGACTACAGGCTGATCCAGGCCCTCTTCGTTCAGTTGTGAGAGCACCGCTCCCACACCATGCTCTGAAGCGTCAGTCTGCACAACAAATTCTTTGGAGAAGTCAGGTGCCTTGAGCACGGGCGCCGTGCACATGGCTGCCTTCAGGGCATCAAAAGCTTTCTGGCAGGACTCAGTCCAGATCACTTTCCTGGGCTGCCTCTTAGAGGTCAGCTCTGTTAAGGGGGCAACGATGGTGCCATAGCCCTTAACAAATCTCCTATAGTAACCGGTGAGACCTAAGAAGGCTCTCACCTCTGTCTGGGTCTTGGGGGTTCCCAAGCCAGAATGGTGTCAATCTTGGGTTGTAGGGGCGCCACCTGGCCGCTTCCTACCTGGTGTCCCAAGTACACCACAGAACCCTGCCCGATCTGGCACTTACTGGCCTTGATCGTGAGGCCTGCACCTTGCAGAGCCCTCAACACTTTCTCAAGGTGCTGTAAATGTTCTTCCCAGCTGGAACTGAACACAGCAATGTCATCCAGGTAGGCGGCACTGAAATCCTCCAGCCCAGCCAACACCTGATTGACCAACCTCTGAAAGGTGGCAGGGGCATTCTTCAACCCAAAGGGCATTACCCGGAATTGGTAATGACCTTCTGGGGTTGAGAATGCTGATCTCTCCTTGGCCCCATCGGTTAAGGCAATCTGCCAGTACCCAGACGTCAAATCAAACGTGCTGAGGAACCGGGCAGCTCCCAACCGATCAATGAGCTCATCAGCTCTGGGGATGGGGTGCGCGTCAGTCCTGGTGACGGCATTGAGCCCACGGTAGTCCACACAAAACCGGAGTTCTGGAGTGGCACCGGGCGCCGCAGCCTTTGGGACCAAGACCACTGGGCTGGCCCAAGGACTGTGGGAGGGCTCAATCACCCCTAACGCCAACATCTTAGAGACCTCCTCCTTGATGCTGGCTCTGACCCGGTCAGTCAACCTGTAAATCTTGTGCTTCACAGGAGGGCTGTCACCGGTGTCCACGTCATGGGTACACCAGTGAGTAACACCGGGGTCAGAGAGAACAGTGGGGCGAACTGTCCCAACAACTGGCGACAGTCCCCTGCTGCTCTTGAGTCAGAGTAGGGGAGAGGATCACACCTTCTACTGACCCATCATGCTCCTTGGTAGACAGGAGGTCAGGGAGAGGCTCACTCTCCTCTTCCACCCCATCATCTGTCGCCAAGAGCATACTCACTTCGGACCTCTCGAAGTGGGGTTTGAGGCGGTTCACGGGAAGGACCCTCAAAGGGTTCCTTGGAGCCTGCAAATCCACCAGGTAGGTGACGTCACTTTTGCGCTCCTTTACCTCATATGGCCCAGTCCACTTGTCCTGCAAGGCACAAGGTGCCACTGGGGCCATGACCCACACTTTTTGCCCAGGTTGAAATTCGACCAGAGTGGCATTCTGGTCATACCATCTCTTCATTTCTTCCTGGCTTGCTTCTAGGTTCGCCTGAGCGAGTTTCCTGAAGCGGGCAGTTTGGTTTCTAAAGGCCAGCATGTAGCTAAATACATCCTGGGGAGTTTTCCTGGGAGCTGCCTCCCAGCCTTCCTTTACCAAACTCAGAGGTCCTCTGACAGGGTGGCCATACAGGAGCTCAAAGGGGCTGTACCCAAGAGACTTCTGAGGCACCTCCCTGTACGCAAAGAGTAGGCATGGCAAGAGGACGTCCCACTTACGCCTCATGGGTTCTGTTAGACCCTTGATCATGCCTTTCAAGGTCTGGTTGAATCTCTCCACCAGACCGTTTCCTTGTGGGTGGTAAGGAGTGGTGAACTTGTAGGTTACACCACACTCCTTCCACAGGGATGTCTTATACTTCGATATGAAATTGGTCCCCCTATCAGAAACCACCTCTCTGGGGAATCCCACACGGGAAAAGATCCCCATTAACGCCCGGCCCACCACTGGCGCCGTCGTTGTCCTGAGAGGGATTGCCTCGGGGTACCGGGTGGCATGGTCCACCAAGACCAGGATGTACCTGTTGCCCATGGCTGTCTTGGGATCCAGTGGCCCCACAATATCCATCCCTACCCTTTCAAAGGGTGTTCCCACAACAGGGAAAGGTTGGAGAGGAGCTTTGACCTTCCTCCCACTCTTACCACTTGCCTGGCAAGTTTGGCAAGACCTACAGTGTGCATCTGACTGCCTTCGCATTTGGGGCCAAAGAAGTGGGTGACAAGCCTGTCAAAGGTCTTGTCCTGCCCCAAATGTCCTGCCAAAGGCACGTCATGAGCCAGACCCAGTAGGAAGGTCCTGAAGCGCTGGGGTACCACCAGCACACGGGCTGACCCAGGCTCAGCAACCTTAGGCTCACTGTTTAGGAGACCACTCTCCCAGTAGATCAGATGTGACCCGGACTGATTACCAGCTGCCTGGTCTGCAGCCTGCCGCCGCAGACCCTCCAGAGTAGGGCACTCGTTCTGCTCCCTGCAGAACTCCTCCCTGGTGGGACCCCCTTCTTGCTGCCAATGGGTCAGCTCAGAGATGTCTCCCAGTTCGGCTACCTGCTCCCCTGTAGGCACCGGGGCGTCCCCCTCGAGGTCCGCCTCCTCCCGGTCCGTGGGAACTTCGGGGGCCGATTTCCCGCGCCCCTGCCCTTTCTCTTGGCAGGGACTTGGGCCACTGTTTCAGGCTCCAAGTCCTCTTGATCACCCTTTCTGGCTGCCATTGACCGAGTAGACACGCATGCCCACTCTGTCAACCCAAGCATCTCCAAGTGAGACCTGAGCTCAACCTCCTTCCATAAGGACTGCTCCAGGTCGTTTCCTAGCAGACAATCTACAGGCATGGTAGGGCTCACAACCACCCTCAAGGGACCTGCGACCCCCCCATTCAAAGGGAACCTGCGCCACCATACATTGACGCTCTGAGTTGTCTACAGCAACTACTTGGTGGAATGCTCCTGGGACTACTTGCTTCTCAGACACCAGGTGACACCGGACTGAGGTCACACTGGCTCCAGTATCTCTGAGAGCCTCTACCCTGTTCCCATTAATGGTCACCCAGGTGCTATATTTCTTTGTGTTAGGGGGCACCTGGTTTCCTGGGACCATCTCACTGTCCCCGAGTGAGACAAGGGTCATTTCTGCGGGATCCCCACCCTCCTGTGGGCACCCCTCCTCCCCAAGCGCTACACTAGCCAACACTTTGGTCTGTCCACCGGTGGGTGGCTGTGTCCCCTTCGGGCACTTGGGGTCCCCTTAAAGTGACCTACCTGGTCACATGCATAACACTTGCGGGGGCCGGTCTCAACAGGCTTCCCTGTAGAGACCCCTTTCTTCTTATCACTGGGGGGCTGGGAACCTTTACCCTGGGTACTAGTTTGGGGCCCTTTAGAGAACTCCTGTGCTTTACCCTTATCCCCCCACCTTTCTGCTGGGGACCCTGCCCACCTTTGGCTGAGTCTCCCCCAAACGCTTTCTTGTGGACCCTGGTACTCACCCAGCGGTCCGCTTCCATAGCAAGCTTCCTGGGGTCAGTTAGCTTACTATCAACTAGGTGCTGGTGCAGATCTGCAAAACATAGACTAGACAAGTGCTCCCATGCAATCAAGTTGTAGAGCCCCTGAAAATCTGTTACACTACTGCCCTTCACCCAACCATCCAGAGACCTGCAGAACACATCCACACATTCCAACCAAGTGTTGGCATCAGACTTCTTACTGGACCTGAACTGATCCCTGTACTTTTCAGGAGTAAGACCATACTTCGTGAGAAGGGCATCCTTCATGTCAGCATAGGTGAGGTGATACCCCTTACCCAAAGCTATCAGAGCATGCCTTGCTTCTTCCGGGAAAAGTGGCCACAATCCTGCTCCCCAATTCTCCTCAGGGACCCCATTCATGTGTATGGCTGCCTCATAACCCTGAAACCACCTTTGTATGTCATCCCCCTTCTTGAACTCCTTGCCTACGTTCTTGGGAATGTGCACAATCCTGTCTGCCTTTCTGGACGAATTGCTGCCACCATCTGAGCCTGACTTACTCCTAAGTTCTAGCTCCTTCAGTTCTCTCTCATGCTCTAAGAGCATCTTCCTCTCCTCTATGGCCAATCTCTTCTCCTCCCGCTCACTCTCCAGCCTGAGCTTCTGCAGCTCAAACTGCCTTGCCTCCCGCCTGTCCTCCAGCTCCTCTGGGGACAGACTGCTGCTGCCTGACCTGGCGAGTTCCCCCTACCCAAAAGCACATCCACCCTGGAAATAGGCTCCTCCGCCTCCTCACTGAGATTACCAGGCTGCCCATTGGCATGTCTGGCTGCTACCCAGGCCCTCAGCGCCTTCTGTAGCTCCTCCTTCCATGTGAGGCCTTTAATTTGGACTTTCAGGTATTTACAAATCGCTCGTAACTCCTTTACGGCGTAGGATTCCAACCTGTCCTCCTCAAAGATAACTTCCAGAGATGCAACGGATGATGCAATTGATTCAGGCATGACAAAAGTAGTGAGTTGAAAACTGGCAAGATCAAAAATAGGCCAAAAGAAAAAGAACCAGTATGTGGTACGTAATGGTCTGCGATATGGTAGTAGTGCACACCAATCACTGTAAGTCAAGTGCAAACACAAGTCCTATCCTCACCGCTGACAACCAATGTTAGAAATGGGATCTCTAGTTGGCAAGGGCTTGCACCTTTGTCCAAGTAGGGACCCTTCTTCCTAGTCAGGGTAAGGGTGTTACACTCATGAAGTAACCCCTGCTCACCCTCGTGGTAGCTTGACACGAGCAGTCAGGCTTAATTCAGAGGCAGTGTGTAAAGCATTTGCACATAACCAACAGTAATACAGTGTAAGCACTACAAACGGACACCACACCAGTTTAGAAAAATAACCAATATTTTATATACTCAAGACAAGACTAATTACGGCAAAAATCCACAATACTGTACTTTAAAAATGAATGCTTGATACGGTAACTTCTTCTTTGCAGGAATAGCACAAAAGCAAAGTTCGTACGAGTCGGTAGCTCCGTCCGAGCCTACCGTGATGCTGAAAACCCCAGAGTCTAACAGTTCCAGCCGACCGCGTCGATACGGGCCAGCAGAGTCATGAACAGACTTGGTAACAGTATCTTTCTCGTTGTGGCTGGTACGGAGTGTACGAGCCGGTCGGCGTTCGTCGCGGTTGCGGTGCAAGACGGAGCGATGCAAGGTGCGGTGTCCCTCGATGCGGTGCAGGCAGCGGCTCGATGAGCGTCGTGCAGACGGAGTCGGTGAGTCCAAGGCGTGCGATGCAGGGTGAGACGATGCTCGATGCGGGGCTGACAGGTTGCGATGCAGGCGACCAAGCCGGAGTGCGGGAGCTGGCGTCGGACAGCGGTGCGAGTCGGAGCGGTGCGTCGCAGACGTGCGAGCGGTGCCCCAACTGCGGTGCGGTCACGACTCTTGAGCCAGTTGCAGCGACCGCGTCGGTCGGGTCCGGTTGGTTCAGTGAAGCGATGCGATGCGAACTGCGGTGCCCACAGGTCACGGTGCAAGCAGAGGCTCGATGTTGGCGGCGTCGGACGTCGCCCACGGTGAGACCAGGGTTGCGATGCGAAGCGGGGCGATGCGGTCTGCGGTGCAAACAGGTCACCGGCCAGGGATGGATTCGGTTGACGGAGTCGGTTGCAGTTCCCTTCATCTGTGGCAACTGAAACAGCGTTCCAGAAGCGGTACCCAGAGGCTTGTGAAGTCTTTGTAGTCCCTGAGACTTCTTAACAGGAGGCCAGCTCGGTTCCTGGCCCTTGGAGATACTCAGCACAAGTTTGTAGAAAGTTCAGTCCAGTCCTTTCACTGCCCAAGGCAGAAGCAGCAGCTGCAGGCCAACCCAACAAAGCAACAACACAGCAAAGGGGCAGTACTCCTCCTGGCAGCTCTTCCAGCTCTTCGTCTTGGCAGGTTCCTTGATTCCAGCGAGATCTAAATTCATGGGGTCAGGGCCCCAATATTTATATCCCAAATTCCTTTGTTCTCTGAAGGCAGAGAGGCCTTTGCCTAGTCCAAACCAGTTCTGGAGCACTTTGTTGACAAGTCTCCGTCCCTTCTTTCAGTGAGTAGGCCAGGGACATCAGACGCACCACAGGAGGTGGAGCCAGCATTTGTGGAGGGAAGGCACTGTCCTATTCAGGGCCCAGGTGCGACCCCTCCCACCCATCTACCTGTAGATCTTGCTATTCAGCCCTGTGCTGACTCACCCTGTCTCCTGGCATCCCCCAGCCCCTGTCACTCACACTCCAGACAAGGAATACACAACCTCGCAGAGGCAGGCTTGGATGGTTAGACAAGAAAATACCCACTTTCTAAAAGTGGTATTTTCAAACACAGAATGTTAAAACCAACTTCACTAAAAGATGCATTTGATCATTCTGAGTCCAGGCATACTAAACTCGAATTTCTACCATGTTCCCGGGGTCAGTTAGGATTATAAGCTGTAATAATCAAAACTGCCCGTTCTGGCCTAGGGGGAACAGGTAGCCTTGCAATAGTGAAAAACGAACTAGGCTGTGATTCACTATTAGGACATGCCACACACACCCGGGCATGTCCTACCTTTCGCGTACAAAGCACCCTGCCCACAGGGGTACCTTGGGCCTACCTTAGGGGTGACTAACATGTAGCAAAGGGAAGGTTTAGGGACTTGCAAGTGTGTGCACTTGCCAAGTCGACATGGCAGCCCCCGGCTGCGCACAGGCTCTGCGATGGCAGGCCCGAGTTACACTTTACGGGCTGTTTGCGTGGGTGGCACAATCCAGTGCTGCAGCCCACCAACAGCATTTGGTCTATAGGCCCTGGCACTCGCAGTGCACTTTACAAGGGACTGACACATAAACCAAATAGGCCAATCATGGAAACACCAATCCATAACGCATTTTATACAGGAGCACTTGCACTTTCCCACTGGACCACAGTGAGGAAAGTGCGCAGAATCATTACACCAGCAAAAACAGAGTCAAAACTGGGAGGTCAGAAAGCAAAAAGTCAGGGGAAACACGCCAAAAGATGCCAAGTCTAACACTCATTCTTTAACCAATGTTCTTTCCTTACCCTCTCATCCTTACCATTAAGTGGAAATTAACCATTAATTTTCTCATTTCATAGACTACTGAAACTCCCACAAGTTTTCTTAAGCTAATAACAAACTCTTCCACACTCTCAATTTCTCCTAGAACTCGTTTGCCAAAGTTACAAAAAAATCTCAGTTACTGAGGCAATAGAGAAAGCTGCCCCTATAACTATCCCCTAATATCATAGAAAGAAAAGTGAAGCACACAAACTGCAACAAGCAGTGCACGAGTATGGAAGAGCAGTCACAATATACTCTCTGACCGGAAATCAATTCCGGATTTAAAGAACCAATAACATTTTACTCAGCACTTCAAGCAATCAAAGAAATTTCAATATCCGTAATAATGATCTGAATCAGACAAAATTCACACACTAGATAGAAACCAACATTTATCATTCTGTGGAAAAGCTACAAAATAGTCCAAAATATAATGCTTAATCCATTCTTTCTTTTTCAATTTTCTCTTTAGAATTTTTAAAATCAAATTGTGGCCAATGCGTTTTTTCCACTCAGGACTTCTTCAGAGCTGCTAAAATATATACACAAGTAAACATTTAATCACAATAAAAGCAATACATATACAAATTAAAATCCATATTATCTTTATATCAGTGATAATACTGACAAAAGAAACATAACTTCATTAAGCACCACAGTTTTTACATCTAATAACTATACAATATTCCCTATTTTGATTCACATTCTTCATGATGTTATTTATTGTTTTTGACACAAGCAAAATAACAATCTATTACTAAAACTATATCAAGACTACAACAACCCTACCAAAACAATCTTGTTACTGAGTCCAAATTTTAAGCAATCATTTTATTTATGCTGATTTTTTCTTTATACACCACATTAGTCCGTAATTACAATTGCATTTTAATTTTTCAATATTTTATAACTCTTACAATAGAAGTGCAATAAATAAACCAAAATAAATATCATAGATAAGATAGCCAAAAAAAGGACTCCTTTAGTAAACTACTTATTAGAAACAGATAGTACCTCATATATGTGTCATCATATGTCATGGACAGGACATCGTCATACATCCAATGTAATCAATAATCAGTAGACAGTTCATTTTGACTCACTCCTACAATATGACAGTGAGATGTCTAGATTGAAATTCATGAAAATAATTAAATGTTTTTCTAAAAGAAAACCATCTTACATCCACTTACCTAATACCTATAGACACAAACTAATATCAAAAAGAGTTCACCTTCAGTATCTGTTCTGTTCGTCCCATCAGGTAAAAAAGTCGAACAGAGTGCTCGTGGGTTCAACTTTAGCAAAATATTGAGTGCATTTATATGCAGTTGCCAAGATGCCATGCTGCCGTTCGCAGCAACCATTGACAGAGGGCAATTCCCTACTGTTAGAACTGGGGGTCTCTAGTTGGCAATGGAATACACCTTTGTCCAAATAGGGACCCTTGCTTCTAAGTCAGGGAAAGGGGATTACACTCCTGGATAACCCCTGCTCACCCCCTTGGTAGCTTGGCACGAGCAGACAGGCTTATCTCAGAGGCAGTGTGTTAAGCATTTGTAAACACATACAGTAATACAGTGAAAACACTACAGATGGACACCACACAGGTTTTATAAAAATAAGTATTCTTTATATAGACTTAACACAAGACCACAAATGACAAAAATCCCCAATACTGTACTCAAAATAGACTTAAAGATGGTAGAAGTAACTTAGTTCAAGATGATGATAAATGCGACACATTTCTCACAAAAGTACCTTGGATGCATAACGCAAAACAAACAAAGGGTCCGCAGGGAGGGCGATGCGGCGAGCAGGCGCCTCGATGCGATGCAACGATCCGGTGCGATGCGATGAGAGTGCGCCCTTGATGCAATGCGACGATGTGAAGATGATGCCTGCACGCCCGACGGCCGTGCGGTGAACTCTGTGCCTTTGGAGCCGCGACAGGCCCTGCGACATGCCTCTCTGGTGATGCGACGGCAGGCAGCTGCGACGGCGACACGCTTCTCAGGAGATGCGACGGCAACCCTTGCGGTGGCGACCCGCTTCCCTGGTGATGCGACGGCAGGCAGTTGCGACCATGTCACGCTTCTCCGGTGATGCGACGGCAGGCACTGCGATGAAGACACGCTTCTCTGGTTATGCGGCGGCGGCCTCTGCGGCGGCGACATGCTTCTCCGGCGATGCGACGGCAACAGCTGCGACAGTGACACGCTTCTTCTCGTTGAGTCACGGTTCCAGCTCCCAGCGACACGCAGGCTTCTGCAGACAGAATCCCCAGCAAGGGAATTCAGGAGGGAGCTGGTGGTGAAATCTTGTAGCCCTGAGACTACAGCAGGAGGCAAGCTCTAGTTCAAGCCCTTGGAGAAATATTCTGCAAGATGATGAAAGTTCTTTGAAAGTTCCTTCTCCTTTCCTTGGCAATGAAGACCACTGCAGGCCAACCCAGCAAACAGCACACTGGCAGAGGGGCAGTCCAAACTCCTGCAGCTTCCTTGGTTCTTCTCCTTGGCAAAGGTTTGTCTTGTTGTTCCAGAAGTGATCTAAAGTTCTGGGGTCTGGGCCCCACTATTTATACCAGTAAATCCTTTGTCCTCTGAAGGCAGAGGGTCCTGTACCTAGTCCAAACCAGTTCTGGGTGCATTCTGCCAGTGCACAACTTCTTCCTTTGTCAGAGTGGGCCAGGGTCATCAGACACACCACAGGAGATGGAGCCAGCATTGTGGAAGGCAGACACAGCCCTATTCAGGCCCAGGTGCTACTCCTCCCACCACTCCCAATGCAGATAGGTCTATTCAGCCTAGTGCTGACTCACCCTGTCTCCTGGAGCCCCCCAGCCCCTGTCACTCACAAAACCTGACATACAATACACAAGCTAGCAGAGGCAGGCTGGATGGTTAGGCAAGAAAATACCTACTTTCTAAAAGTGGTATTTTCAAACACAGAATGTTAAAACCAACTTCACTAAAAGATGTATTTTATCATCCTGAGTTCAGGCATACTAAACTCGAATTTCTACCATGTTCCCTGGGTCAGTTAGGATTATAAGATGTTATAATCAAGCTGCCCATTCTGGCCTATGGGGACAGGTAGCCTTGCAATAGTGAAAAACGAAAATGGCTGTAATTCACTATCAGGACATGCTCCACACACCAGGGCATGTCCTACCTTTACATACAATGCACCCTGCCCTTGGGCCTACCTTAGGGGTGACTGATATGTAGAAAAGGGAAGGTTTAGGGACTGGCAAGTGGGTGCACTTGCCAAGTCAACATGGCAGTCCCAGACTGCACACAGGCTCTGCAATGGCAGGCCTGAGCCATAGTTTACAAGCTGCTCCTGTGGGTGGCACAACCAGTGCTGCAAGCCCACCAGCAGCATTTGATTTACAGGCCCTGGGCACACATGGTGCACTATACTAAGGTCTGACAGTAAATCAAATAAGCCAATCATGGAGTCACTAACCCATACATCAATTTACAATAGGGAGAGCATATGCACTTTAGCGCTGATCAGCAGTGGTAAAGTGCCCAGAGTCATAAAACCAACAAAAATAGGTCAGAAAAAATACAGGAGGAAGGAAAAAAGTTCAGGGATGACCCTGCAAAAAGGGCCAAGTCCAACACTTACAAAGATAGACAGAGGATTTACTTTATGGGAACTGCAGTTGTCATATTTATATGAACACACCAAAATGTGTAAGGCTAGAACGGATAAAAATAATCCTAATACATTTACGCTGCAATTTGTAGTTACTGGTTGTATGACGGAATAACGCTTTCCAAAACAATGCATGCTTTTTTATTGCCGTCATTATAACGCATGTGTTTTTAGCATGCTTTCCTTTAGAACGAAAACGTTCACCACGCATATGCCTTTACCACATGTGCCTTTACAACAAATTTTTCATTGTAATGTTTGGGAAAGACTTATGCTTGGTAAAAGTTTAATGATTAGTGTAATTCAATCTGTTTTACTAGGGATTCAGGTCAGTGTCGGAAGTGTGGTCTTAGAAGGCAGCTAGTTGGACTGCCAATTCCAGAACATGGTTTGTATACAGACTGCAATGATGAAATCAGCGATAGCAGTTGACACAAGTACTTCTACAATACTCACAAAGGAACACACATACACAACCCCGATGTAACCCCCACTCATCAGGCTAAGTGTTAGAAAGGCTTTGCAACGCTTACCTCCCCTAGTTTGACATTTTCCGTATTCTTCCCCAGCTTCTGCCAATTGACTGCACATGTGTTTTTGCCCAGTGATGGTAATGGGTTCATTTGAAAGAGGAGACAAGGAACAGTATCCCCTCCCCTTAGGCATGAACATGCCGAGAAATCCTGACTGGAATTTTGGAGAAGAGGCTTGAGGGAAGGAAGGCAACACCCCTGTGAGGGAGCAATTGTCCGAGACTCCGATCAGTAAAGCAGACACCGATCGGAGTTGGAGGAAAAGGCTGGCTGAACTTGGGAGCATTAAACAGAAAGGCCCGCAAATGGGGACAAATCCAAATATAATGCAAGTGCTCTTGAAAGGCAACAGCAAACGTGACACCGTCCGAGTGGTAGTCAGCACGCACTACACAGAGTGTGAGGGATTCAACGGTAATATTAATAACTACTATGAATGATAAGAGTAATAATAACTTCATGCCAATTACAATAATAATAACTTAGTGGCATATGCCTTTACCATTCATGCCTTGACAACAGAATTTTCATTGTAAATGCATGCGTGGTAAATGCATATTCATTGTAAAATACTGTATGATAAAGGCTTGTATTGTTAAGATGCATCCGTGGTAAAGCTTTCATTGTAAAGGCAGGCATGATTTAGCCTTCATCGTAAAGGCTGTTTCCCGTAGTTACTGGATGTAAAAATGGAGGTGCTTGATGAAGTTATGTTTCTTTTACCTGTATTATTACTGGAATAAAGATAATATGGATTTTAATATGTATTGCTTTTAATTGTACAAATATATTAAATGTTTACTACTGTACATATTCTTGAAGCAGTCCTGAATGGATGAAACATGTTGGCTTTGGCTACAACTAAATTTTAAAAATTCTAAAAAGAAGATTGAAAAACAAAGAATGGATTATGCCTTACATTTTGGAGTATTTTGTACCTCTTCCACAGAAGGATAAATGCTGGATGCTACCTACTATGTGATTTTTGGCTGATTCAGCTCATTACAACGGATATTGAAAATTCTTTGATTGATTGAGTGACGTGCTGAGTAATATTGTATTAATTTGCCAAATTGATAATATTCTATAATTGCACTTATATTTGGCAAGTCATGTGCATCAAGTTTTTTCATACAAATATCAAGCTCATTTAACCCACGTAATTCCTCGGTGTCCAACTCTCGCAGGCCCTCATAGACTCCTTACCCTTCCACACCTAAAGAATGTTTTCACTTTGCCACTTTTTATCCATAGTCATGCTGTTAGGACAAACCTTTATGTAATTTAAGAACCCTTTTTTTCATTTTGACCATAACACTAGTGGTTCTCCTGGACTTTGTAGGAAAAATGGCAATGCAGTAATGTTCTGCATACTATGTTTTATATATTAACCCTTTTAAAAAACGCTAGTAAAATTATTATGTGACAGAACGAACATCGTCTTCTTGATCAAATAAAACTACTCACCACAAAACTTAAACATGTTAACCATGCAGAAGATAGGAGCCTTCTAACTCCTGAACAAGCTAAGATCTCCTTCTTAGGTGTGCCTATCACTGTAGACACACTTTGGAATTAGAAGTCAAAACTCTTTATCTGGTTTGCCTGTCACCACAAACATGCACAGGAATACCAAACAATGTATGGAGCGTCGTATCAGTGGCACCGGTATGTCTCTCACCACGGTCAGCACCGTATCCATAGCACATCTTTTTTGTCACCCAAATAAAAACAAATGTACTACCTGCAAAGATGGCTGCCACACACGCAGACCGGTGTGCTTTCTTCAATAAGTTGGCCACGTTTTTCTTCAGAGGGAGGTTATGCACACACTACACGCTACCAACCTCCAAATACGGCCGCCAAATGATTAGTCAAGTATTCTAAATGCAGTGGAATTCAATCTGCTAGATGACTAAATGAAATGCTCAACACTGCACGTACCACTGGAATTGCAATCCAAGAGCCCGAAAGCCTCAAAACTTCTCTCCATCATTAAAGTGACCCGTCCATACTCTTGAGGGACAGCTTTTCACCTGGCAGCCACCAACAAGTAGGAGAATGGTGTCCAACAATTTTTCCTCGATGAACTAAAAGTATGACACATCCTCTTCTTGTGTTGAAGTCCCCCACAATATGGTTCAAAGCCTGATGCCAGTGCAAAAGAAATCTTCAAGTAAACATGGTTAGACTTGTAGAAACAAAGTAGTTTATTGATTAGACCTCACATACAGCCAGCTACCACCAACTCCCAAAAACAAACTCAAACAGAACCATGCACTCATTAGGGAAACACAATGTGATTTTTACACAAAAACAATAGAGAACGCTAATAACTCTTCAAAAAGAATTGTTCTCTATCCTCAACTCTTTGTCCTCTCTAGAACGCGTTGCTGCCCCAGTACCATCACCTTAGATAGCTGTAAAAAGATTGCCTCCTTCTTTGCTTCTAAAGTAGCTACGATATATGACACCTTTCTGTTTGAAGCTCACAACTGTTCAAATTTAGATACCCTCTCTTATGATTCACCAAGGGAGAACAGTCTCAATGAATTTAGAACCCCTCTCTGGAAGACTTTAAGGGTTTTTCTACGAACATTAAATCAGGATCCACTCTAGACCCGGCCTCACCTAAAATGTTGGTGCAAGAGATGGAGGTTATTCTTCCTCACCTACAACAGCTGATCTCTCTGTCTTTTCGTTTACGTAAAATCCCACAAAAATGAAAGCACGTAATAGTGTTCCCCCTACAGAAAACACCTTCTGCCAATCCCCTGCAATTATAAAATTTACACCCCAACTCACTTTTGCCATTTTTTGCAAAAATTACGGAGAAAATTGTTAATGATCAACTTACAAGCTATATCAACTCTAATGATTTACTCCAAGAAGCTGGAACAGACTTGGAGAAAGTCCTATAACCAGGTTGACAAAGAACTCTATAAAGAAGGCCTGAAAAAATTTCACAGGCTCAAGCGCCGCAAGATGAGAGAATATTTTGCCAACTGCATAGAAAGCACAGTCAATCTCACCCAGGAAGTCTTTAACATCACAAAATCCTTCATCAACCCCACTGCCTTGCACTGCTCCTTTTGCCCTACCCTGACACTCTGTACTAACCTGTTGGACTTTTTTGAGTCCAAGATTCTTGATATCTACTCCACATTTCCCCATGTAGAGGATCATCCCACCTCCTTGCCGCTCTCAGGCTCGCTCACTTCGCTGTCTATTTTTTGCCCTACTTCCCCTTGAGGAAACATTAGCTGAACTACTGAGATGCAAATCAGGCTCTCCAGGAGACCCTTGTCCCACCCGCCTTTTTAGTTCACTGGCACACTGGTTAAATCCGATACTTAACCAGATCTGGAACACCTCCCTGGAGACAAGCATCTTTTCTGCGGTTTGGAAACATGCTTCCTTACTCCCGCTCCTTAAGAAACCAGTGGTGGATCCTGAGGCTCTTAGTAACTTCAGACCTATTTCCTTGCTACCTGCCCCTGCCACAATCCTGGAGAGGTTGGTGCATAAGCAGCTTGCAACCTACATAGATACCTACGGCCTTCTCCATGCATCACAGTCGGGCTTCAGAGCGGGCCACACCACCAAGACAGTGCTACTAGAAGTCTCTGAATCCATTCAAGAGTCTATGGATCAAGGGGCATCAGCTATGCTGGTGCTGCTGGACTTATCAGCAGCTTTTGACACAGTTTCCCACTCCATCTTACTCAGCGGACTCCACCAGGCAGGAGTGTGCGGTATGGCATTATCCTGCCTCCGATCTTCGTCCATTATTTTCATCTGCGAAACCGCTAAGGTGTGGTGTGCCGTAGGATTGGCACTCAGCCCGCTGCTTTTCAACATCTACCTCGCTCCTCTGGCCATGCTGATTGAAGCCTGGGGCGTGAAAGTGTTGTCCTATGCAGACGACACACAATTGGTGTTTTCCTTTAAAGATCACTCAGTGGAGGCGTTTCACAATTTTAAGGCATGCCTAAAAGACATCTTAGGTTGGATGCATAAGAACTGCCTAAAATTAAACACTGAGAAAACGGAAGTCCTGTTTCTCAGCCACGCGCCCACCCTCCACCCAGTCTGTGGTGGCCATCAGAATTGAATCCTCCTCCACCCCTCTAAGAGGCTGCCAGGAATGTGGGAATCAGGTTGGACAAAGAATATCAGCATATCTTGTCCACCTGGTTTTGGAAGATGAGGGTCATTAGGAAATGTATGCGCTTCCTGCCAGAAGTTCATCGGAAGACGGTAGTCCATGCGTTAGTCACGTCCTCATTGGACTATGCAAACAGCCTATACCTGGGACTGCCTGCATACTTACTGCGCAGGCTTCAACTTATCCAGAGTGCCATGGCAAGGCTAATCAGGCAGGTATCTTTGTGCCACAATATCTCTCCACATTTGAGGCAACTTCATTGGCTTCCTAGAACCAGAAGGATCAAATTTAAATCACTGACCCTGGTATTTAGGGCCACCAGAAATCGGGGACCTGGGTACCTCCAAAAAAGGCTGCAGCTGTACCAGCCAAATCGTGCTTTGAGATCCAGCAATCAGCGACTCTTGAAAATCCCATGATATCGCAAGGCGAGACTGGGCGGCAGATCATTCACTGTGGAGTCTTCGAAACTTTGAAATTCCCTTCCTCTCCATCTGTGTTTACTCGAATCAGAAACTGAATTCCGGAGAGCTTTAAAGACCTGGCTCTTCAGGCAGTAAACACTGTCCCACTCGCCTCACACGTGAACAATCTGCTAGCGCTGGGACACCTCTGCTGAGGTAGCTGTGCGCTCTAGAAATTCATCATTCATTCATCCAATCAGGCTTCAGGGCCACTCATTGTACCGAGTCAGCCCTGCTTCTCGCCACCGAAACTTTGAAACAGTGCGTGGATGAAGGACAAACCGCTGCTCTAGTGCTACTTGACCTAACCGCAGCTTTCGACTCTTTATTGCACAACCTACTCCTCCAGAGGTTAAGGCAGTGTGGTGTCGGAGGCACAGCACTACAATGGATAACCTCCTTTCTTCAAAATCGGAGTTTTCAAGTTGCCCAACATCCGCACATGTACAACAGAATCTCTCCTACGCAAGGGGTTCCACAGGGCTCAATACTGAGCCCAACCCTATTCAACCTATATATTTTCCCATCTAGCGGAAATTGGGGAAAAACACAATGTAAAAACTGTGTCATATGCGGATGATATGCAGCTCATAATAACCTTATCACAGGATTAGCTCTAGCACAATTTTCTGTATGCCTAGAAGAACTAGCCTCCTGGGTGACCAATAACTGCCTTAAACTTAATGGCAATAAAAAGGAGGTGATGATAGTTGGGAAAACACCTTCCATCTGGTCATTTGCCTGGTGGCCTGAGGTCCTGGGCCAAACCCCTGTCCCAAAAACTAAAACCAAAATATTGGGTGTTTAGTTTGACCCCAAACTCTCATTTGAGAGCCAAATAAGGAGCGTAGCCGGTAAGTGCTTCGGGACCCTTAAGGTACTGAGAAAACTCCTGGACCTCCTACATATAAAAGCCAGGAAAACGGTTGTACATGCCCTATTTACTTCGCAAATAGACTATTGCAACATCCTCTACTTTGGGGCCACTAAAGGGAGTCGGACTAAATTCCCATATATTCAAAATGCAGCTGCCCGTTTGGTCGTAAATCTCCCCAGAGGAACATCCACCTCAAAAGCTCTGACTACTCTACACTGGCTTCCAGTGGAGAAGAGGATTATTTATAAAGCCATGTGTTACTGCCACAGAATCGTGAAGGACAAAGGCCATAGCTACTTACGATCTATGGTAACACTCTACACACCTTCACGTAACCTAAGATCCGTAGAGGCTCACCTTGTAAGGGTACAGCGAGTGCACAGGGCCATGATGGGAGCCCGGTCCTTTAGCTATCTAGCGGCCAAAGCTTGGAACTCTCTGCCATCAAATCTGAGAGCTGATCCTATGGAAAGGATTTTCCGCAAGGGACTTATAACCTGTCTTTTCAGTACCCAGCAGGGACTGCTTAGCTCTGCTATCTCTGACTGTCTTGATCATTCATGATTCAGGGTTGTCTTTTTTCCTTCCCCTCTTTCCCTGCTCCACTTGGGGTTAGAATCTCAGCGCGGGTGTAACCATGCACTTTATAAATGGAATAAATAAATAAACTCCCACTAAGTCAAACTTTCCCCTTCCAGTCCTTCACTCCCAACATTACAACATTGGAAGTTCCAAGACATCACAATTGGCTTTATTTTCTTTCAGGAAAACAAAGGTAAAACAGCCTCAGATAGTTATATTTGTACTGGCTGTGAAGTGGCTGGTTGTAGGTCGCATATTATATCCTATTAAAAATAATAATTAAGAAAACATTATGTTTCCAAACAAATACCCAACTAGCTAGAATCCCCAAATATTAAGTACACCTCTCAAATTTCATAAGTTTTCCAACCGCCCCTGGGATAAGATACAATTAAATATACATTACATTATTGTGAATGATTATCAGATAATTTGCCAAAACTGTGTGTCGGTGTGCCTAGCAGAAACAAACACAATAAAAGAAACTTGGAAGCTGCAAAGAGAAACATATGTTTACACTTCTCTACATGAGTGTTCCAGGTTCATTAACAACAGTAAAATGATTGTAGTAATTCTAAACCTTTATTTATATGCAGAAAAAATGAAATACACATTGTTTACAAGCACACTGGTCAAATTATTATGCTTAGCAACATAATGGCATTATGTCAAGGACCGAACATAGTCTAAATTAGGATCAACATGCTCTTGTGCTCACCTGCAGGACTGACCATTTTACAATTCACTTCACTTATCAGCGTAATGTGCAGACGAGGAGAATGACAGACATGTAAACAGAAGCATGTGTGGTTGAGACAGGTATATACATCTCAGACGACAGTGACTTCTAAACTAAGGGTGCAAAAAAGGCAATTCTTTTTATGTTTACCAACAAGGGAGATTGATTCTTGTACATGAATATGTATGTAGAATGCCCTCAAATGTTTTACTACGACGGCTAATGTGTTTTCTTTATAGAAACACGTTATGCATTTACTTTTCCTTGTGTCTTTGGCAGTGAAATAATTTTAAGAAGGTCCTGTCAATTTAGTTAAAAACATACCTACTGTGTGCGTCGTTGTTTAAGAAATGCTTCCCTCAACGTTTCCCGTGTCATTTAGAGAACTCAGAATGAGTGATGTGTTGCGAAGTATTTTAAACTGCTGTGTTTTTTTATTTTGTACTTCTAAATGAAACAATGATAAAACGTGGAAAAATTTGCAAACATTTGTGATGTCTTGCTATGTACAGCATGTGCTGTCTGATGCAGTCAGCATTGTGTGCAGTACGCCACAGTGTCAACTTTGCTCATGATTGGATGGCTTTCTTATCAATCTGTCCCTTGCTTTCTTTTCGGTGACTTCCCCCCATTATGCTTTGGTCACATCAGCTGAGGAAGGCTACACACCATAGCAAGAGTGAATGAGCTATACTCCATTAGATAGACAAAATCAGAATGATGCTTGCCTTCTTCCACAGGCTGCTCCTCTCATGCCCACCTGGGCCCGTAATACAGATAGGGTGTACTTTCCATGCTCGCGCCACAGAGCACCTTAAAGCAGGTGCGCCGGGTGCAAACTTGGAAAGTGTGACCTATCAGGAAGAATCCGCTGTCCTTGGGGCATCCACTAACTCATGCTGCCCCCAGGGCAGTGCATTCAAAAGAAATACTGTGCAGACGGCAACCTGCCTGCACTTTTAAAAGGGATTAGAGATCCCCTTGCAGGTGGGTGCAGTGTGTGACTGCAACTGCCTGCAAGGGGATGTCTTGGGGGAGTTCATGGGACCCTCTTTTATCCCTTTAGAGGGCTGCATTTAGAAGGCGCACTAAAAGTGCACCTCCTTTTTCTGGTGCACTTTCAATGCACCTTCTAAAGGCATGTTTGCCTCTGCACCCACATCAGTAGGACGGCAGGGATGCAAAAGCAAAGAGATTACCTCATTTGCATAAGGCCATGCCCCCATGAAAATAAAGGAATGCCCTCCAATGATAGCGCTGGCGCTATATGTGACCCAGCGCTATCTGTATTACAGAAGGGGGTGCACAAACCTGTGTGACCCTTTCTGTAATACCAAAGTGCCCCAGGGGTGTGCAAAGCAGTTGCAAACACCCCTTATGCCTCCAGGGCACTTGAGTAATTATAGAATAGAAAAATTAATGCTTATGCATTGTTGTATGTAAGTTAGCATTTGCGGCGCCATTTTCTATAAGGCGCCATTTCGAGTCATAATCAAAACTAATTCTTTCTCATTTCCGAGAAAAGGCCTCGTTAATTTTCTTTTCTCCGAGGTTGGGTTTTACTTCACTGATGAATACACTGCTCTTATTAGCGCATACCTTTCCCTTTAGATAGAGGCCTTCTCCCACTTGTCTAGTGGCGGGCAGGGGCAGAGTTACCTTGAGTAGTAGATAGTGTGTGCCCGGCCTCAGAATCGAAACTTATCCTCTGTACTTCATTGTTTAGCTGCATCTGCTTGGAAAGTTCCATTGTGGGCGTGTTTTCATTTGTTCTAAAATGTACATAATGTATCTTTACGCTTGCTGAAGTCAGTCCCTCTGCAGCACTCCTAGCGACTGGGCAGACTGGGCTCCACTCTGAGTGTACCTGAATAAACAGATGTTGGTTTGTATTCTCTACTGTGTGTCTGACTCTTCATTATGTACGGAAGGCTGAGAGGTGGTCATGAGTGACCCGGGTGACCCTAATCGGGTCACTTACTTCAGTAATACGGCCCCTGGTGGGTTTATTTTGTGTGCTGCTCCTGCTGCTTGCCCCCTTCCCTCCGGGCCACTCCTCTCCTTTGCCTGGTGGTTTCAATTTTTCTCTGGCTTCCCAACTTGCCCCTTTCCAGCCAGGCCGCTCCTAACACGTGTTTTCAGCAGGTAAATTGTTTCTACAGCTCCTGCTGCTTGTGCTCTTCCAGTGGGAATGTTCCTCTGATGCCCTCCTGGCCTGTTAATTTTGAGTACAGCTCCTGTTGCTTGCCCATTTCTTGAGGGGCTGCTCCTCTCATGCACACCTGGGGATGTAATATGTATAGGGTGCACTTTCCCAGTTCACAACAGGTGCGCCAGGGGCAAACAGGAAAAGTGCATCCTATTACATTGAAGGCACTGCCCTGGGGGCAGCTGCATATTTGTGCTGCCCTGGGGGCAGTGCATTCAAGTGAAAAACAGAGCGGCTTTGAAGCAGCCGCTCCTTGTTTCACTGTGCAGGTGGCAACCCGCCTGCACTTTTAAGAGGGGAGAGAGATTCCCTTGCAGGCGGTTGCATTGAGTGACCGCACCCACCTGCAAGGGGATGTCTAGGTGGTCCATAAGACCCATTTTCCCCCTCCAGAGGTCTGCCATCGGGGTGCGCACTGACAGGGTGCCACCTTTTAGGTGGCGCACTGTTAATACCCCTCCTGACACCTTATTTGCCTCTGCATCTATAATACGGCACAGGCACAGAGGCAAAGGGATTGCCTCATTTGCATAGGGCCATGGCCCCATGCAAATGAGGGAACACTCTCTGGTGTTAGCTTTGGTGCTATATGTGCACCAGCGCTATCTGTATTACAGAACGGGTCGCACAAGCTTCTGCAGACCCTTCTGTAATATCAAAGTGCCTGGGGGGCAGGCAAAGCATGCACTAACCCCCGTTGCGCCCCCGGGGCACTTCCGAAATATGGCCCTTGGGGAATTCATTTTGTATGCTATTTATGCTGAGGTTTTGATGTGCTGGATCACGCTTTATGGACGGAAGTTCAGTGTAGCCATGCATGAGCTGGTAGCAGCCTTTTTATGCTGTGACAGTTACAGAGAGACGTGGCTACAAAGCAGGATAGTGAGGGCTATGGAGTACATGACATGCTTTCCCTTCCCCCTTTCCTTCTCATAATACCTAGACCTTGTGACAATGTCATCCCATCACATTAATCTCATTGCTGCCTAACATGGAGCAGACACAACATCCACTCAGGGAGAGGCATAGAGAGGCGAGGTCACATTACAGGTAGAGGTAGTTTACTGGGATAAGACAATGCTAAGGTTTATACATGCGTTCACACTGAAACAGACACAGACACCGACAGAGACATTCACACATATTTGGGCACACACACAACATTGTGTTTGCTTATACTTTAATATAGATGTTGCTTGCTTCTCAATTTGAAGTTTTATTTTTTATGGCCAATTGTGTCAAAACTTTGAGACCGATTAGCATTCCCAATGCTTGTTTTCAAAAGTGACTAATCGTTCTTTAGCTATGTCTTCTTCCCTCCTGTCAAATCCCAGGCAGACGCAAAAAGAACAATTGATGGACAGAATGCAGAACAATGTCATACATTCACCCCAGTACAGAGATCTGGGCCTAAATCCATCATTTTTTTGCTCACCATGCCATTCCAGTTTGGACCCAGCCATATGCAAATCAGTCTTGACCCTGCGCCCAATGGGAACAGTCCAGCCCGAACTGCCAGGCCAAGTCCTCCCTGGACTGGAAACAAGCATCCTAGGACCGGTTTCGGGCTTTCAGCCCTCATCAGCCAGGATAGCTTGACTCCAGTGGCATGGAGAGCACGGGACCCACGTCTGGCAAATCCCAGGCAGACAGCTAGAAACTATGTTTGAACTCACTGCCAACCAGACTCACTGGGTAATAGTGAGTTTTAGAATTCCTACTCTAACACACGAACTGGCACACATAGTCGCTTTTGTTCCCGGGGCAAACATATTATTGAAAACCTTCATATTTTGAAATTTCAGTACATGTTGTGTGCTTTATTTAATGTTTGCGATAAGCATTTTTATTAAATATAAAAATATAACGTAGCTATGTTTTTACTTGTTTTCTTTTAAGAGGTGTTTACATATAAATGCCGAAAATAAACGCTTCTTTCATCAAAAATATCTTTCTTTTTTCATTTCCTGCAAAACAACCTTTAGCTGGTTCATAAGGTTATTGATTGCATTGTGCACATCTGCAATCCACAAACCTCACTACTGCAGGCAACCACCTCCCAGATTGTGAGCAATAATTACTGACTGCTCACTAACTTGTAAGTTTGTTACTGAAAATATTGCAAAAGCCGACTTAATTGACGAACATATGCCAGGATGACAGAAGATCTGAAGACACCAAATGCAAGTGGATCCATTGAATCCATATGGAATTTGTGAGATACAAAACAGAAAAAAGCAGAGCATGGAATGGAAATAATTAATTAGAGGACAGACAATGGTCCGACTAGAAAGCACGGAAGAAAGACAATGACAGTGAAAAAGGCAAATAACCAGGTACAAGCCGCTGGCTACGGATTAATGCAATAGAGAGAAGTGGGGTAAAGAGGAAATCAACCCACAAAACAGAGAGATAAAGAAAAAAAGAGAAGGTATAGAAAAATGAGAGAAACTACAAGAAAGAGAAAGGTAGATGGTCCTTGACAAGTTGAAAAATATAAAAGGTTTTAATTTAAAAGTAGAATTAGAGAGGAGAGATGTGGTGAGGTGGCTTTAGTTCTCATAAGGTGATCAAGTTAGATGGCTTTTGAAATGCACATACTCTCTATTAGATGGAATATAGGTTAGAATGTAACCATTATAATCATTGGCCTAAGTGTAGTTGCACGTTACAGGCAGGTCGTATGTCATTAAGTCTGTTCACCCAGAGTGTGAAGGCTAAATAAATTACGACCTAACGTTGCCTGAATGGCTGTATGATGGTTATTTTGTTATAAACACTGTAGAACGTTGGTAAATAGTGGGTATCTGGATGAATGATGTTTGGTGTGTTGGCGTGTGGTAGTGGCTGTGTGGTTTATGAATGTGGGTGTGTGGGCAATCCATGATGTGTATATGAATGTATATTGGTGCATGTGGGCATATAAATGTAGCGATGTGTTTCCCTGATCAGGGGTGTGTGGCTGTATACTGGTGTTTATGTGAACATAAATGGATTTGTGTGGCCATGCATGATGATGTGAAAAATGGCCATATGATGCTTGCAAAATTGCTATAACTTGGTCTGTGTGTTGTTATATTTTAGTGTGTCTATTGAGGCATGTTGTTGATTGTGTAGAGGTTTGATTGTATGTATGTTGTCATTGATGTAATTGATGATGGTGTGTATTGTGTAGTGTAGTGTATGCTGGTGCTGCGAGTTAAGGGGAGATGAAGGCAGCACCTAAACTCGTGAATTTCTAGAAATTTCAGTTTCATGACGAAGTCACTGTCAACATATTCAGCTGCAATTTCTACTGAACTTTGATTTTTTCTTCAAATTGTGTTTTTTAATAAACGTACATTTTAAAAATATTCAGTGATAAAATAAGAATTCTAAGTGTCATATTGCAATCACATTTTAATAGTAAATGTTTTTTTTTTTTTTTTATTATAATAGTTTGGGAGCTTCAGAGTTTGTGGTTCAGTTTAATTTATTTGCCTACATCAAATTCTCAGGTTCATGTAGTTGACACATTACGTCAGCCCTATCACAATCTAGAGAACTAAATAACCTAAACTACAGAAATAAAGAACCATAAACCTACCCAACAGATATAATACCAGATTTTAAAAACGAAAGTATCAATACATCCTAGTTTCTAATAACATAGATGAAAAAGCAACGCCATATGAAATACTTCGTAAGGTTTCCCAGTTGTACAAACACACAAGCTGAGCCAACTTTGATTTTCTACCACTTTAGTAGCAACCCCAGCTGAAACAGTGCTTAATTTGTAAAATATTAAGTGCCAGGGCTCTGACCAGGAGGCCACTGCAGCTTGCACCACCTATCGCCCTTGTCATCGCTGCCAAAACAACTACTAGCCATCTCTCTCGCATGTAAATGCAACAGTTCAGATTATTCCAGGTCCCCAAAGCTAAAGGAATGGCTGGGGAGGCAGGTATTAGCAATTTTATTGTATATTGTATTCCTAAACTACTGTTGTTCTGCTCATCTCTAAATTAGATGACCAGTCCCACCATGTGGTGGACTGTTCTAAGTATGGTGTTGACAATTAGGTGCCGGTGCCTAGCACCGGAAAGCCCCGGCTCAAATTAAGCACTGAGCTGAAATAACATAAGAAGTTTGTTAAGTGTAGAGTTGAGAGTGCTCATGACAAAATTCGCTATGCCGGTACTTATTTTTCTTAATACAAGTCAGATAAAAATGTATTTCTCAACATAAACTCTTTCTCAGAAATATACGAAAGTTCAGCAGATTTTTCTTGTGGATATATTTTCTGACATGTTATCTCCTTTTTTTAACCATTATTTATGTGAGATCAAAATTTGGCTTATACTTGGAGAATAGGTTTACTAATTTGTGCCTCCTAGAAACAACTCTATTTCACATGAACAGAAATTCCTAAGGAAATCAACAGCCTGGCAGACAGACAAGGCCCCTTTCAAGCAAGGGAAGAAAAGAACTGGATACTTGATACTTCACACTCTATTTGCAGATAGTTCCCTCAAGGTTGAGTGCTTCAATGCCTGCTGCCTGAAGCAAGCCAACAACTATTCTAATCGCCTTCTCCTCAAACATCCTAAATTGTAAGGGTTCCACTAAAAGTATACCCAGCAAACAAATGTAACAGTTGTTCCAGTTTTATGTATAGAAACCTGTGGCACCGAGGTAAAAGGTGAGCCCCATATTTCCAAATAAAACAAAAAATGTCCCAGAACAACAGCAAACACATTCTGAAAACCTTCTGCTCATGCTTTTTAAGTGTTAACATTTCCATAGAAATGACCGCGATATGCTGCATGTATATCTATCACAAAACTACCTGTTTTGGCAAAAGGAGCACCTGCATTTTGGCCCGGGGTTTGGCAGCCATCTAGGGAAACCTACCAACCCAGACATTTCTGAAAACAGAACACTCGGGGGAGTACAGGGAGGTGTGACTTGCATGGATCACCCAACATTTTCTTACCCAGAATCCCCTGCAAACCTTAAATTTAGCTACAAAAAAAATCACATTTCTGTGTGGGATCATCATGCTGGCAAACATTTCCTACCTACCTTCTTGGGGGCCAGCTACCCCCAAGAAGGTAGGTACCTCCAGTAAGTCCCACACAGCAGGATTGCTGAGAGGTCTTCGGAGGTTATGCCCCCTTTCTCCAGCACTCGGCAAACGTGTCTCCTGCCACACTACTTGTTGGGGAATGAATTCCTCCCACTCACATACCCATACAGCCACTTAGACACCAACTGACAGACTGATGCAGTCATTCACACAACCAGTCACTCACCCATACATTCACTGAGGCACCTAACCACTCACTTATACAGTCAGTCACGCACTCACTGAATCATCCATACATGCACTCATACACCCACTGATTCACCAATACACCTTGGTATATATATTTAGCACTCATAAACTTTTTTAAAAATCACAAAGCCACTAGATGATGTCATTAGTGATGTAATTTGAGATGTCACCAGTGATGTCACTGACCATGTCATGAGTGATGTAATATGTGTGGTCATAAGCAGTGCATTGCTGGGTCATGAGTTATAGTTAGCTCAGCTAACTATAACTGCTGAATTTTACTGGTTTTGTATGAGTGAAACCTGCACCTACCTATAACATCCCTGTAACCTTAGTTTTTTTCAGTGTAGTTCCAAGGATTTCTTTGTTCCATTTCCTAACTAAAATGTCCCTGTAACCTTTGGTTTTGTTCAGTGAAAATATATATATATCTATTGGCACTTCAATCCTGACAAGGAAAAGCACTCGCGGGGGTGAGTTCATACGTTTTCATTGTACAAACTCGTGCAGACACAGATGCGTTTCGGCTGAATCCTTGTCAGAAGTGCGCAGGCAAAGGTGGAGAGGAGCGGTGATATATATATATATATATATATATATATATATATATATATACATTACCTACTGGCGGTCGCCAGTAGGTAGTTATAGTTAGGACCTCGTTTCTATTCAAAAAGCATTTTTTCTTTTGCCAATATCTTTGGCGCCGTTTGACGAATCTTCATGAAATTTTACAAACTTATGACCAGCTCAGGTCAGCTCCTGTCTTGAAAGTTTGGGGGTGATTCATCAAGTGGGGGCCGAGAAAAAAGGGGGGGTCCCAAAACGCATTTTTCCCATGTTAATTTCCATAGGAAACTTTAGACAAAGCTACAGCCCGAACTGCTGAATGGAATTACACCAAATTTGGCAAAAAAATAGGTCTTGGTCTAGAAAGCGTGCTTTTTTAAAAAAAATGGTGTAAATCCGTTCAGTAGTTGCTGAGAAATTCAAAAAATTAAAATTTATATATCTGAGCACCGAGGAGGATTCGTGAACCCTCCCGAGCATGAGCTTCATTCAGATTGGCTGCCAACACTCCAAACCAGAATGTGTTGGCAGCCATCTTGTGACTTGATAACCGAGTCACAAGAAAACAGTAGAAAAAAGATAAAAAACAAGAAAAGGGGGCAGGGTAGAAACACCCTGACCCCCTAAGCCTGCTTAGGGGGTCCCACAAGGACCCCCTGGGCCAAAAAAAACATTTTTTTTTTTTTAAATCAGTCGAATTCACACTGGGTGCGTGAATCCGGCCAAAATGTTTTTAAAAAAATTAAGCGCGGGCTCCTGCGCTTCGTTTTCTATAAGACCCCGGGAGGCCAGGTCCTGGGGGCAATGTCCAACTATGAAGCTGGGGCCCGCAGGGGCCCCTGCAGCCCTGGGGACCGCCACCTCCCCGGGTCTAAAATAATAAAATAGCGTGGGGGGCTCTTACCCCCCACGCTGCCCCGGGGACCACCACCTCCCCAGGGCATTTTTACATTTTGTGTGGGGGGCGTCTTGGGCCCCCCCAAACCCCGGGGACTGCCACCTCCCCGGGGATTTGATGTTTAAAAGCGGGGGGGTTGTGCCCTCCCGCAGCCCCGGGGACTGCCACCTCCGAGGGGCAACATAAATTAAAAGTAAGTGTGGGGGGGCTCCTGCCCCCCCCACACTGCCCCGGGGACCACCACCTCCCCGGGGCATACACAAATTAGAATACAGGGGTCCGTTGTGGACCCCCAGCCCCGGGGACCACCACCTCCCCGGGGCTATGCAAATGTTGGGAGGGGGGCCATGCAGCCCCCCTCCTGGAGCCCTCCATGGCCCTGGGGACCACCACCCCCCAGGGCCAGCTCCTGCAATGTCCTGGGGTGTCAAGCCCCGGGACATTGCCATTTGCTATGGCAGGGCAGGAGCACGGCTCCCACCCTGCCATCGCAAACACTGCTTTGCTTCTTGGAAGCGAGAGCAGGTTTCCAAGAAGCAAAGCAGAATTGCTTTTTGGCAAGGGGAGCTGCATGTTAGCAGCTCCCCTTGCCCAAAAGCCATGCCGTCTCCTGCAGGAGACGGGGAGCTGGCTGGGACCGTGGGGGCATTGCGGCTCCCCCCATGGTCCCCAACTTGAGGGCCGGCCCTGGGGGATGGGGTCCCCCGGGCTAGAAATGGCCCAAGAGGGGGGCCACTCCCCTTTATTTATTTATTTATTTTTATTTTTTTAAAAGGAAGGCTGGCCCCGGGGGATGGGGTCCCCAGGGCCATAATTGGCCTTAGGAGGGGGGCCACGCGGCCCCCCTCCCCCAAAAAAATCCAGGCTGGCCAGGCCCCGGGGGATGGGGTTCCCTAGGGCCAGAAGTGGCCCTAGGAGGGGGGGCACGTGGTCCCCCTCCATAATTTCTTTTTTTTTTTTAATTTGGCAGGCCCCGGGGGATGGGGTCCCCGGGGGCAAATTCCAAATAATGGAAGTGGGGTGTTTTTTTTTTCTTTCTATTTTGGAGTCGCGACTCCAACGTGGCTCTCAGCGCGGCCCCCCTGTGTAACGTCGCGTTGGATTCGCGAATTCACCTCAAATAAATAATTTAGTAGTATATAATTTAGAAGGTAGTGTGAAGTTGTTTTAAAGAGGTACTGTGATTGAAGTTAATGACAAGATTACAATTGATAGAGTTGGCAAAAATATATAAATTTAAAAATTAATAGTTAAACTTGAAAAGTGTGTTGTGTTGTAGTACATTGAATTCATGCTTTTCCAAATTTGCGACGGATTTGTGAATCCTCAAAAATGTAAAAAGAAAAGTATGTATGTTTAAATAAGAATAAGATTCACTATTGTGTTATAGGGTGGCTCTAAAAAGAGCCCTTGTTTTCATTACGAGTTTGTTGTAGCTACATGTAAGTGCGGATGCACAGCTTTAGGTTGTTGAGAAAGACTCTGGGCCATATTAGCAACAAAATGCGATAAATATGGCAGAGCGCGCTTAGCGCAAAATATTTTATCGCCAGCTATCGCTGGAAATTATCGCTGAGATAACACCCTATTAGCAAGGTTTATCTCCATAGCGATATTTTTTCCAGCGATAGCGGCAAAATGCGAGAATATCGCTGGAAAACCAGCGATATTCTTGCATTAACGCTAAGGTGGATTCAGCATTAGAATCCACCTCCTATACCTTAAACAGGTAAGTCATAGTCAGTAGCAGGTGTTAAAATCTAGCGATAAACGCGCTTAGCGCGATTTATTTTATCGCTTCGCCTGCCTTGATAATAGGGGTTAGTGGTGTTAGCGACTGTTTACAGTCGCTTTTAGTGGGAACGCCTACCTTGCATGTCATTAGCGATAAATATCGCTGACATGCAAGGCGATGTAATTCCCGGCCTCTAACGCCTGTAAGCTGTCGCTAACGCCTGTTAGCGACAGCTTGCTAATAGGGCGTTAAAAATATCGCCGATTTAGCGGCAAAAAGTGCCGCTAAATCGGTGATAAAGCCCTTGATAATATGCCCCTCTGTTCCCATGATCTGTGAAGTGTCATCCATATAAAAACGTAGATTGTTGTTATATATGGAGCCCATCCTATGGTCTCTGAGGTAAGCAGAAACAGCTTTATTGACATTCTTCCTAGCTTTTTCAATCTGTGGACAGAATTGATTTGACCACTTCCATTTCTTTCTTTGGCATATATTAGAGTATACAAAGACAGTTTGGGGGAAAAGCAACATCAATTGTGCAAAGGTATCCTTCCTGAGTATTTCCAGTCCTATCCCAGTCAATGTGCCTAAGTCATTGCCACCACGGTGCACAATCATGAGGTCAGGGGTTGGAGATGCAAAAAGGTTTTAGCCAAAGTCATCAATTGGTGCCACTTTAATCCTCTCTGTGCAATCCATTTAATATCCACATTTTGCAAAGTTAGGTCTTTGTCAATACCTCTGCATTCAGCATACCTTTTGCACCAGAAAATTTAGCTGTTTCCAGCAATCCATACTGTAAGCATCTTGAAGGGATGTCTGGAAGTAATGAAAAGATGTCTGTAGCTGAGGTAGTCAGTTGGTAGAATGAGAGGTATGTAAAATGGTGGACAAGATGCTGTTTTTAAAAAGTAGAGAATTGATTGGCTGTTTAAGAACATTGTACATTTAAAAATAGGGTGCATGTTACTTTCTTTAAAAAGCATGTTTCTTATTGGTTAGTAGAAAATGTTTGAAAGGTACAGTAAAGGATAAGGTCATATTTTGCAAACGTCAACCACACCTGCTGTTTGCATTTGTAACCTTGTGTGCTGAACTTGAAAATATGGTGAACTTGTGACCTGTCAGTTCAGTTCAATGTTCCATGAACTGTTGCTATGGAAACTGGCATTAGGCAGAATGGGAGAAGGGTTGAATGTTATCTGTGGTTTTAAAATATGGAATTGTAATTTATATATAAGTGATATGTTATTTAAGTAAGATTTCCCAAGTCAGTACTATCTGTAGAAGAGGTATTTTTATTTGTAATATATTTTTGAACTCCCGTATGAATTTGCGGCTCCATTGCGTTGGTGCACGGTGGAGTCGCGACTCTAAAAAATTCCAGAAACAGTTTGGGCACCTTTAGAAGTCAGTTGGTAGGGGTTAATATGTCTAACCAATAGAAATGTGTTTTACAATTTGAAATAATATAGGAAGCAATGTGATTTGTTACTTACATGTATTTGTGTGGAGAAAGAGAGGGAAAGTTTGCCATTACTGGTTTTATCTTGCTGAGAATGGTGCATTACATTGATTGTGTGCATAAGAACATTTTTCATAAGTTTGTGATATTTCATATTCTACAAATCTATTTGGAAGGTGAGTTATAAATTTGTGAGGTGTATTATGTAATAGCTTTATTTTTAATCTTTAAAAATTATTCAAGAACTGTAATGTTTGAAATATATTATTAAATATAGAGATGTGTATTGTAGTTTGTTTTATTGTAGTTAAATGTTGTTTGAAATAGATTCGTTATAGTAATATGTGTATATTGGAAGATGGATTAGTGATTATGGTAGTTTGTTTTATTGTGTGGATATGTACATTTGTTGTATACCGCATAATTTTATGTGTCGTTTTCAAATTGGAACTGCAGCCTGTCAAGTTTTAAGGTGTGCATGAACTTGTGTCTGAAGTATGTTTTTATTTGTATATGCATTTTCATATGTCTTATATATTTGAAGGTGCATGATGTATAACAAAGAGGTGTTGTTGCTTTTTATGTGGTAGGCTCAAGACTGTAAGTAGTAGTAGAATGGTGAAGATGTAGCATAAAAGTGTGGTTTAAAAGATGTTGACATAAGGTATTAGTGATACTGGGGCATATTAGCAAGGAATAGCGATATTTATCGCTAACCGCGCTTAGCGCGACTTTGGTTAACGCCGCCTATCGCTGGAAAATATCGCTGAGATAACACCCTATTAACAAGGTTTATCTCCATAGCGATAATATTTCCAGCGATAGCGGCAAAATGTGAGAATATCGCTGGAAAAGCAGCGATATTCTCGCATTATCGCTAAGGTGGATTCAGCATTAGAATCCACCTCCTATACTTTAAACAGGTAAGTCATCCTCACTAGCAGGAGATAAAATATAGCGATAAACGCGCTTAGCATGAATTATTTTATCGCTTCGCCTGCCTTGCTAATATGCAAGGCGATGGTAAACGCGGCCTCTAATGCCTGAAAGCTGTCGCTGATGCCATTTAGCGACAGCTTGCTAAGAGGGCGATAAAATTATCGCCGCTTTAGCTTCAAAAAGTGCCGCTAAAGCGGCGATAAAGCCCTTGATAATATGCCCCTAGGTTTTTTTTAAGTCTCTAGAGAGGTAGAGTTGAAATATGCCACATAATTTTTGGTGTTTGTTTGAAATTGTAAGTTTGTTTTCTAAATTTTAGAGGTGTGGATAGTGTTGTGGTACATACATATGCATGTATGCTTTTAGGAATATGGTGAGACTTTTAGCAGAGATATGTGAAGGGTTCCTGCTTTGTATTTGGCTAGGTGTAGCATTATAAGTAGTTGCAGAATGGTGAAGCTGCAGCTCAAAACTGTTGTTTAAAATGTTGGCAGAGGAATTAGTGATTAGGGTATTTTCTATTAGTCTGGGGGAAAGGTACACTTGAAATAAACTGCAGGAATGCAGGTGTGTCTTTCAAATGTAAAGTTCAGTCTATTTGTTTATTTCTTTTATATATGATGATATTTTCAAAAGGTAGACATATATGCATGAATGGTTTTAGGAATATGGTGAGATTTATAACAGACTCATGTGTAGGTTTGATGCTTTATTTTCAGTATGCCCAACACCCTGAGTAGTTACAGAATTGTGAAGCTGCAGTACAAAAGTGTACACCATGTCATAGCCCTCACTTTTGTGCTGTGATTTCAGTAATCTGCTACTACTCAGGATGTTGTACTCCTCCAATCACTCAGGCACTACCACAGTACTACTGCAATCACTCAGGCACTACCGTTACACTCCTCAAATCACTGAGGTACTACCAAAACACTACTGTAATCACCTAGGCAGTACCGATACACTTATAAAATCACTGAGGCACTTTCTATGAACTCCTGTAGTCCCCCAGAAATTACTCCTGAGCTCATGCAATCACTGAGGCATCACCTATGTATTCCTCTAATCCCCCAGACATTACCCCTGCACTCATGCAATCACTAATGTTTTAGCTATACACTGATTCAATCACTCAGGCACTATCCTTGCACTCCTCCAATCACCCTGTCAGGATCTATACACTCCTCCAATCACTTAGGCAGTACCCATGCACTTATAAATTCAGCCAGGCAGTTCTTATGTACTCCTGTAATCCACCAGATATTACCCTTCAACTCATGCAATCACCCAGACATCACCTATGTACTTTTCTAATCATCTAGACATTACCTCTGCACTCATGCAATCAGCAATGCATTAGCTATACATTAATTCAATCATCCAAGGACTACCCTTGCACTCCTTCAATGACAGTGTCTGGATCTATGCATTCCTCCAATCATTTTGCCAGTACCCATGCAGTTATAAAATCACCCTGGCACTAGTTTTACACTGCTCCAATACTGAGGCACTACCATAATACTGCTCTTAACACCTAGGCAGTAGTGATGCACTTATAAAATCCCTGAGGCACTTTCTATGCACTCCTATAGTCCCCCAGATATTACCCCTAAACTCATGCATTCACCCAGGCATTACCTATGTAGTCCTCTAATCCCCAAAACATTACCTTTGCACTCATGCAATCACCAATGCATTAGCTATACACTGGTTCAATCACCCAGGCACTACCCTTGCAATCCTCCAATCACCCTGTCAGGATCTCTGCACTCCTCCATTCACTTTCCCAGTACATATGCACTTATAAAATCACTCAAGCACTATCTATGCACTTATGCAATCACCCAGGCACTACCCTAGTACTCCTCCAATCACCTAGGCCGTACCTTTGTTCTCATGCAATCACCCAGGCACTACCCCTGCACTCCTTCAATCACCCAGCCACTACCCCTGCAGTCTTTTGATCATGCAGCTACTACCCATGTACTTATATAATCATCCAGGCACTACCTTTGCACTCTTCCAATCATGCTGGCATTATCCTTGTAATTATGTAACTACTAAGCCAGTGCCCATGCAGTTGTAAAATCACCCAGGCACTACCTTTACAATCCTCCAATCACTCAGACACTACCACAGTACTACTCCAATCACCCAGGCAGTACCCATGCAGTTATAAAATCACCCAGGCACTTCCTATGTAGTTCTGTAATCCCCCAGACATTAACTCAGCACTCATGCAATCACTAATGCTTTAGCTATACACTGATTCAATCACCCAGGCACTATCCTTGCATTCCTCTAATCACCCCGTCAGGATCTATGCACTCCTCCGATCACTTAGGCAGTACCCATGGACTTATAAAATCACCCAGTCAGTTTCTATGTACTCCTGTAATCCCCCAGGTATTGCCCCTCAACTCATGGAATCAGCCAGACATAAACTATGTAGTTCTCTAATCACTCAGACATTACATCTGCACTCATGCAATCACCAATGCATAAGCTATACACTAGTTCAATCACCCAGACACTACCCTTGCACTCCTCCAATAACCGTGTCAGGATCTATGCACTCTTCCAATCACTTACACAGTACCTATGCACTTATAAAATCACTCAAGCACTAACTATGCACTTATGCAATCACCCAGGCACTACCCTAGTACTCCTCCAATCACCCAGGCAGTACCTTTATTCTCATGCAATCACCCAGGCACTACCCCTGTACTCCTTCAATCACTCAGCCACTACCCGCGCAGTCATTTGATCACACAGCTATTACCCATACACTTATATAATCATCCAGGCAGTACCTTTGCACTCTTCCAATCACGCTGGCACTATCTCTGTAATTATGTAACCACTCAGCCAGTGCCCATGCAGTTTTAAAATCACCTAGGCACTACCTTTACAATTGTCGAATCACTCAGACACTACCATAGTACTACTCCAATCACCCAGGCAGTACCCTTGCAGTTATGTTATAAAATCACCCAGGCACTTCCTATGTACTTCTGTAATCCCCCAGACATTACCCCTCCATTCATGCAATCACTAATGCTTTAGCTATACACTGATTGAATCACACAGGTACTATCCCTGCACTCCTCCAATCACCCTGTCAGGATCTATACACTTCTCCAAAAACTTAGGCAATAGCCATGCACTTATAAAATCACCCAGACAGTTCCTATGCACTCCCGTAATCCCCCAGATATTACCCCTCAACTCATGCAATCACCCAGACATAACCTATGTAGTACTCTAATCACTCAGACATTACCTCTGAACTCATGCAATCACCAATGCATTAGCTATACACTAGTTCAATCACCCAGGCACTACCCTTGCACTCCTCCAATCACCGTATCAGGATCTATGCACTCCTCCAATCACTTTGCCAGTACTCATGCAGTTATAAAATCACCCAGGCACTACCTTTACACTCCTCCAATCACTGAGGCACTACCACAATACTACTGTAATCACTTAGGCAGTAGTGATGCACTTATAAAATCACCGAAGCACTTTCTATGTACTCCTGTAGTTCCCCAGATATTACCCCTGAACTCATGCAATCATCCAGGCACTTCCTATGTACTTTTGTAATCCCCCAGAAATTACCATTGCATTCATGCAATCACTAATGCTTTAGCTATACACTGATTCAATCACTCAGGCACTATCCTTGCACTCCTTCAATCACCCTGTCAAGATTATACACTCCTCCAATCACTGAGGCACTACCACAATACTACTCTTATCACCTAAGCAGTAGCGATGTACTTATAAAATCACTGAGGCACTTTCTATGTATTTCCTGTAGTGCCCCAGATATTACCCCTGAACTCATGCAATCACCCAGGAATTACCTATGTACTCCTCTGATCCCCCAGACATTACCTTTGCACTCATGCAATCACCAATGCATTAGCTATACACTGGTTCAATCACCCAGGCACTACCCTTGCAGTCCACCAATAACCGTGTCAGGATCTATGCACTCCTCCAATCACTTACCCAGTACCCATGCACTTATAAAATCACTCAAGCACTGCTTATGCACTTATGCAATCACCCAGGCACTATCCTAGTACTCCTCCAATCACCCATGCAGTATCTTTGTTGTCACGCAATCACCCAGGCACTACTCCTACACTCCTTCAATTATGCAGCCACTACACCTGCAGTCCTTCGATCACACAGCCACTACCCATGTACTTATATAATCATCCATGCACTACCTTTGCACTCTTCGAATCACGCTGGCACTATCCTTGTAATTATGTAACCACTAAGCCAGTGCCCATGCAGTTTTAAAATTACCCAGGCACTACCTTTACAATCGTTCAATCACTCAGAAACTACCATAGTACTACTCCAATCACCCAGGCAGTACCCATGCAGTTATAAAATCAGCCAGGCACATCCTATGTACTTCTGTAATCCCCCAGACATTACCCCTGCATTCATGCAATCACTAATGCTTTAGCTATACACTGATTGAATCACCCAGGCACTACCCTTGCACTCCTCCAATCACCGTATCAGGATCTATGCACTCCTACAATCACTTTGCCAGTACTCATGCAGTTATAAAATCACCCAGGCCCTACCTTTACACTCCTCCAATCACTGAGGCACTACCACAATACTACTGTAATCACCTAGGCAGTAGTGATGCACTTATAAAATCACTGAGGCACTTTCTATGTACTCCTGTAGTCCCCCAGATATTACCCCTGAACTCATGCAATCATCCCAGCACTTCTTATGTACTTTTGTAATCCCCCAGACATTACCCCTGCACTCATACAATCACTAATGCTTTACCTATACACTGATTTAATCACTCAGGCACTACCCTTGCAGTCCTCCAATAACCGTGTCAGGATCTATGCACTCCTCCAATCACTTAGGCAGTACCCATGCACTTATAAAATCACCCAGGTAGTACCTTTACACTCCTCCACTCACTGAGGCACTACCGCAATACTACTCTTATCACCTAGTCAGTAGCGATGTACTTATAAAATCACTGAGGCACTTTCTATGTACTCCTGTAGTCCCCCAGATATTACCCCTGAACTCATGCAATCACCCAGGCATTACCTATGTACTCCTCTAATCCCCCAGGCATTACCTTTGCACTCATGCAATCACTAATGCATTAGCTATACACTAGTTCAATCACTATTCTTGCACTCCTCCAATCACCCTGTCAGAATCTATGCACTCCTCCAATCACTTAGGCAGTACCCATGCACTTATAAAATCACTCCGGTACTACCTATGCACTTATGCAATCACGTAGGCACTACTCTAGTACTCCCCCAATCACCCAGGCAGTACCTTTGGTCTCATGCAATCACCCAAGCCCTACAGACTGCACTTTAGATTTTATTTGGGTAGCAGAAGAGAAATCCTTCAGTTGTGCTCTGTGATTCTGTTGTATAGGTTGTGATGTCTTCTAATTGTAGGAATTGTGCAGTGTCTGACATAGCTTTGCAATGCAATTAAAAATATTTCTTTATTTATACATGAGGATATTTGTATATCATTATTTTAATTATAATAAATTATTTAATGAAAGTATTTAAACATTTCTTTGTTTTCAGATATTCACCATTATTAGTAATAAAGATTGAGTATGGAAAGAAAAGATCCAAAGAAAAGAAAAGATAAAAAACAGTACTATTTAAGGGAAGGAGAAAAGGAGAAATTAGATGAAGTACAACATGTGACATTGAAGAAAAAATCTTCTAGTAAGAGAACTAAAGAATTTGTTAAAAGACTTTTAAAGAATGTAATGAATTTTCAAAATGGGAAAAAGAAAAAGAAAAGGAGTACAACCATTCAGAAGGAAACAAAAAAAGGACATATTAATGAAAAATTAGGTTATGGGAAAACAATCTTTGTTGAAAGAAGGTACAAAGAATATAAAGAAATTAGAAAGAGAATGTATAAAACTAGAGTACTACAAAATTTATTGAAAGATTGCAAAAAATATAAAAGAAAATCAGCATTTTACAAGAAAAAACAACAGATTGAAAGTGTAGTCGAAAAGGCTTTTGAATTGAAAAGAAGATTGTTTATATTAGTATTGAAGAGAATGAAAACATTGAGTAGAACAATGCACTTTATGCAGGAGAAAAGTAAAAGAAAAAGACTGGTGAATAGAACTAACTTTTGCAAAACATTTTTGGGTGAATGGAAGCACACTTCTAGTACCGAACCTTTTTTTAATGAAGAAAGCTATTTTCAACAAATACACTAGGTCATGCAGTTGATACCAGTGGTCGTTGTTATGAGGTTAAAAACGGTTGTCCAATTGAAAAAGAAAAGATGGTTCCTAGAAATGTGGAAGAAGTAATAGCTGAAGAAGTTCAAGGGAGACGTACACAAGCTCCGGTGTATAAGTGGGATTGTAGTAGTATTTGTAGTATACGACAGGAATCTATTGATATTTTATGAAATTTCTTACGGGATTATGATAATAAAAGTGTTAAACAGAAGATTAAGATATTTCAAGGACTAGATCCTTGTAAAGTGAGAAAATATACTAATTTGCAGGGTCATTCTCTGGCTTGTCTTTCTAGAAAAGTGTGCCGAAGTACTTTTCATCATTTAAGAATGTTAGCAGTACATCATTCAGAAATGCGGAAGTTAGTAAGAACATTGTACTATGTAAAAAGTCCTGCATTATCTTTAAGTGAAATAAACACAGTTCTTCTGCATGGTTCAGTATTGGATGTAAAAAAAAGTTTCTGATGATATACAGTTTTGTTTCTTTGGTCCTCAAGAGGAGTGTAGAGAAAGTGAGAGTTTTATAAGTGTAGGTGTTGAAGAAGAGGTAGAAGATAGTACTACTGAGAAGTTTGCAGAAGAAATTACAGGGTTTAAGGTAGTTTCTTGTGAAAAACCAAACTATTTTTGTATTTGTTGTCGACGCACTCACTATAGAACTCAAACTAGGAATGTTGATGTGTATTTAAAAAGTGAAAAGGAAAACAATGATAAGGGGGAGCAATTTGGTGCTTATTTGTTGGTGGAAGATCGTTTTGAGTTGGGTAGTGATCAACGTATTTGTAAATATTGTTACAACAAATTAGAAGAGAACAAAATGCCGGCTAGAGCTGTACATAATAACCTAGAGTTGCTAGCTATTCCTCCAGAGCTGGTAGATTTAAATACGAATGAGTCCATTCTTATTCAATCTGTGCACCAGTTTCAGGCTATAGTTCGTATGGAGCCTAAAACAGGTAAGTTGCCTCCAACAGATTTACAAAGAGGTTTAAAAGGAAGAGTTGTGTATTTACCTTTAGATTTTAAGAAAAATATTGAAACTGTGTAGAGAGAGAGGAAAGTGAACCTGTAGTTATTCTAGTTAATGGTGTACCAACAAAGAGTCGGAAAATATGGCAAGAGATAGTAGATGTCACCAAACTTCAAAAGGCTACATTATATCTTATACAAAACAATATTTATTATAAAAATGTATATGTGGAAGAACAAGAAATATCTTTAGAAGATGATAGAGAAATTTCAACTGGCCAAATCCAAAAAGTGGACAACTCCAGGAGTGAAGAAATTTGGAACATTACAGTATACATCCTCTACATTCAAAGGAAGTGATTGGAAACACTATTGAATTATTCCAAATGAAGAAAGCGAAGGGAACTCCCATGAGTGTTTGGGAAAAAAGTTTAGAAGCTTGTTGTTTTCCACAGCTCTTCCCCACTGGAAAAGGTGGACGATATGATGAACGACCAGTACAGATTCCAGCTTCAGAATATCGTTACAAAGATTGTAGTCAGAAGATCCAAGATTTCGACAGTGTGTTCCATATTTATTTCATCTTCTGTTTGAAAGTGACTTGTCTGGACTTTCATATGCAGTGAACCACATATTAAAAACAGGAGTTCATCTTACACATGTTTCTGACAAAGTTCAACAAAGAGACGATCATTTAGAATCTCAGTTCATTAATTTGATGGCGTGTCAACGTGGTACTAATGAGTATTGGTATCGTCGTCACGGAGAACTTAAATGTATGTTAAGAAACTTAGGAACACCTACATGGTTTGTTACACTTAGGGGTCGATTCCGATTCGGGCCGGAAAAAGCACCGACCGACTCGGATCCGGAAAAAATACCGACCGACACGTACTTGTGGCGCACGACACGCCAAGTACGATGCAAGGCGCGAAAAATCCGACCGACACGTACCGAAACTAAGTCGACCGACCGAGCCGCATGGAAAACAGCAATCCGGCCGGAAAAACACGCGAATCCAACCGACCGACACGCACCCGGAACAAATCCGACCGAAACGTACACGCGAACTCCAAACCGCAAAGTACGATGCAAGGCGCGAAAACCACGAGCGAGTCGGACGGAGGACAAGCTGTACGACCGACACGCATACAAAACCGAGCCGAAGCAACACAATACACCGCGACCGACGCGTACGCAGCATAGAAAACTGCACAAACACAGCGTGAACGAAACGGGAGAACACCGTACGAGACCAATGCAGGGTCCGACTCGGTCACAAGAACGTTTCCAACATACACAAACAGCACAAAGGAAAAATCACCCAAAAAAGGCCAAACAAGCAATTACCAAGCCAATAAATACTAGGGGGTGGGGACAGAGAACAAACACACCCACAACTCCACCTATATAAAGGACACAAATCACTACCATGAGCCTTTGCAAATGCCATTCCACTGCCAGCACCCAAGAGAAAGCAACCACACACCCACAGCTCATCCCTCACACAAGCCACACACCATCAGCACACCAACAAATACCTACCTCACATACACCCAGCAAAACACACTCACACACCCTCACCTGCACACCAACACACACATCACCTACCATCACCACCCATCACCATGCCCCCCAAGAAGAATCCCAAGTTCCTAGATAGTGAATTGGAAGTCATGGTAGACGAGATCCTCAGGGTGGAGCCACAGCTGTTTGGCACACTGGTCCAACAGACCCCCATGTCGCAGAAAACCAAGATGTGGGAGAGGATCATCAACAGGGTGAACGCCCAATCACCATGTCGGCGCACAAAGACCGACATCCAGAACAGGTGGTATGACGTGCGCAGGAGGGTACGGAAAATGCTGACGAAAGACTACATCAACAGCCAACACACCGGCAGTGGCCCTCCTGCCAAGCCAATATACCTCAGGCCCTGGGAGGAGAAGGTGCGGGCCATCCTTCCGCCAGTGAGCGTATATGGACTAGAGGACATCCCAGAGCCTGGTGAGTACACAACAAATGTACACAATATACTGCCACAAAACACACACATCACTGTCAAGGGGAGAGTCAAACCATGCACTCATAGCAATTACACAGCAACCAGAACAGAATCATCCCAAAATGTGTATGTCAGTCAGATAAACACAACACGTGCCATCAAAAAAATCACATCCAACTGTGCCAACACATGTACAAACACAACTACAACTACAGCTAGGCAGTGGCACAAATAGAACTAACAAACACATCCACACATGTAGCCACCACAACAACACCAACACACAGTGAAGACCACTCAAAGGAAGGAATTCTGTGTATGCTGGCCAAGTCAGTGTAGCCAATAGCATCATGGGAGTCGCAGTCACACATATTGCCCGCCCCACAACTGTCCCATCAACACCACCATGAACCATGCGCACATCACAGGGAGTGGAGAAGGACTCACAAGATGGCTGACACTGGCTACTGCTGTGGGGAGCACAAGGCCCTGCTGGCAACTGTGCACCAACAAACAGCAGGACACCACTGACTGACATCCTGAGAGACAACTTACACTCCCTGCAACGCAAGCACGTTCCATGGTGGGATAACTGACTGGGTGGGTGGGTGGGAAGGAGGGCCGGCTGTCAACCAAACACAACCAATGCAGACCATGTTCACACCCCAGAAAATACATAGAAATGCCCAAATAATGCAGGACAATGTGCCACACCAATATCAACCCCTGACTGTGACGACTTAGGACAATGCAATGTACAGGCCCGCACCCAGAGGCACAGTCACAACTGTCATGTGTGTCAACCATTGATGCCTGCAGAAACATGACATACATTGTTTGTGTCTCCCAAAAACAGGTGATGATGGGGACACAGCAGCAGACGCTGAGGAGTCCCAGTCCCAGGCTCAAGAGGATGCCGAGCTCACTGGCGTCGTACAGCCTCTGTCCTCCTCGGACGATGAAGAACAACCTGGCACATCCGGTGCAAGTCAACATGCAGCACCAGCAGGACCACCAACTGCAGCACCAGCAGGACCACCAGCTGCACCCCTGCACCCACCCCTCCAACGACTGTCACCACGAATACCATCCCTGCCGACATGGACAGAACAAGGAGCAACACCAGCACAGTGACCCTGGACCAACCTGGGGCCATGGACACCACCACCACCACCAACCCCCAAGGTGGACCAGGGTTATCTGTGCGTGGCACTGCACACACTGCACATGTCAGCAGGGGTGGTGGGAGGGGTGGGAGACAGAGGTCGCTGCTTGCAGACGTTGCTGGTGTGCATGATGACCCACAACTGGTACGCATAGCTGATGCGTACCAGTCCAGCACCGGAGAGCTCAGCCAGGTAGTGGGGCTCCTCAGAGACATTAAACAGCAGCAGGCTGCCCATCATGCCCGCTTGGACTCCCACATGTCCCACGTGGAGTCACACATGTCCCGTGTGGACTCACACATGTCCCGCGTGGAGTCCAAGTGGGATGCACTGCATGAGATGACGGCGGTGCACAGGGATATTTTACAATGCCTCCGCCAGATGAACAGCAACCAGTCCACACCTCCCTGTGTGCCAACAACATCTGTTATGGGGATGATGAACTGCAAAATTACACTGTGTATGCGAACTGCAACAGCAAGGACAACACAGGCATGTGAGTACAGGCAACGTGACACACATGAGGGAGACACACCACCAGGGCTACACAACACATACACACCTAGGCCATCTGACTCATTGCCTACACTGATGTTGCCAGGGAAGACAGTGCAATGCACAGACACCACACCCATTCCCAGTTGTAGTCAAGTAGCCCACAGGTGCAGTAAGCAAATGGCAGTCAAATGTGTGACCACAGACAATGCACATCACAAAGTGAAGCACAGGTTTATTACACAGTTGCAACATGCCGTAACCACTACAGATGCAAGGTAACCCCACCTGGCAGCGGGCACACAGTCAACAACTGTAGACGGAAGGAAGTCCATGGGTGTGGCGCACATCACCTGTAGGGACACAACAGCTACCAGCCTGGATGTGCAATCACGTCGTCGGTGGACACAGTTGACCAAACGAATCTGAAAGTACCCTGCGAAGGACAGAAATGACACACAGTCAAAAGCAATGGAGTACAGGACAGAACAGCAAAACTCATGCACAATACATGTTACAAGATACCCACCCAGAACCAAGTTAGCATGTCAACACTGTTGGGGAGTACAGCCCACCTGTCACCACACATCGCAACACACATCCAGTCAAGTAGCCCATGGACACACTCCAACAGCACCAGAGCACCACCCACACATCATGCCAACTCACATCATTGACATGACACCTCAGGATACTCACATTCAGCTAAAGAAGTTGGTGATGAGCTGTGTGCGGACATCACCGTCACCATCATCATCATCATCGTCACTGGCATCGTGGTCCAGGCCAGGATCCTCCACAGGTGGCGGATGTTGGTCATTGTCATCCTGGATGAGAGGCAACTCCTTCCGCACTGCCAGGTTGTGGAGCATGCAGCAGACGATGATAATCTTTCACACTTTCGCAGGGGCATATGGGAGGGACCCTCCGGTCTTGTCCAGGCAGCGGAAGCGGCTCTTCAGGAGACCAAATGTCCGCTCAATCACTCTCCTGGTCCGACCATGTGCCTCATTGTAGCGCATCTGGGCAGGTGTCACAGGGTTCCTGAGGGGTGTCAGCAACCACGGCATGTTGGGGTATCCCGAGTCACCTACGGACAGACAAGTGCACATTAGCTGACTTGGAAAAGTGGGCGGAGTACTACAGATCAGATCACACACAATGGCACAAAGTCAGTACACACCGACAAGCCAGGCACGCTGGTTCTGCATCTGTGCCATCATCCTGGGGATGCGACTACTCCTCATCACAAAGGCATTGTGTGCTGAACCAGGGAAATGGGCACACACGTGTGTGATGGTCATGTCTGCAAGACACACCACCAGTGCATTGACCGAGTGGTAGTGCTTGCGGTTCCTGTAGGCCTGCTCCTGGGCCTGTGGTGGTACCAAAGCCACATGTGTCCCATCAATGGAGCCAATTACATGCGGCATCCTCCCCAGGGCATAAAAGTCACTCTTCACGTCAGTGAGTCGTCGCAGTCTAGGGAAATAGATGTACCGGTTCAGGAAGAGCAACATTGCCGCCAAAACATCGCGGAGCACACGGCTGAACATGGTCTGTGACATCCCACCAGCAGTCGCCACAGTATGTTGGAAGGTACCAGTGGCAAAGAAGTGTAGGGCTGCCATCACCTTCACCTTGGGGGTCAGCGCTGTAGGATACGGCCGGCCAGGCTGCAAATGTGGGGACAACTGCACTGCCAAATCCTCAATCAGCTGCCTGGTGAAGCGGTACCGTCGGATGCTGTCCCGTTCCACCATCGTTGCCAGGTCTGGGAATGGCCGATGGACAGCAGGAGCCCTGCAGTGCAGAGGAGAAGTAAGCAAGATTGTCAGTCACCACACATATGCGGCATTGAACACACTCAAGATCCCAACATACATCATTATGAGGCACAACTACATGAAGTGTGCAGTACCGGAAGGACATGTATGGTACATACATGGCCAACATCTGTCAACACGGTCCAACAGGTGGCATCAATTAGTCCCAGGTTGGCCCATTGGATATCATGAGGCCGTGTCACAGTTCCCATCTCCTGCTGCCGTGTCACAATAACCCCCACAGTGACATGTGAGGACAGATGTGCCCCAGGCACCACAGCTCAACGACAGGTACATTCCCAGGGACCCTGTAATGCCACATGGACACTGGCATTACATGGAGTATCATGTATACACCACAGCAAAACAACCATGACCCCCACAGGTAGTGGCCCCACTTGCCACGGCAGGACAGACATGGACGTCTGTGACACACACGCACAACATCAGAGTCCATGCACACACAACGTGGATGTGGAGACTGTCTCCCATTGTGCACATGAAATCAGAGACATTGTAAACACTACATGCACAAAGACTGTGGAGGACCATCACTATTGTGCCACTGGGACACCCTGGCTCAAACATACCGTCCCACATGGGACTCACGGGGTATGTGACATGACATACACATACACCACTGTGAAATGTGACCATGGCACATGCACAGATATGAACAGTTGCACATCACAGTGGTCACATACACGTAACATCCAGGATCCTGTCCCCATGAACACGTGCACAGCCTGGGGGTGGCTGCCCACAGGTGAAACCCACAGGACAACATGTACACCAACATACACACAATAGGAAATGCATCCTTACATGCCTTATGATAAGGTTTGGACAGGCTGTCGTGATGTAGGTGTGCCCCTCACTCCCTGGGAGCTATCTGTGGCTGGCATATGTCCATCTGAGACAGGCATGCTGACATATGCCAGTCACATGTACAGTGATGCGTTGTACCGCAATGGACCGATTGGTGCCTCCGGCCGGCGCATTGCATTCAATGTGTGCGGGTACGCGTTGTACCCCTGTGCACGTTGTACCGCAATGGACCGATCGGTGCCTCCGTCCGGCCCATTGCATTCAATGTGTGCGGGTACGCGTTGTACCCCTGTGCGCGTTGTACCGCAATGGACCGATCGGTGCCTCCGGCCGGCCCATTGCATTCAATGTGTGCGGGTACGCGTTGTACTCCTGTGCGCGTTGTACCACAATGGACCGATCGGTGCCTCCGGCCGGCCCATTGCATTCAATGTGTGCGGGTACGCGTTGTACCCCTGTGCGCGTTGTACCACAATGGACCGATCGGTGCCTCCGGCCGGCCCATTGCATTCAATGTGTGCGGGTACGCGTTGTACCCCTGTGCGCGTTGTACCGCAATGGACCGATCGGTGCGCACCCATTGACAATGGGCTTGCCTGGCAACGGACGCGTTTTCGAATTTCGAACGAGTCGGTTGCTGTAAATTCAGTTGGTCACCCACAACAATGTTGCAAAATCATGTATGTCATAAAGTTGAGGATTTGAAGGATGCTGTGGGCGTGTTTTGGTGCTGCTATTCCATGGATTGGCCAGATTCAGAAGATGCAAACGACTTGGACCTATCACTTTGGACACAAGGGACAGTATCTGCCTCTCCAGCACATATATATTGCTGGCTGTTCCCCTGAGAGCTCACTTGCCTGCACTACATGCTCCAGGATGACATCTGCCACTGCACTGCTGCTGTCTCTGCCCCTCTGGACCCTGCAATGGCACGTACTGTGGAGAGAGCCCCAGCCTTCAGCCTTGAAGAGAACCAGGCCCTGCTGGACAGCCTCACTTCCACAGTACAGCAAGCTGTATGGGACACCAGGGGAGCAGGTGAGTGTTCTGTGCACTGCCTTTCTGAATGTGCTTTTTGTGTGACTGGCAAGGCTGAGAGTCTGCACGCCACTGGCTAGCAGGCTCACTGAGTAGTTGTCACCCCCATAGTGTGTAGTGACTTGCACTGGACAGGTATGGTGCAGTGACAGTGCATTTGAACATGGTTTTACTTCCCATGCAATGATACCATGTAGTGACGTCTGGCAAACTGTCCATGGTCAGCTTTGCACTGCCTGTGTACATCATGTGCCCCTGTGATTGAGACATGTATATGCAACTGTGTCATGCACGGATATGTTGCATGTGTGGTAATGGCCTTTTCACTTTGTCATCCTGACAGGTTAATGCCCATCGGAAGCAGGAAATCTGGAAGGACATCGTCCGGGCTGTCCGGTCCGTGGGGGTCTACAAGCGCCGGATCCGCAACTGCCAGAAGAGGTGGCAGGACCTTCGGGGCTGGACCCGGAGGATTGCACGGGTCCAGCTGAAGCTGTCGCCTCCTCGCAGGAGGGGCGGAACACGGACCCTGACCCCCACATGCTCCAGATCCTGGCGGTGGTGTTTCCAGACCTGGATGGGCAGCTGAAGGCCAGACAGCAGCAAGGAGGGGGTGAGTCAAAGACTGCACTGTGAACTCTGTATTACATGCTTTGTGCCCTCCTCTGGCCTGGTTCAACTGCCACAGTGCAGCAGTCATGTTGTCCAGGAGCCATGTCCCTCTATTGTGCACTGCCCACTGCTCATCTGATACCCAGGTGTGGCCCTTACATTCAGGGAATTGTGTCACTTGGGACTGTGTCCTTGCAGTTTGCTTCACTAAAGGTGGGGGACTGCATCTGTTTCCCTAACTCTGTTGTGGGCATCATGGGTGGGTCCATTGTTCACACAACGCCTGGGTTTGGACATGTGATCTGCGTGTTGCTTTGATATGCGGTCCACTTGCTGAGCTGAGCCACCACATGTGCCTGGGGTATGTGGCACACGCCCATGCAGCGGGTGGGAACAATGTTTGGGCCCCAGGAGTGTGCAGATTACGTGTGTCACACATACATAGCCAGCTATCCACTGTCCAGGGCACATCCCTCATTCATGTGGAGCAGGACAGTCATGCCTACTCCAGGCCATGCAATGCACTCTGTACTCCCACTCCCGTGTATCAGCTGACACATTGTGCACAGTGATTTGACCCCTCCGGTGTCTGCCTCTGTGTCAGTGTGCTGTGGATTAGTTGCCAGGACTGCTGGGGTGTTTCTTGGTAGGGGCTCAGCATGCCCCTGGAAATGTGACCATAGGAGACGATACTTGTGTGTCACATAGGTGTTTGATCAGCTGCCCGTGCAGACTGGGGTATGCAAATGTGATGTTCAGGCAGCTGTTCCCCATTCACAGCAAATTGTGAGGGGCTCAGGTTCAGAGGGTAGTGTCACAGGTCTCCCATATGTCCAATAGGTGTGACCTGGACAGATGAGGGTTGAGATGATGTGTTGTGTGGGGGATGTACATGTGCACTTGTGCAGCTCCAGGACTTGCATTCCCCATGACCTACTATTGTGACACAGTGCATAGTGTTGTTGTCTGGCTGCCAAGTCATACATCACTGAGACAGTGATGTATGACTTAGCAGTCATGCCTCTGCCATGGCATGTGTCAACTTATTTGTGGTCCTGCAGGGGAGTGACATGTGCTACATGCACACCATAGTGGCGCTGGCTATCAGGACATGGGTGCATCATGGTGTCTCTCGCTGGTATGCATCACATGCATTTCCTATTTGACTCTGGGCATCCCTTTCATCCGGAAACCTGTACTGACTCAGTGGCAAGAGCTGTGATGTGTCCACACCGTGTCCTCTGCACTCTCCAACTACTGTGTACTTGGTGCATGTGTCCACACTGGGGTGTTGCAATCCAACAGACACCAGACAGATGGGTGCAAGGCCATGTGGGATGTGAGTGCCATGCTTGGCATCAGACTGACAATTGGCTTCTCCTGTTCAGTTAGGGCACTTTTAGCAATGTACAACTAATGATGCCAGGGCTTGCTCTGTAATGTGCTGTGCTCACAGTGGTGTGTGCGTTTGGTGCAGGTGACTGATGACTGTCTGTTTCCCCATTGTTTGCAGATACATCCACGGCCACGGAAGGGGACAGCTCCACGGACCAGGAGGAGCCAGAGAGCCAGACTGGGTCAGCAGCCGAGGAGTGGTCGGAGGGACCCAGTGGCACGGAGGGCGAGGGGAGCCACACCGAGGAGTCCTCAGCACCATCCACCTCAGCTGAGGACCAGAGCAACTCGGAGGAATACTCCCTTGTGGAGGCGGGTGTCAGCAGCCACCACACCCCAGCTAGTGTTGCTGTCCCCGCCACCACCAGCACCACCACCGCCCTCCCATCGGCTCCCATTCCCAAGGTCTGTGGAGGCTCCCATGTTCGGGAGCGTGTCTCCTTTGGCCCAGGCACTGCACCCCCTGCCCCTGTGTCCCCTGCTGCCCTGAGTGAGGAGTCTGTGTACCTCCTTCGCCAGCTCCATGTAGGGCAGACAGCCATGCTGAGTGTCCTCCATGCGCACACCGCACTGTTGACTCAGCTGGTGTCATTCATGGAGGGCATCTCATCGGGCATGTCTGACCTACAGAGGGGCAACAGGTCCATGGACTCCTCCCTGACGGCAGCAGTGTCCCTCCTCAGACAGTCCCTCACCCCTCCTGCCTCTGCTCCATCCACACTCCCCAGCACCTTGCCCGTCCCAAGCACACACTCACCGGCACAGGCACAGGCACACACCAGCACACACACATCCAGCACACAGACACACACGCCACAAACTAAACGCACACGCACGCACAGTCAGGGGACTGAAACCAGACTCACAGGGGATGGGGCCCTGGTACACACACACGCATCCACGGGCACTGCGCAGTCCTCAGTTGCCTCTCCCTCCAAAGCACCCTCCCTTGCCTCACCTGCAACCCCAAAGACCCAGCGCCTCTTCCTCAGTGACCTTGGCCTCTTCCCCTCCGATCCAGCTGCTCCAGCATCCAGGGTGAAGAGGAAGCCCCCACACGGAGCAGAGTGCCCTCGCCCCGGACACCCTCCCCCAGGTGCAGACAGACTGAGGCCCCCACCCGCAAGTCCCCCCAGAGTGCTAAGAGCAAGACCCCGCCGCCGCCCTGCAGCTCAAGCACCAGGTCTCCTTCCTCCATCCCTCAGGCCCCCACTCCACAGGTTCCCCCACCCACAGATATACCATCCCCAAGAGGATCCGGCCTTCTCCCCCTGCCACTTGCTCTCCCGGCACCACACCCCCGCTGCGCTTGTCTGTGCCACTGATGTGGTGAGGGTGTCCTCCCCTCTGTCCAGCCCACCTTGCCTGTTCCCCATTCTCCTCCCCTGGTGGTAGGCACTGCAGTGGAGTCCACTACCACCCTGTCTGACTTGGGCACTGCAGTGGCGGACCTGTCCACTCCATCTGCAGGGTCCACTGCAGTCGTGCCGGCACCCACAACATCTGAGCCATGCCCCCAGTTGTGCCGGCACACACCATGTCAGACACCTCCACTGCAGTTGTCAGTGGCTCTTCAGCACCCACCACCCCTTCCCTGCTTCCTCCTGGTGAGCCCTGATCCTGTCCCTGCGGTGCCTGGCCTACCCCCCTGGTTGCCCCTCCTAGTGGATTGTCCCTGGTTTTGTGCAGGCATGTGTAGGGTGGCATCTGCCACTGTCACCCACTTGTGACTTTGTTGATGGACTGGCCATTGGCCTTTGTTTATGTTCTACCGGACTTCTACTTTTAATGCCACATATGCTGAATAAAGCAACTTTCTGTTCTCAAGTGCTTTTGCTTCTGATGTACATGATGTTGATGATGCTAACAATGCCCTTGCTGCAGTGATGGTGATATTTGGTCTCATGATAATGAAGTGTTACTGTGTAGGAACCCATGTGGTCCAGGGGGAATGTGTCCTATCCTGTGGTGTATCCATGTCATCCATAGCAGCATCTGAGGGTGTCATGTGTTCAGTATTTGGCAATGAGATTTCCTACTTAGATTGGCAACTTCGCATCTGTGGCTTCCACCCCTGCACATCTGTTGTGCCTGCCATTGTTCTATTCGTCTACTTCCCTGACCGTGTGGCCATCTCCAGTGAACATGCAGGTTTGGGCATCAATGGGGAAGGACTCATCTGTGTTGTCAGTGCAACATTGCTATACAAGTGTGTTGGATCTGTGCTGATGATTCCGTTGGCACTTCCATGACCAGGCTGATGGGACGGGAGCCCTCATTTGGTGCTAATTTTTCATTGTGTGTCCCATTGCTGCCATGGTATGGTATCTGTTCGCCTCACATCTGCAGTCTCCACAGGGTATCTGCATGTGTGTGCCCATTGGTGCAAATATGTGGGTCTGCATTCGGATGGTCACTTCTGTCATTGTGTCATTGATGATTGTTGACGGTGTCAGCCCCCATGGGTGTTGTTTGTCTGCACATGGCCAAAGTTATGTCTTATTTGCACTGCAGGATTTGGCTCCCCCAATTTATGTTGCAATGGGACACATACACTACTTTGCCACTGATGTGTTTGTTGTTCTGTGACCAGGAATCATCCATGCAGTTTGGCAGTTGCACCTCTTACTTTGTCAACACTTACCTTTTGGTCACTGTGATGATGGGGGTTTGGACCCCATTGCCACAATGTTCAAAATGTGCTGCAGCTATGGACCCCACACTTGCCTTTTGGTCACTGTGATGATGGGGGTTTGGACCCCATTGCCACAATGTTCAAAATGTGCTGCAGCTATGGACCCCACACTTGCCTTTTGGTCACTGTGATGATGGGGGTTTGGACCCCATTGCCACAATGTTCAAAATGTGCTGCAGCTATGGACCCCACACTTGCCTTTTGGTCACTGTGATGATGGGGGTTTGGACCGAATTGCCACAATGTTCAAAATGTGCTGCAGCTATGGACCCCACACTTGCCTTTTGGTCACTGTGATGATGGGGGTTTGGACCCCATTGCCACAATGTTCAAAATGTGCTGCAGCTATGGACCCCACACTTACCTTTTGGTCACTGTGATGATGGGTGTTTGGACCCCATTGCCACAATGTTCAAAATGTGCTGCAGCTATGGACCCCACACTTGCCTTTTGGTCACTGTGATGATGGGGGTTTGGACCCCATTGCCACAATGTTCAAAAATGTGCTGCAGCTATGGACCCCACACTTGCCTTTTGGTCACTGTGATGATGGGGGTTTGGACCCCATTGCCACAATGTTCAAAATGTGCTGCAGCTATGGACCCCACACTTACCTTTTGGTCACTGTGATGATGGGTGTTTGGACCCCATTGCCACAATGGTCATGGCCTGCTTGCGTTGTGTGTGCCACACACATATTTGTGTGGCACATGTGCTAGAGTGTCACATTGTATGTTAGAAGTCATGTTCGGTGTTGTAGGCATTTGACACAGTCTACACACGCTTGTCATGGTGTTGGGGGGATGTCTTCTTCTTGCATTCCCTAGGTTGTGGTGTGCTGGTTGTGTCATGCATTGTCCATCCTATGGGTGGGGGTGGTAGTGGTGGTAGGCATCCTGCCCCCCCTTAGTGAGGGTGGTAGTAGTGGTAGGCATCCTGCCCCCCTGGGTGAGGGTGGTAGTAGTGGTAGGTATCCTGCCCCCTGGCTAAGGGTGGTAGTAGTGGTAGGCATCCTGCCCCCCTGGGTGAGGGTGGTAGTAGTGGTAGGCATCCTGCCCCCCTGGCTAAGGGTGGTAGTAGTGGTAGGCATCCTGCCCCCCTGGGTGAGGGTGGTAGTAGTGGTAGGCATCCTGCCCCCTGGCTAAGGGTGGTAGTAGTGGTAGGCATCCTGCCCCCCTGGGTGAGGGTGGTAGTAGTGGTAGGCATCCTGCCCCCCTGGCTAAGGGTGGTAGTAGTGGTAGGCATCCTGCCCCCCTGGCTAAGGGTGGTAGTAGTGGTAGGCATCCTGCCCCCCTGGCTAAGGGTGGTAGTAGTGGTAGGCATCCTGCCCCCCTGGGTGAGGGTGGTAGTAGTGGTAGGCATCCTGCCCCCCTGGCTAAGGGTGGTAGTAGTGGTAGGCATCCTGCCCCCCTGGGTGAGGGTGGTAGTAGTGGTAGGCATCCTGCCCCCCTGGCTAAGGGTGGTAGTAGTGGTAGGCATCCTGCCCCCCTGGCTAAGGGTGGTAGTAGTGGTAGGCATCCTGCCCCCCTCGGTGAGGGTGGTAGTAGTGGTAGGCATCCTGCCCCCTGGCTAAGGGTGGTAGTAGTGGTAGGCATCCTGCCCCCTGGGTGAGGGTGGTAGTAGTGGTAGGCATCCTGCCCCCTGGCTAAGGGTAGTAGTATTGGTAGGCATCCTGCCCCCCTGGCTAAGGGTGGTAGTAGTGGTAGGCATCCTGCCCCCCTGGCTAAGGGTGGTAGTAGTGGTAGGCATCCTGCCCCCTGGCTAAGGGTGGTAGTAGTGGTAGGCATCCTGCCCCCTGGGTGAGGGTGGTAGTAGTGGTAGGCATCCTGCCCCCCCTGGCTAAGGGTGGTAGTAGTGGTAGGCATCCTGCCCCCCTGGGTGAGGGTGGTAGTAGTGGTAGGCATCCTGCCCCCTGGGTGAGGGTGGTAGTAGTGGTAGGCATCCTGCCCCCCGGCTAAGGGTGGTAGTAGTGGTAGGCATCCTGCCCCCCTGGGTGAGGGTGGTAGTAGTGGTAGGCATACTGCCCCCCTGGCTAAGGGTGGTAGTAGTGGTAGGCATCCTGCCCCCCTGGGTGAGGGTGGTAGTAGTGGTAGGCATCCTGCCCCCCTGGCTAAGGGTGGTAGTAGTGGTAGGCATCCTGCCCCCCTGGCTAAGGGTGGTAGTAGTGGTAGGCATCCTGCCCCCTGGGTGAGGGTGGTAGTAGTGGTAGGCATCCTGCCCCCCTGGCTAAGGGTGGTAGTAGTGGTAGGCATCCTGCCCCCCTGGGTGAGGGTGGTAGTAGTGGTAGGCATCCTGCCCCCCTGGCTAAGGGTGGTAGTACTGGTAGGCATCCTGCCCCCTGGGTGAGGGTGGTAGTAGTGGTAGGCATCCTGCCCCCTGGCTAAGGGTGGTAGTAGTGGTAGGCATCCTGCCCCCCTGGGTGAGGGTGGGAGTAGTGGTAGGCATCCTGCCCCCCTGGCTGAGGGTGGTAGTAGTGGTAGGCATCCTGCCCCCCTGGGTGAGGGTGGCAGTAGTGGTAGGCATCCTGCCCCCTGGGTAAGGGTGGTAGTAGTGGTAGGCATCCTGCCCCCTGGGTGAGGGTGGTAGTAGTGGTAGGCATCCTGCCCCCCTGGGTGAGGGTGGTAGTAGTGGTAGGCATCCTGCCCCCCTGGCTAAGGGTGGTAGTAGTGGTAGGCATACTGCCCCCTGGGTGAGGGTGGTAGTAGTGGTAGGCATCCTGCCCCCCTGGCTAAGGGTGGTAGTAGTGGTAGGCATCCTGCCCCCTGGCTGAGGGTGGTAGTAGTGGTAGGCATCCTGCCCCCCTGGCTGAGGGTGGTAGTAGTGGTAGGCATCCTGCCCCCCTGGGTGAGGGTGGTAGTAGTGGTAGGCATCCTGCCCCCCTGGGTGAGGGTGGTAGTAGTGGTAGGCATCCTGCCCCCCTGGGTGAGGGTGGTAGTAGTGGTAGGCATCCTGCCCCCTGGCTAAGGGTGGTAGTAGTGGTAGGCATCCTGCCCCCTGGGTGAGGGTGGTAGTAGTGGTAGGCATCCTGCCCCCCTGGCTAAGGGTGGTAGTAGTGGTAGGCATCCTGCCCCCCTGGGTGAGGGTGGTAGTAGTGGTAGGCATCCTGCCCCCTGGCTAAGGGTGGTAGTAGTGGTAGGCATCCTGCCCCCCTGGGTGAGGGTGGAAGTAGTGGTAGGCATCCTGCCCCCCTGGGTGAGGGTGGTAGTAGTGGTAGGCATCCTGCCCCCCTGGCTAAGGGTGGTAGTAGTGGTAGGCATCCTGCCCCCCTGGGTGAGGGTGGTAGTAGTGGTAGGCATCCTGCCCCCCTGGCTAAGGGTGGTAGTAGTGGTAGGCATCCTGCCCCCTGGCTAAGGGTGGTAGTAGTGGTAGGCATCCTGCCCCCCTGGCTAAGGGTGGTAGTAGTGGTAGGCATCCTGCCCCCCTGGCTAAGGGTGGTAGTAGTGGTAGGCATCCTGCCCCCTGGGTGAGGGTGGTAGTAGTGGTAGGCATCCTGCCCCCCTGGCTAAGGGTGGTAGTAGTGGTGGACATCCTGCCCCCCCTGGGTGAGGGTGGTAGTAGTGGTAGGCATCCTGCCCCCACTGGCTAAGGGTGGTAGTAGTGGTAGGCATCCTGCCCCCCTGGCTAAGGGTGGTAGTAGTGGTAGGCATCCTGCCCCCTGGCTGAGGGTGGTACTAGTGGTAGGCATCCTGCCCCCTGGGTAGGGGTGGTGGTGCGCATTCAGGCCCCTGTGTGCATATGTGGCATTGGTGATGGGCATCCCACCCCTATGGTGCTGCTGTTGCTGGTGTAAGTATATTCTGCATCCCTGTGTGTGTGTGTGATGTGTCGTGTACGTGTTGTATGTGTTTTGTGGTTGGTGTCTGGCTTACCTTCTGCGCCGTACGCGTCCGTGCCTGTTCCGGTAGTATATGTAGAATATTGGTATGATCGGGACGAAGGGATTCATGGTTGGTTCGTGTCGTTCGTCCTTCTCGTTGCTTCGCGTCGTCCTCGTCGCTTCGCCTCGTCGCTGGCGTATTCGTCTCGGAGCCGTGGATCGTGTTGTGGCGCGAATCGGAGCTTATGTGCGCCTCTCCCGGATGCTTTGACGTGCCGTGCGTAGCGACGGGTTCGGCGCGTACGGAAAGCGCATCGTACTTGTCCGGCCGGAAGGGGCTGCATTTTTCCTTCCGTGCGACTCGATTCGGCGTTTCCGGATTCGCCTCGGTCGGAGAACAGGACCTGGTTTGGGTGAGTACGGCTCGGCCGGATTCTTTGCTGTTGTGCGCATCGTACTTGCTCGCTCGGTGTGCTGTACGGATCGGTCGGGAAACAGGCTCTCGCATGGCTTTTTCCCGACCGAATGGTATTGGGTGCGCCTCCGACCGAGATGGGAATCGGCCCCATAGCTATGCTGAATATGCATGGGACGATTTACTTGAATTTTTACTAGAAGCAAATTCAAATGTAAAAAACATTGAATTGAAGACAGCTGGAGAACTGTGTTCCTTGGATCCTGTAAATGTGTGCAGATATTTTAATCATAGGTTTCAAGCTATAATGTCTTTTATCTGTAATAAAAATAATCCACCTCTTGGAGAAGTTATTGATTTCTTTTGGAGAAAGGAGTACCAAGCCAGAGGTGCACCTCATATATACATGCTGTTATGGATAAAGAATGCACCAACATTTGGAACTGATGCTGATGAAAGTGTTTTGTCTTTCATTGAAGAGTATGTTACCTGTGCCATTCCAAAAGAAGGAGGAGAAAACAACTTGAGACAACAAGTTTTACGGTTTCAAAGTCATCGATGTGGAAAATATTGTCGATGGAATTACAAGTCAAAGGGAAAATTTTATACAAAATGTCGTTTTGGATTCCCACGTCCAGTAATTTCAAAAGGAAGAGTCAACAGTTTCATGCCAGCAGTAAGGCATACTATAACTCGAAAAGCTCCGAAGAATACTTACAACATAAAAAGAACTGAAGAATCAAAGTATATTAATGACTGCAATCCAGTGATTTTGACAATGTGGAATGCAAATATGGATATCCAGTATGTTGCAGATAATTTGATTGCTGTTGCTCGCTATGTTACGTCATATATAACCAAATCTGAAAAGACGGAGTTGAAAGAAATGTGGGAAGAAATTTCACAAGAGAAGACTCTTAGTAACAAATTGTACAGCTTTAGTTTGAAGATGCTTTCCCATCAAGAGATTGGATCCTATGAATGTGCGGATCGGTTGACCTCTGCAAGTTTATATTCAAAGTCTAGAGGAATCATTTGGGTAAGTCTAGGTCTTGCTCACCAAAGACCCAGCCATCGCCAAATCCAACCTCCATGTGGGAATGAAGGCCGTCGCAGAATGGATGAAGACCAGCCGCCTGAAACTGAACTCGGACAAGACGGAGGTCCTCATTCTCGGCTCCACTCCCTCCGCATGGGACGACTCCTGGTGGCCGACCGCGCTGGAAGCTGCCCCGACACCCACAAACCACGCACGCAATCTGGGGTTCATCCTGGACTCAACACTCGCCATGACCCAGCAAGTCAACGCCGTCTCCTCCTCCTGCTTCAACACTCTCCGAATGCTCCGCAAGATCTACAGATGGATCCCCACCGAAACCAGGAGAACGGTCACCCAGGCACTCGTCAGCAGCAGGCTGGACTACGGCAACGCCCTCTATGCAGGAACCACGGCTACACTCCAGAAGAGACTCCAGCGCATACAGAACGCCTCCGCACGCCTCATCCTCGGACTCCCCCGCCACAGCCACATCACCACCCACCTACGAGACCTGCATTGGCTCCCGGTCAACAAGAGGATCACTTTCAAACTCCTAACCCATGCACACAAAGCACTCCACAACACCGGACCAGCATACCTCAACGAACGACTGTCCTTCTCCACCCCGAACCGCCAGCTGCGCTCCGCCGACCTCGCCCTCGCCACCATCCCATGCATCCGCCGAACGACCACCGGCGACAGATCCTTCTCCCACCTCGCCGCAAAGACATGGAATACCCTCCCCGCCCATCTACGTAAGACCCAGGACCTGCTGACCTTCAGGAGACGCCTCAAGACATGGCTGTTCGACCAGTAGCTGCCTCCCCCACCCCCCTGCCCTTAGCGCCTTGAGACCCTCACGGGTGAGTAGCGCGCTCTACAAATGTTTTGATTGATTGATTGATTGATTGCTGCAACACGAAATCGAGTATTGAAATCTGTACAAGAAATTGAATACTTAGCATTGAATGAACCAGAAAGTACAGATATTGTTAAAACGAATATGTTGGATATGTACTATCCTAAAAGAAGTCCACATCTGGAAAACATATGTCTCTATGAAGTACTGCAACATTACAGTTTTAAGAGAAATGTTACAGAAAATATAAATGAAGAAAAATATGCAGTAATTGGATGTGAAGGATGTTTGGTAAAACATGCCAAAGGAAATCTTATTAACCACAGAAAACTCAGTTGCGAAACTCCAGATAAAAGGGAATGTTTCTATTTAGCACTTCTGCAACTTTTCAAGCCTTGGCGTAGTGAAATGGAATTACTTGGAGATTATGACTGCTATGAAGATTCTTTTAATGCGTGTAAATATAGCATTCAATGCACAATTTTTCCAAATTATCTACAAATGTTAAATGAAGAAATTGAACAAGAAACTACTATTGCAGCTGAAATAGCTAGAGACAGTTCTCAAGATAGTCAAAGTTCTGCTCCACTAAGTCAAGATCCATTAGGACAACCAATTCTTGAAAATGAAGCAGCAATAGCCATGAATGAAGTAGAAACGGCAATGCAACAAGCACAACAGGATATTATTGAGTTGGGAAACTTGGAAGAACAACTAAATATTGAACAACAAAAAAATATATCAGCAAGTGACACAACAGATACAGCATGGTTTACTGCAGGAAAAATAGAATGCAACTGCACATCATTTAAACTTATTTGAATGTATATCAGTGGTCAAGCTGGAACAGGAAAAAGTTTCTTAATTAAAGTTTTGACGAGTTATCTACAGAAAACCACTGAATCACATTTATCTTGTGTTGTAACCACTCCAACTGGGTTAGCAGCACACAACATTAAAGGGATTACATTACATCGATTACTCATGCTACCAGTTGAACATGAAAATAAGTTGGAATATCAGAAACTATCTGGAGAAGCATGTTATGAAGTCTCAAGAGTACTAAAGAAAATAAAACTTCTGATCATTGATTAGGTGAGCATGGTCTCAAACTTAATGCTTGCCTTTGTACATTTAAGAATGCAACAGATTTTAAAAACAGATTATGATGTTTTATTTGGAGGAAAACATGTAATTGTATTCAGCGATCTACTACAACTTACTCGTGTGAAAGGACAACCAGTTTTTAAAACACTTGTCCATCAAGACACTAGGAAATCTTTGGGAAGTATTGGAAATGTTAACATTTGGTCTCATTTTGAATATAAAGAACTTATTAAGAATATGCGACAAGCAAGTGATGAACATTATGGAAACATTCTTCAAGATATAAAAATTGGTGATTGACAAAACATGGTAAAGAAGCTTTACAAAGTCGGCTACTAACGAATTTGTTTCCAAATGAAAACATTGCACCTGAAATAATGTACAATAAAATTGGAGAAAAGAAGTCTATAGTTTGCCTAATGCCAACACTGCAAGAGTGTTCTACATTCAATCAAGAACTTTTGAAACTGGAAAATCAGCCAATAGTGAAAATGGAAGCCATTGATAAAATGGAACACGAAGGAGTTACTATTCTTCTCTCAGAGAAATTACAGTCAAAATTGGATTCTTTGGAGAAGTCTGTATCTAAGACTGCTGGTTTAGAAAAGACTTTATATGTATGTGAAAACTGTCGGGTAATTTTTAACCCTGGGCGAAGTGCTACGCTACGCTCGCGTAGTTTGCGAAGTTTGCGCTACTTCGCACAACGCGAATTGCACGTAGCACAGTGCGAACACGCGTAGCGTAGCGTAGCGTAGTGCCGCGGTCATTTTTTGCTTGCTCGCGGTCCTCAACGTCAAGTTGGCGACCGCGAGCAAGCAAAATGACATCCCGGCGAGACTTTTTCCTCGTTCGCGATCAGCAACATCAAGTTGCCGATCGCGAGCGTGGAAAATAAACCTCCGGCGAGATTCTCAACGCGGGAGGTCAGGTTTCTCATTGCGAGTGGTCGCGTATGCTTGCGACCGCTCGCGATGAGAAACTACCAGTCCGCGTTAGAAAGCTGCCGCCGAGTAAAAATCTACTCGAGCGGCAGTAAAAGACAGCTCGCACTGTGCAAGTTGCCGTTTTCAATGATTGCACAGTGCGGACAAGCATCCGGCACTGTGCAATCATTGCGAACAGTGCGCTACGCAGTTCGCGTAGTGCTACGCGAAGCTTGCGTAGCGCGAACTGCACTTTGCGTAGCTTCGCGAAGCATTACTTCGCGAACTACGCCCACCCTTAGTAATTTTACGGCATACTTTGGATATAGAAAAATGTTTAGTAAATGGAGCAATGGGAAAAGTTGTTGATTTTGTTAATTATCAGAACAGAGATGGAATTGAATTTTTGAAGATTAAATTTGATCAGATTGAAGAGGTAAAACAGATTGGACATTGTACTGTTCGATTTTTGCTTGTAAAAGACTTGTATGTTCGTAGAAAACAGTATCCTCTTTCTTTAGCATATGTAGTGACCATTCTTAAATCTCAAGGTTTAAGTGTAGACAGTGCTTTGGTAAATATTGGAAGTAGAGTGTTTAAAGAGGGCATGGCATACGTTGCATTGTCTCGAGTAAGCACATTATCTGGTTTGTATTTGATTGATTTTGATGAGAAAAAGATTAGTGCTGATGCTAAATTGTGTAAAAGAGCATAATCAGTTAAGAAGACTTTATGCTCCTAACTTAGGTGAATATCCCATATATGAGAAACGTGTAGTATGTCCAAAGCGGAACTATGACAAACATTCTAGTGAGATTCAAAAAAAGAAAACAATTCAAGACAATGATGAAGCTGCAAAGAAAATGAAAATGGACACTGTTGATGATATTGTAGGATATCAGCTAGAAAATAGTTCAGGTATCAACTGCTATGCCAATGTAATTGTGAATGTTGTCTTGTATCTAGAAGATCTTCATCATGAAATTACAGAAAATCGAGAAAAAAGATTCTGTTCTTTATTACATTATATTTTTCAAAAGTTGGTAACTGATAGAACTAAAATCCATACTGCTTCTGGCATTCGGCATCTTTTGGATATATGTACTGGTTCTTTGCAATTTACACTGAATATACAACAAGATGCACAAGAATTTCTTATGTTTGTGCTTGCAGTATTGGAAGATGAAGGAATAGAAATTGAAAATTTGTTTGGACTAAGTTACAGATGGGATAATAAATGTGAAGAGTGTTCATTTTCTTCTACCACTGAAATAGACACTGAACGATTCATATATTTGACAATACCAGATTGCAAATCAGTGTCTTTTAACAAATTAGTAAAATCAGCTAATCAAGATATGAAATGCTCTCATTGTAAATCAGAAATGTTGTCAACGTTATATATAGAAAGATTTGGAAAATTTGTCATTTTAATGCTATAACGTTGTAGAGCATATGGAAGAAAATTGGAAACCAAAATTAAAAAAATTTTGGCAAGTCAACTACCAATTTCAGGAAGAACTTTTAAAGCTGTGGCTATTATTTTCCATGATGGACCTACTACAACATTTGGACACTATTCTGTGTATTTAAAGTGCAATAAAGGATGGACACATTGCAATGATGCCCATTTGGAATTCAAATGTAGGTTGCCTTTCGAATTACCTGATTCATATGTGATGTTTTTGATGCCAAAGTTTTGAAAACATCATTCGGCCTATTGGGAAGATGGAAACACAAATTAATGAGTTTATTTTGGATATTTCCAATGCAAATTGATTTGGAAACATTATTCGGCCTATTGGGAAGATGTGAAGAATTACTGTTTGGATTATTGTTTGTGCTAATTCTTATTGCATTTGCAAAATTGTGTTTGAAAGAAATAGTTAATATAGTTCATCTTTTTATTAAACGTGATGTAAATGGGAATGTATATTTCAGAAATGTACTTCAGAGAAATAAATGATTTATTGTAGTTGAAGAATGTAATTTAGAAACTGTAGATAGGTAAACAGATAGTTGAACTTGTAAATATTTTCAACGCAGATTTGGTCTTTTTTTACAATCCCATTAATTGTATTTTTTCCCCCACTGTTATATGATGATCTACATTGAAATCACTGTGTGTGGTGAAATTCAGTAGAATTTGAGAACAGCAAAAAAGGGAAACTGAATATGTTATGTAATTCTAAAATTATGTTTGGTTCTTAAAACTATAATATTATGTGCAATAACAGTATTTCTTCTTCTTTTTACGGAAAGTAATACTAAAGCTTGAAAAGATTTTAAATTCAGTTTACAATAAAACTACTATAAAATAGTTTCAATGAGTTTGGTATGTACTTTAATAAAGAAGGTAAGATGAAAAAATGTAATAAGCATAATAATATGAAGTAATGTTTACAGTCACTTTTATTGCAGTCATCCATTTTTTCAAACACTACCCATGCACTGCTCTGTACAATTAGGCACTATTCCCACACTCCTGCCATCACCCATGCACTATCCATGCATTTCTCCAATCACCTAGCCTGTATTCATACAGTTATAAGATCACCCAGACACTACCTATGCACTTTTCCAATCACCCAGGTACTATCTGTACACTCATGCAATCAGTTAGACATTATCTGTATACTCTTTCAATCACCCAGGTAGTACCCATACACTTCTCCAATACCCTAAAAATTATCCCGGCACTGATGCAATCACCTAGACACTACCCTTGCACTCTTTCAATCATCCAGGCAGTATCTATACAATGCTCTATTCATTCAGGCAGTTTACATACTCGTATAAAATCACCCAAGCTCTATTTATACAGTCCTCCAATCACCCAGGTACTACTCCTGTACTCCTCCAACCACCCAGCCAGAACCCTTCAAGTTTTAAAATCACTCAGACACTACCTATGCACTCCTCCAATCACTCAGGCCCTACCCCTACACTCTTGCAATCAGCAAGACATTACCCCTACACTCATACAATTACCAAGGTATTAACTATGCATTCCTCTAATCCCCCAGACATTACGCCTGCACTCATGCAATCACTTAGGTATAAGCCATGCACTCCTGCAAAGCCACAGACACAGACATTACCCCTGCACTCATGCAATCACTTAGGCATTACATATGTACTCTTCCAATAACCCTGACATTACCCCTGCACTCATACAATCACCCAGGCAGTACCTGTGCATTTATAAAATCATCCAGGTACTACCTATGCACTCATGCAATCACACAGGTACTACCCATACACTCTTCCATGCACCCAGGCAGTTCCCATGCACTCCTTCAATCACCCAGACATTACCCATGCACTCCTACAATCACTCAGGCAGTGCCCATGCAGTCATACATGCGCTCAGGCACTTCTGCTACACTCATGCAATCATCCAAGCACTAACCATGCAGTCTTCCAATCATCCAGGCACTACTCCTGCACTCATGCAATCACCCTAGTACTACTCATGTACTCCTCCAATCACCCAGGAACTACCCCTGCAGTCCTACATGCACCCAGGCACTACCAATGCACTCTTCCATGCACCTAGGCATTACTCATGTACTCCTTCAATCACCCAGACATTACCCCTGCACTCATGCAATCACACATGACATTACCAATGCACTCCTCCACTCATCCAGGCACTATCCATGCACTCCTCCAATCGGCCAGCCACTACCCATGCACTTATAAACTCACTACCTATGCACTCGTCGAATCACTCAGACACTACCCATACACTCTTCCATTCACCCAGACATTACCCCTGCATTCATGCAATCACCCAGGCATTACCCATGCACTCCTTCAATCACTCAGGCAGTGTCAATGCAGTCATACATGCACTCAGGCACTTCTGCAACACTCATGCAATCATCCAAGCACTACCCATGCAGTCTTCCAATCATCCAGGCACTTCTCCTGCACTCATGCAATCACCCTGGTACTACTCATGCACTCCTCCAATCACCCAGGAACTACCCATGCAGTCCTACATGCACCCAGGCACTACCAATGCACTCTTCCATGCACCCAGGCATTACCCATGCACTCCTTCAATCACCCAGACATTATCCTGCCCTCATGCAATCACTCAGGCATTACCCATGCACTCCTCCAATCATCCAGCCAGTACTCATGCACTTATAAAATCACCCAGATACTACTTATACACTTTTGCAATCACCCAGACACTACCAGTACAGTCATGCAACAACACAGACATTACTTTTGCACTCATGCAATCAGTCACACATTTCTCATGCACTCCTTCAATTAACTACACATTACCCATGCACTCATACAATCACTTAGGCATTACCTATCCACTCTTTCAATGACCCAGACATTACCCCTACACTCATGCAATCACACAGGCACTACGCATGCACTTCTTCAATCACTCCGGCACTACCCCTGCAGTCATGCCATCACCCATGCACTACCTATGCACTCATGGAATAACCCAGGCATTACTCTTGCACTCCTTCAGTCATCCAGGCACTATGCATGCACTCCTCCAATCGACCAGCCACTACCCATGCACTTATAAAATCACCAAAGCACTACCTATGCACTCGTCTAATAACTCAGACACTACCCATGCACTCCTCCATTCAGCCAGACATTACCCCTCCATTCATGCAATGACCCACGCATTACCCATGCACACCTTCAATCTCTCAGGCAGTGCCCAAGCAGTCTTCCAATCATCCAGGCACTACCTATGCACTCATGCAATCACCCAGGCACTACCTATGCACTCATGCAATAACCCAAGCACTACCCATGTACTCCTCCAATCACCCAGGCACTACTCATGCAATCACTCAGGTACTACCCATGCACTCACACATGCACTCACACACTTCTGCTGTACTTATGCAATCACTCAAGCACTACCCATGCAGTCTTCCAATCATCCGGATGCTACCCGTACACTCATGCAATCACCCAGGTACTTCTTATGCACTCCTCCAATCACCCAGAAACTACCCATGCACTCCTCCATGCACCAAGGCACTACCCATGCACTATTCCATGCACCCAGGCATTACCCATGCACTCCTCCAATCACCTAAACATTACCCCTGCACTCATGCAATCACTCAAGCATTACCCATGCACTCCTTCAATCACTCAGGCAGTACCCATTCACTCGTCCAATTACCCAGACATTACCCATGCACTCCTCCAATCACCCAGACATTACCCCTGCACTCATACAATCACCCAGGCATTACCCATACACTCCTACAATCAATCAGGCACTACATATGTACTCCTCCAATCACCCAGGCACTACCCCTACACTCATGCAATCACCCAAGCAAAACCTATGCACTCATGCAATAACCCAGACACTACCCATGCAGTCTTCCAATCATCCAGACACTACCCCTGCACTCATGCAATCACCCAAGTACTACTGATGCACTCCTCCAATCACCCAGGAACTACCCATGCAGTCCTACATGCGCTCAGGCACTACCCATGCACACTTCCATGCACCCAGGCATTATCCCTGCACTCATGCAATAACCCAAGCACTACCCTTGCACTTCTCCAATTGTGCAGGTAGTACACATGCATTCATGCAATCACACATGCACTCCCCATGTACTTTTCCATATATTACACTTGCCGCAATTCATACAACACATAGAAATTTGTCTTTTTTTAACCAAATAGGTGGTTCTAACAAGAACCATTTTTCTGCTTCTTCTTTTGTTTTATAATTTTTTTGTGTTTTTTAACTCTTTTTGTATTTTTTAGTGTTTTTTTTTTTTAAATGAACAAACAACAGAAAAAAACTGAGAAAACTTTTGTCTAAACTTTTGCGATTAAAAAATCATTGTAAAAAAAATAACAATGGTGGCTTTTTGCTGCAAAAACAATTGTGTCAACAGACTGCTCACCATAGCAAATAAGTTGCTTGCATTTAATACATCTTTGTTCTAGACCAGCAAACTCTGGTCTAATATCAGGTCCTCTGCTTGAATTTGATGTACCAGCTGAGGTGCTAGGTCCTGCATCATGATCACCTTGATGGGCTTGTTGTTCCAGCTCTCGTCGATATTGTTCTCGTGCTAGCCGACGAGGGTGCATGTTTTAGAGGTGCTTCAACATCAACGAAGTACCGCACGAGTATTTCTTCTCGGAGCCCTGAGATATAATTCGTTCACAAACAGTGCAGGTCACCTTCCTCGTGTTGACCTTCTTTTCACCAGGTGGAAAGGTAAAGAAGGCCAAGACGATACTCTCCATTCTTGTTTTTCTTGGTTCCTCCAAGTCATCTTCTTCACCAAGGATGTCATCTGGTGGATTTGAAGATGCCATTCTCCTAGTTTTTCCCAAAAAAACCACCAAAAAAATGCAACAAGAGCATTAAACACAAAAGGTGTATCTCCTGGCAATGTTGTTGGAGGAATGAGAAAATTAGGTGGGGTGCTGTAACTTCTAGAATAAAAAGCTTCTTAACCAATGAAATGCTTTCTTTTGAAGTCACATGAGTTCGCGCACCCAACGCGCAACCAGCACGCACCCGGCGCGATTTCGGGAAAATATATTTAACAATAATATATCTTTATTGCAGTTACAAATATTTGGTAATCACAATTATGTTAAATAATCTCTTGGTATAATATATATAATAAAGTTATATACATATACTTTTAAAACGTAATGATTTGCGATGGATTTGTGCACCTGGCGCGACCCCCAGAAATACGTATGTGACGTTACGCGGGGCCGAGGACCGCACACCCATCGCATACCGAACGTGCATCGTACATGACCTAACCAATATGGCAGCAAAATTCTTGGATTCGCGCAACCACTGTGACTGGTACACCATCGGTAATCAAATCCACTTTTTTTTTTTTTTTTTTTGAAAAGGAAGAAGCATATTTTAGAAAGGAGAAAACATCACATTATTTTTATAAAACTTTAAAAATTTAGAAAAAGTATTTTTTGGACGTTATAATTAGAAATTAGCATTTAAAAAACCTTTGAAATTCACAGAAAAACCATAGGTTTCAGACACGTTATAGTTAGAAATTAGCATTTAAAAAACCTTTCAAATTCACTGAAAAAAACACAGGTTTCAGGGACATTATAGTTAGTTGGACATTTCACTCGTATAAAACCAGAGAAATTCGGCCGTTATAGTTAGTTGAGCTAACTATAACTCGCGCCCCCGCAATGCACTGCTGATGACGTCTATATTACATCATTCATGACATGGTCAGTGACATCACTGATGACATCACTGATGACATCTCAAATGACATCACTGATGACATCATCCACGTAATAATCGTATGCACCTCCTCACACCCTAATATAACCTTTGATACACCCACTCTAAAATACACACTACCATTCTCGAAACCATAGACGCACCAATACCAGTTACTACATACCCACTCACTGATTCCTAGGTCTACACACACATCCACTCATTCACCCATACAGTTACTCATACATGCAGTCACTCATCAATACAGCACTATCATATACACCCATACACCTATACAGACACTCACACACCGCCACTCACCCATAGATTTACTCACACACCTAGTCAGTCATGCAAAGAATCAATCACACTCCCATTTACTCATCTATACAGTTATACACACACCACTTCACTTATTCATACAGATACTAACACATACTTACTCTCTTCTACAATCACTGACACAAGCACACGCTCATTCATACAGTCACTCTCACATTCACTCACTCTCACATATAGTCATTTATATACTCCAACACTCACATATACTGCCTTTCACATATGTAGTTACTCACACATGTACCACTGAGACATCCATTCACTCACCAACACAGCCATACACACACTCACCCACCCATACAGCCCTTCACAGATACACACTTGAACCCATACTCCCAGTGAATCACCCACTCACACATCTATGCACAGAGTTGCACCCCCCACCCACCCACACAGACACTCAGGCACCCATACAGATACTTAGACAACCAATCAATAACCCATATAGACACTCATGTAGCTACTAGCCAACCCATGCAGCCACTTACACGCCAACTGACAGACTGATACAGACATTCACACAGTTTAGTCACTAACCCATGCATTCAGTAAGACATGTTTAATCACTCACTTATACAGTCAGTCACGCACCTACTAAATCATCCATTCAGACACTTATACACCCACTCATTCTTCAATACACCTTGGCATATATATATATATAAAACATATTTAAACTGTACAGAAACACACAGTCACTGGATGATGTCATCAGTGATGTCATCAGTGAATTCATTTGAGATGTCATCAGTGATATCATCAGTGATGTCACTGACCATGTCATGAATGATGTAATATGTGACGTCATCAGCAGTGCATTGCGGGGGCGCGAGTTATAGTTAGCTCAACTAAGTATAACGGCCGAATTTCTCTGGTTTTATACGAGTGAAATGTCTAACTAACTATAACGTCTCTGAAACCTGTGTTTTTTTCAGTGAATTTCTAACTATAACGTTCCTGAAACCTGTGGTTTTTTCAGTGAATTTGAAAGGCTTTTTAAATGCTAATTTCTAACTATAACATCCCTGAAACCTATGTTTTTTTCTGTGAATTTCAAAGGTTTTTTAAATGCTAATTTCTAACTATAACGTCTCTGAAACCTGTGTTTTTTTCAGTGAATACATATATATATTTATATATTATCTACTGGCGGTCGCCAGTAGATAGTTATAGTTAGGACCTATTTTCCTTAGGAAATCCGCAACATTCTATTTGAAATAACGTTGGCGCCGGTTGACGAATCTTCGCGGAATTTTCCAACTTGTTGGGGTGCTCCGGTCCGCTCCTATCCTGAAAGTCTCGGGGGTGATTCGTCAAGCAGGGGCCGAGAAACGTGTTTTCCCCATTCTTTTTTCCATAGGAACCTTTAGTCGCAGCTACAGCCCGAACTGCTGAACGGAATTACACCAAATTTGGCAAATTTGGCAAAAAGGTAGCCCTTGGTTCAGAGTCGTGCCTTTTGCTTAAATGGTGTAAATCCGTTTAGTAGTTCCTGAGAAAATCAAAAATAAAATCACATATATATCTATGGCCGCGTAGGGTTCGCGTACCCTCCCGATCACGAGCTGTATGGTAATTGGCTGTCAACACTCCAAACCAGGAAGTGTTGGCAGCCATCTTGTTCCTCGGTAGAACCGAGGCACAAGAAAAGACAAAAACAAGGGCGCAAAATCGGCAAAAAACGCACTGGGTGCGCGGATCCTGCTGATAAAAAAAAAAAAACACGAAGCGCGGGCTCCTGCGCTTCGTAGTTAATTGGCCCCCCGGGTGGGCCAAGTCCCGAGGGCATGCAGGGTTTATCGAATAATAACATGGGGGGCCTCTAAGGCCCCTAAGCCCCGAGGACCGCCACCCCCGGGGCTTTAAACAAAATGGTGCGGGAGGGCTCTCCGCCCTCCCGCAGCACCCGAGGACCGCCACCCCCTCGGGGCTTCTTTTTAAAATAAATTACCTGTGTGGGGGGCTCGAGCCCCCACATGCCCCGGGACCGCCACCTCCGGGGCACTAAATAATAAAATGTGGGGTCCGTTTCGGACCCCGAGCCCGAGGGCCACCACCTCCCGGTGCTGTGCAAAGGTTGGGAGGGGGCCGCGCAGCCCCCTCCTGGAGCCCTCCATGGCCCTGGGGACCGCCACCCCCAGGGCCGGCTCCTGCAGTGTCCCGGGTGCCTACCCCCAGGACACTGTAGTTTGCTATGGCAGGACGGGAGCCTCGCGGCTCCCGTCCTGTCATAGCAAGCTGCTTGGATATTGGAGCGAGAGCAGGAAACCTGCTCTCGCCTAATATCCAAAGCACATTGCTTTCCACACGGGGAGCTGCATGTTAGCAGCTCCCCATGTGGAAAAGCAATGCCGGCTCCCGCAGGAGGCAGGGAGCCGGCAGGGTCCATGGGGGAGTTGGGGTCCCCCACGGACCCCAAAGGATAGGGCCAGCCCCGGGGGATGGGGTCCCCGGGGCAAGTAGTGGCCCAGGAGAGAGGCCACGCAGCCCCCCTCCCCCAAATTATTAAATACATTTTTTTAAAAAGGCCGGCCCCGGGGATGGGGTCCCCGGGGCCTAAGAGGCCTGAGGAGGGGGCAACGCAGCCCCTCCATAAAAATAATTTTAAAAATGGTGGCAATGACCCGGGGGATGGGGTCCCCGGGCCGAAATTGGCCACGGGAGGGGGGCCCACGCGGTCCCCTTCCCATTCCCATTTAAAAAAAAAAAAAGTGGGTCAAGCCCTGGGGAATGGGGTCCCCAGGGCCCAAAAAAATTAAAAAGAAGGGGGGTCACACAGCCCCCTTTTAAAAATTAAAATAAAATACAGCATCGCGCAGGAGGCCACGCCCCCTCCTTGTCAGCACTCTGCAAACGAATTCCCCTTGAATACTGGGGGTCCCTGGGGGCCAACTAGCCCACCAGGAACCTCCAGTATGCGCCAGGGGGCTGAATTGCAGAGAGGTGTTCTGAGGCCACGCCCCTTTTTACACCTCTCTGCAACGCAGCTCTGTGGCACTTAATGGAGGTAGCTGGTGGGCTAGTTGCACCCCAGGGACCCTCAGGATTCAAGGGGAGTTAATCCCCCGACTTAAAATGCGCCACGGGGCGCGTTTGCACAGTGGTGAAGGGAGGGGGCAGGGCCTGAGGTGACATGTGTGCAAACAGGCCCCGTGGTGCGTTTTAAGATAGGGAATTACATCCCCTTCAATCCTGAGGGTCCCTGGGGGCCAACTAGCCCACCAGGTACTTCCAGTAAGCGCAACGGAGCTGCGTTGCAGAGTGTTGTAAAAAGGGGCGTGGCCTCTGAACACCTCTCTGCAACGCAGCTCTCTGGCGCATACTGGAGGTATCTGGTGGGCTAGTTGGCCCCTAGGGACCCTCGGGATTGAGGAGGAATTAATTCTCCAACTTAAAACGCGCCACAGGGCGTGTTTGCAGACATGTCACCTCAGGCCCCACCCCCTTCCTTCACCATTGTGCAAATATTCCTCTAAAATCAGCCGAAATACGAATTCCGATTTACTCACCTGTTATCAGGAGAGACCACAGTGCTGCATTTTTGAGCCCAGTACTGATCTGAAAAGTAATTTTAACCGTACTTACCAGTAACTTGAATTTCCTTCCATAGGATATCATTGCCTGCTTTTTGCTGAAAAAGTTTCTAAGTGTCGATTTTGAAACTTACAAATATTCCTCTAAAATCAGCAGAACTACGAATTCCGATTTACTCACCTGTTATCAGGAGAGACCTCAGTGCTGCATCTTTGAGCCCAGTACTGATCCTGAAAAGTAATTCTAACCGTACTTAACAGTAACTTGAGTTTCCTTCCATAGGCTAACATTGACTGGTTTCACTTGGAAATTCTTCTAAGTGTGGAGTTTTGGACCTTTATAATATTCCTCTAAAATCAGCTGAACTACGAATTCCAATTTACTCACCTGTTATCAGGAGAGACCTCAGTGCTGCATCTTTCAGCCCAGGTCAGATCCTGAAAAATAATTGTAACCGTACTTACCAGTAACTTGAATTTCCTTCCATAGGCTAACATTGACTGGTTTCACTTGGAAATTCTTCTAAGTGTGGAGTTTTGGAACTTTAAAATATTCCTCTAAAATCAGCCGAAATACGAATTCCGATTTACTCACCTGTTATCAGGAGAGAACCCAGTGCTGCATCTTTTAGCCCAGCACTGACCCTGAAAAGTAATTTTAACCGTACTTACCAGTAACTTATATTTCCTTCCATAGGAATCCATTGTCTGGTTTTCAGCAGAAAAGTTTCAAAGTGTCGATTTTCACAAACTACAAATATTCCTTAAAAATCGCCTGTATGACTTAAACGCATTCTTTCAACTGTTTACAGGAGATGCACCAGTGCTGGATCCAGGATCCACCACTGAGTAAGAAAAAGTAACGATAACACTACTTACCTGCTAAGTGAATTTCCTCCCATAGGATAACATTGGTGATTCTATGTGAAAAAGTTTCAAAGTGTCAACTTTTAAAATACAATAATATTCCTTAAAAATCAGTACTGTAACCAAAACGCTTTTACTCAACTGTTTACAGGAGATGTCCCAGGACTGAATCTAGGATCCAGTCCTGTGGTTAGAAAAGTAATCCATAAAGTAACTAATTGCATTTAACTAGAAATTCACATTGAGCTGAATGTTGCATTGTGTTTGAAAATGTGTTGCCCATTGCAACAACTGTAACTACTGTACTTAAAAGTCTATTGCCTATGTGCAAAGTATTTAAACTAAAGTAATTCATTCTGAGAAAGTATTTTTTGTAATGTAATGTATAATGTAATTACAATGTAATTTAAAAAACAAAATATGTAAAAAAAAATTGTTTCTAAAAATGTAGTAAATCAGTATGAAAAAAATTAATATAACAATTAATACATTTAAAAATTGTCATTTACAAAACCTTTGAAATTCACTGAAAAAACGTAGGTTTCAGGCACGTTATAGTTAGAAATTAGCATTTTAAAAACCTTTGAAATTCACTGAAAAAACCATAGGTTTCAGACACGTTATAGTTACAAATTAGCATTTAAAAAACCTTTGAAATTCACTGAAAAAACCATAGGTTTTAGGGACAGTTATAGTTACTTGGACATTGCACTCGTAAAAAACCCGTGAAATTCCCCCGTTATAGTTAGTTCAGCTAACTATAACTCGCGCCCCGCAATGCACTGCTGATGACGTCACATATTACATCACTCATGACATGGTCAGTGACATCACTGATGACATCACTGATGACATCTCAAATTACATCACTGATGACATCATCCACGTGATAATCTGATGCACCTCCTCACACCCTAATATAACCTTTGATACACCCACTCTAAATTACAGACTGCCATTCGCAAAACCATAGACACTCCAACACCAATAACTACATACCCACTCACTGATTCTTAGGTCTACACACACACATCCACTCACTCACCCGTACAGTCACTCATACTTATGGTCACTCAGTACAGGACTATCATATGCACTCTTACTCCTATATAGACACTCAAACACCGCCACTCATCCATAGAGGTACTCACACACCTAGTCAGTCATGCAAATAATTAAACACACTGCCATTTACTCACCTATACAGTTATACACACACCAGCTCACTTAATCATACAAATACTAGCACATTGTTACGCTCTTATACAATCACTGATACAAGCACACACTCATCCATACAGCCACTCTCACAATAACACACTCTCACTTATAGCCATTTAAATACTCTAACACACATATATACTGCCTTTCACATATGTAGTTACTCACACATGTACCACTGGGACATACATTCACTCACTAACACACTGTTACACACACTTACCCCCCATACAGTCTATCACAGATGCACTCTTGAAACCATCCACCCAGTGAATCACCCACTCACACATCTATGCACAGTCGCACACACCCCATCCACACAAACACTCAGGCACCCATACAGATACTCAGACAACAAATCAATAACTCTTATAGACACTCATGTAGCTATTCACAAACCCATGCAGCCACTTACACAGCAACAGACAGATACAGACATTCACCCAGTTTAGTCACTAACCCATGCATTCAGTAAGATACGTTTAATCACTCACTTATAGAATTAGTCACGCACCTACTAAATCATCCATACACACACTTATACACCCACTCATTCTTTAATACGCCTTTCCCTATATATATTAAAAATATTTAAACTTTACAGAAACACACAGTCACTGGATGATGTCATCAGTGATGTCATTTGAGATGTCATCAGTGATGTCATCAGTGATGTCACTGACCATGTCATGAGTGATGTAATATGTGACGTCATCAGCAGTGCATTGCGGGGCGCGAGTTATAGTTAGCTGAACTAACTATAACGGGGGAATTTCACGGGTTTTTTACGAGTGCAATGTCCAAGTAACTATAACTGTCCCTAAAACCTATGGTTTTTTCAGTGAATTTCAAAGGTTTTTTAAATGCTAATTTGTAACTATAACGTGTCTGAAACCTATGGTTTTTTTCAGTGAATATATATATATATATATATATATATATATATATATATGAATCACCAAAGGCCCGAAAGCTAGTTCCGGGGACACACAACAGCTCGCCAGCCCTCCAGCTTCTCTTCCACTCTTATCCCTTGTTTCAGATAAATTGACTGCCGACGCGTTTCAAGGAACAATCCTCTTCTTCGGGGCTCTGTAACAAAGGGCAACACAGAATCACTTTGCCTTGGCAAAAATACTGCTTTTATTCTTTCAATTGGCCCCCTAGTGGGCCGCACTTGTAACCTGTTAATTTTTAAAGGCATTGTGGAACTTGTATTCCGAAGCGAATCACAATCTCCCCTGAGTGGGTGTGTTTGCCCATGTTCATTAATACATATATTATCCTTATAGTAAGGTCCAAGAACAAGGGGTAAGTGTGCATAACACGGCTCGCTGTGCCATTTCAGGTCAAAGACAGTCCAGACCACGGCCTCTCTAATCCTACTGTCTCACGAGATGGTGCTCCCCATCGCGGCTCAGAACCGCGCACACATATGAATCACCAAAGGCCCGAAAGCTAGTTCCGGGGGCACACAACAGCTCGCCAGCCCTCCAGCTTCTCTTCCACTCTTACATATATATGTATATATATTACCTGCTGGCGGTCGCCAGTAGGTAATTATAGGTAGGACCTCGTTTCTATTCAAAAAGCGTTTTCTCTTTTGCCAATATCTTTGGCGCCATTTGACGAATCTTTGCGAAATTTTCAAAATTAATGGCCCGCTCAGTTCAGCTTCTGTCTTGAAAGTTTCAGGGTGATTCATCAAGTGGGGTCCGAGAAAAAAGGGGGGTCCTAAAACGCATTTTCTCCAAATTAATTTCCATAGGAAACCGTTGACGCAGCTACAGCCCGAACTGCTGAACGTAATTACACCAAATTTTGCTGAAAGGTAGTTCTTGGTCAGGAGTGCACTCTTTTTGTTCAATGGTGTAAATCTGTTCAGTAGTTTCTGAGAAATTCATATATTTACAAATATTAATATCTGGTCTCAAGCCTGACTCTGATTGGCTGCCAACAGTTCCAGCCAGGAAGTGTTAGCAGCCATCTTGTGACTGAGTTGAACCGAGTCACAAGAAAAAAGGTAAAAAACTAGAAAAGGGGACAGGGTACAAACACACTGACCCCCAGGCCTGCTCAGGGGGTCCCACAGGGACCCCGAGGGCCAAAGAAAGCATTTACAAAAATAAACTATTTCAGCGGGATTCGCGTAGGGTCCGCGAATCCTGCCGAAAAGTTTTTAAAAAACGAAGCACGGGCTCCTGCACTTTGTTTTCTTGATGCCGCCGGGTGGGCCAGAACCTGGGGGCAATGTTTAATCATGATGCAGGGGCCCTGCCCGTGGCAATCTTAATGATATGTGGGGGGCACGTGGCCCAACGCTGCCCCGGGGACCACCACCTCCCTGGGGCTTTAATTAATTATGGGTGGTGGGGCCTTGCGGGCCCCCCCACGCCTCGGGGACCACCCCCTCCCCAGGGCTTTAATTTATTTAATGAAGTGTGGGGTGCTCCAGCCCCCCCACACTTCCCCAGGGACCAACACCTCCCCGGGGCTGCACACAAGATGGGAGGGGGGCTGCACAGCCCCCCTCCAGGAGCCCTCCTTGGTGCTGGGGACCACCACCCCCCAGGGCCGGCTCCAGCAATGTCCCAGGGTGCCCACCCCCGGGACATTGCATTTTGCTATGGAATGGCGCGCCATAGCAAACTTCTGCTTCGCTTCATGGAAACAAGAGCAGGAAAACTGCTATCGCTTCCATGAAGTGAAGCAGAATTGCTTTTGGGCAGGGGGAGCTGCATGTTAGCAGCTCTCTTTGCCCAAAAGCAATTCCTGGTCCCGCAGGAGGTGGGGAGCTGGCAGGGACCGTGGGGGCATTGAGTCTCCCCCCGCGATCACCAACCAGAGGCCAAGCCCCGGGGGATGGGGTCCCCGTGCCCAAAATTGCCGGGAGGTAGGCCGCAGAGGCGCCCCTACCAATTTAAAAAAAAAGGATTGGCCAAGCCCCAGGAGATGGGGTACCCGGGGTCAAAAATGGCCCACGAGGAGGGGGCAAATGAACCCTCTCCCATTTTAAAAAAAATGGCTGTGCCCGGGGTGATGGGGTCCCCAGGGCCGATACCAGGCAATGGAACTGGGGGCAATAACTATTTTTTTTCTCTCGTGATAGGAGTTGCGACCCTATCGCGGATCTCAGCATGGCCCCCCCAGTGTAACTTTGTGGTGGATTCGCGGATCCACCCTAAATAAATAATTTAATAGTATATAATTCAGAAGGTAGTGCTGCATTTGTGAACTTTTTTATAGAGCTATGAAATTGAAGTTAATAATCACACTAAATGTGTTAGAGATAGAAATAATATTAAAAAAAAAAAAAATTAAAAGGTAAACTTGAAAAGTGTATTGTGTTGTAGTACATTGAATTTGTGCTTTTGTTTTGCGAATTCGCTACGGGTTCGCGAATCCAGAAAATATTTAAAAAGAGTATGTATATTAAAAAATAAATAAGATTCACTGTTGGGTTATAGGGTGGGTTTAAAAAGAGCTGTTGTTTTCATTATGACTTTGTTAGAGCTACATGTAAGTGTGAATGCACAGCTTAAGGTTGTTGATAAACACTCTGTTTCCTTCATCTGTGAAATGAACTCCATCACTTTTATAGGTGTCATGCATATCAGAACGTAGATTGTTGTTATAGATGGAGCCCATCCTATGGTCTCTGAGGTAAGCAGAAACAGCTTTATTGACATTCTTCCTAGCTTTCTCAACCTGAGGGCAGAATTGATTTGACCGCTTCCATTTCTGTCTTTGGCATATATTAGAGTATACAAAGACAGTTTGAGGGAAAAGCAACATCAATTGTGCAAAGGTATCCTTTATTAGGATTTCCAGCCCTACCCCAGTCAATGTGCATTGGTCATTGCCACCAAAGTGCACAATCATGAGGTCAGGGGGTTGGAGATGCAAAAAGGTTTTAACCAAAGGCATCAACTGGTGCCACTTTAATCATTTAATATCCACATTTTGCAAACTTAGGTCTTTGTCAATACCTCTGTATTTAGCATACCTTTTGCACCAGAAAACATAGCTGTGCCCTACAATCCATACTGTAAGCAATTTGAAGGCATGTCTGGAAGGAATCAAAAGATGTCTGTAGCTGAGGTAGTCAGTTAGTAGATTGAGAGGTATCTAAAATGGTGGAGAAGATGCTGTTTTTGAGAAAAACAATAACTGATTGGCTGTTTATCAACATTGTGCACTCAAAATAGGAGGCATGTTACTTTCCTGAAGAAGCATGTTTCTGATTGGTTATTAAAAAAATTGAAACGTACAGTAGATAGGATAAGGTAATATATTGCAAAAGTCAACCACACCTGCTTTTTGCATTTGTAAGCTAGTGTGCTGAATTTGAAAATATGGTGAACGTGCGACCTTCTGGTAAGTTGAATGTTGCAGAAGTTTTACTATGGAAACTGGGATTAAACAGAATGGGGGAAGGGTTGAAACTTAACCTTGGTTTTAAAATGTGAAATGGTAACTTATATATAAGTGATATGATACTAAACTAAGTTTTCCCAAATCAGTAGTATGTTTAGAATTAGTGTGTTGTTAAAAAATAATACTAGTATTATTGGAAATATGTTTTTGAACTCCCGTAAGGGTTTGCGGTTCTATCGCGACGCTACACTGTGGCACCGCAAAGGAGTCGCAACTCCTATAAATTACAGAACCAGTTTGGGCACTTTTAGAAGACACTAAGAAAGGGTTAACATGTCTAACCAATAGAAATGTGTTTCAGAATTTGAAATAATGAAGGAAGCATTTTGTTTTGTTACTTACATTTATTTGTGTGCAGAAAGAGAGGGAAAGTGTGCCATTACTGGTTTTACCTTGTTGAGAGTGGTGCATTACATTTATTGTGTGAAAAAGAAAATATTTTATGTTTCAGATATTTCATATTCTGCAATACTATTTGAGAGGTGAGTTACAAATTTGTAAGGTGTGTTAGGCATTGGGCAGTAGTGCTTCAGTCTTTGTACTGATATTTTTAACTTTGAAAAGCATTATTTTTAAAGTTTGGAAATTATTAGAGACGTGTGATGTTTGAAATATGTTACGAAATGTACAAATGTGTATTGTAGTTTGTTTTATTGTACTGAAATGAAGATTGAAATAGGTTGTGCATGGGAATAGATATGCTTCCTGAGCTACTAATGAAACTACTACAGAAAACTGATGTTTGATTTATATTGACAGATGTATTAAGCTATATCGCAGTCTATATAAATCTATACCCATGTTCTCTGTATTATGATCGGAAAGGAATACATACACTTTCTTCTACATAAATTTAAAGCGTATGCGGTCTGAAATATAGATATTGAAGTATTTCTATGTTTCATTTTATGTATCATGTCACTAGCAAAATACACAGACATACGCATACATACATTTAGAAAAATGGTGAGACTTACAACAGTGACATGGGAAGAATTGCTGTTTTAAATTTTGGAAGGCCCAACATTCTTAGGAGTCGGTAAAAACTGAAGCTGCAGAAGAAAACTGAGGTTTAAGACGTGTTGACAGAGGCAGTATTGATTAGAAAACTTTGTATGAGTGTCTGGAAAAGTACACTTTAAGTATGCCATATAAATGTTGGTGTCTGCTTGAAATGGAAAAAGCAGTCTGTCAAGTTTTAAGGTCTATGTGGTCTTGTTACTGAGGTATGTTTCTACTTGTACATGTATTCTCAAATGTGTTATGCATCTGAATATGGTAGACATCTGAAACACAGGTAGTCAACTATTTGTATGTTTCTTTTATGTATGATGGCACTAACAAAAGGCATAGACATATGCATGCATGCTTTCAGGAATATGGTGAGACTTACAACAGTGACATGGGAAGTATTGGTGCTTTAAATTTCGGGAGTTCACTTGGTTATTTCTGTACTTGTCTTGCCTCTTTGTGCACCTCTATTGCTTTTTTGTGCAGTTCTGTTGGCTCTTTCTGCATTTCTGTTGCTTTTTTCTGCACTCCTCTTCCTCTCTGTGCACCGTTTTTTTCTCTTTGTCCACCTCTGTTGCCTGTTTGTGCACGTCTCTTGTGTTTTTCTGCACCCCTTTTGTCTCTTTGTGTACCTCTCTTGTCTTTATTTTTGTATTTTATTTTGACGGTTTTGTATAGCGCGAACAAGACCCTTGCGGGTAGCAGAGCGCTTTACAGGGCAAATATATCGACATATACATATAAGTACAATGAATTATGTGAATACAGTAGTGGTAAATATTAGAGACTAGCACATATTTACAAGAGTGTATAAAAAAGTTCAGGTGAATTTGGCCAAGAGAATCGATTTCACTTCTTTTTTCATTTCTGGGGGCAAGGCGTTCCAAATCCTGGGAGCCATTCCTGAGAAGGTACGGTTGTACATTTTCTTCTTGGAGAAACGTCATGGTTTAAGTAGAAGATTGTTAGAACTCCTAGTAGATCTGTTACCACCTGATAGTACTAGTTTCTCCGCTAGGTGTCTCGGGGTTTTGTGATGCAATGCCTTATGTGTCATACAGGCGATTTTCAAATGGATTCTGGCCTCAAAAGGTAGCCAGTTGAGGGCACGAAGGTCAGGTGAAATGTTGCAGTTTCTTTTGGAGCCTGTGATGAGTCTAGCGGCTGTATTGATTGAGGCTCTTAGAGGAGCGGTCGTTGATCTGGGCAGGCCACAGAGAGCAACACTCCCATAGTCCACTCTGGGAATTACTAGAGTTTGAACTGCCTGTTTAAAGTCATTTGCGGGTATGAAGGGTTTCAGTTTTCTCAGGGTGTTCATCTGAAAATTTGCTCCTTTAGTTGCAGCGCTGATGTGCTTCTGCATATTTAGCTTATTGTCCAGGGTTATTCCTAGTGATTTAGCGGAATCAATGATGAGAGGTTGACCATCGAGTGCTGTTAGGTGCTTCATCCACTCGTGGATGATGGTTGTTTGGTTGGGGGGAGCGATTAAGAGAAATTCTGTTTTTAGGGTGTTTAGTTTTAAATGGTTCTTTGCCAGCCAGGTCTGTGTTTTTTGGAGCGTTGAATTAAGGGACTTGATGTCTTCAAGTGAGTGGACCTTAATGTAGAGTTGGGTGTCGTCGGCGTACATGTGATATTGGATATTTGAGGAGTTGAGAAGCTCAGTGAGTGGTTCCATAAACTGATTGAAGAGCGTCGGGGAGAGGGAGGATCCCTGGGGTACTCCCAAAGTGACTGGGGAGGGGTTAGATAAAGATTGGTTGATCTTGAATCTTTGTGTTCTGTTTTCGAGGAAGGAAGTAAACCAGTTTAACACCGTACCAGATAGTCCCATTCTATGTTTCAAGAGGTCTAGTAAGTTGTCGTGTTTGACTGTATCGAAGGCTGAGGATAGGTCAAGCAGGATTAGAAAACAGGCTTTGTTTTGATCCAATATTTGTAATGCGTCATCTATTATGTGGGTCATGGCTGATTCTGTACTGTGCCCTGATCGAAAGCCTGATTGGAATTGATCGAGCAGGTTGAAGTGGTCTATGTGGTTACTAAGCTGCGCGTGGACACATTTTTCTAGTAGTTTGGCCAGAGTCGAGATGTTGGAAATTGGGCAATAGTTATTCAGGTCTGACGGGTCCGCCGATGGTTTCTTTAAGATGGGGGATACCTGACCAGCTTTGAGGATGTCTGGGATAGTTCCTTGCAGAAGAGAGCTATATATAATCCTAGTCCATAGGGGCACTAGCAGTGGAGTGAAGGTTTTTAAGTGGGTTGCTGGGAGAGGGTCTGTGAAGTGATTGGAGGGATTCAGAGCCGTGAGCGTTTTTAAGATAGTTTCTTCGCTGTAGAAGTTGAAGGCGGTCCAGGAGGTGTTGTTCTTTAGGTCGAGCTTTGTAGAGCAGTTAATCGGGGTCCCTGGTGTGGTCAGTGAGAAGTTCATGTGTGGGTCGGTATGGGATAATAGATCATTAAGTAGGTCTGTCTTTAAGTTTTTAGTCTTCGTTGTGAAAAAGGAGGCAAGCTCCTCGCAATTGGGGAGTGTTTCAGGATTAGCTTGGGGGGAGTGGGAGACACCCTTAGATTGAGCTTTGATTAGTTCGAATAGTCTTTTGGGACGATTCTTGACTTGGTCTAATTGTTTACATATGAAGTCAGCTTTTGATCGTCTAATCTTTCTGTAATAGGAATTTCTTGTGCTTCTTAGTAATTTGAGGTGGGCAGCGGATGGAGCGGCTCTCCATTGTCTTTCAATTGATCTTAGTGATCTTCTGTCTTCGTTTAGCCTACATCATACCAGGGGTTTGAGTCTTTTGTGGTGACTCTTTTCAGTTGTAGGGGAGCTAAGTTGTCTAGTACCCTGTTCATAGAGTGAAAGTAGTGATTGGTCAGAACATGTACATCCTTTAATCCATCCGGTGGGGGCGTGAGGATGTGACTAGCGGTTGCGAGTGAGGCAGGATTGAAGTTTTCTAGGTTCCTCTTCTGGATTTTCGTTCTCGTAGGTTGGACAGAGAGTAGTTTGACTACTACATTGATATGGAAGGTGATTATGTGATGGTCGGACCAGTCGCAAGGGAGGATCGATTCCAGCTGGGTAGAGTCTGCTTTGGAAATTACTAGATCGAGGGTTGAGCCTTTTTTGTGGTTGGGGCTGTCACAGATTTGGGACAAGTTAAGGTCGGACAGGATCGTTCCAGTGGAGGTTGAAGTCCCCCAGGAAGATCTGAGTATTCTGTTGTCCAAAATTTGTGGCTAGGATATCCATTACATGTTCGATGTAGATGGGGTTGTTACCCAGAGGATGGTAGAATGAATGTAGTGAGCATTTTGGCTTGTTATTGCTCGTGATGTCTAGGCAAAGGTATTCACAGGAGGAGAGCACCGGGGAGTTGGAGCGGTTCACAGAGAGGTTGTTCCTATGGATGCAGGCAATACCACCCCCTGGCCTATCAAGTCTATCTAGTCTGGTGATGTAATAGTTTGGGGGAACTAGTATGTCTAAGATGGGCGTGTCTGATTCGTTTAGCCAAGTTTCCGCTAAAATTATAAGGTCGGGTTCACTGGTTAATATGAGGTCAGCTATATCAGCGGCATGACGTGCTGCCGATCTACAATTTAGTAGGATACATTTTAGCTGGGCCTTGGTGGGAGTAGTGTTGTGGTTGTGAAAGATGGGTACTCTCTTGAGGTTATTTCCAACAATACCTCTGGGAGTGTGTTTTGAAACTCTAGAGGCATTGGAATGGATGGGTTGGATTAAGGACAGTTTCTGCGTGTTATCCGTGTGTGCAGGTTCAGGGGGCGGGGAAGGGAGCTCGTAGGAGTGAAGTAGGGAAGTAAGATCTTTCGCTGATAGGGGGATTTTTTTCCTGATTGGACGTGATGAAGCATTGGGGTAAGGTACTGTTTTCCATCTGGGGGCAACTGAGGCGGGGGGCTAGTGCATGGCCGATGAGTGAATTTCGCTTGTGGCTTGTGTTGTTGCAGGATCAGGTCATGAAGGGTTTGGATGTCCTCTTTGATTTGTTGTAGGGATAGTAGTATCTCATCGAGTCTGTGGTCAGATGTAGGGGCTATCGTATTGATAGCCTGGACTGTGGTTAGGTGAAGAGGGGTTATTGCTTGTGTGGGGTCCTGGGGCGTGTCGTGGGCTGGTTCGATGTATGATTGTTTTTCAATGTGATAGTCCGTGGAGGGCGGGGTGGAGAGGGGACGTGAAGGGGTATAGATGTGTACTTTAGGAGGATCTGATTCGTTGTATGGCAATATTTCAGCATGGTAGTCACTGGAAAGGGGGGAGTAGCGAGGGGATGGGAGGGGGTATTAATGTGAGCTGTAGGAAGAGGGACGGTGAGATTCATAGTGCAGGGAGAGGGTGAAGGTGGGACTGCAGACTGATCGGGAGTAGGTGTGTAAGGAGAGATTGGAGCAGAATCTGCAGTGGAGTTACTGGGGATGGAGAGGGAGGTGGGGAGGGGTGTGCTATATAAAGGGTGGGCGAAGGTGTGGTTGAGGAGATGGGGAGTGGTAGTGGAGGGCGAAGGGGCATATGGGAAGGCTGGGGGAGAGGTGATGCGAGTGTGAGGCGAGGTGGGTATAATAGAAATGATGGTGGTGCTGGGGGCGGAGTAGGGATTATGGAGATGTAAGTCATTTAATGGAGTGTCGGTTAAGCATGGGCTGGGTGTGTTTGCACTATGGGATACCGAGGGAGAATGTCTAGATAGGGAATCAGGTAGGGAGTCAGTTAGAGCGCTGGGAGAGTGGTTTGTTGGTGAGGTGGGATAATGTCTTGCAACCTTCGCTTTGATGATCAGGAAGATGTTATCCAGTATATTAAGGTTATGGTCTGATGCCTGCATGAGGACGATCCCATTATGATAGATGGTAATTGTATCAGTCGCTTTGTTGAATGGGGAGGGAATGATGGATAATGTAAGACCGTGTGCAGTTTTTTTAGTGGATGCAATCGCGAATAGGGCGAGAAAGGCTTTCTGCCATTGTGCTCTTCTTTTGGTGTAGAGGATAATGTCGTTCGTTATGTGCCCTGTGTTATTTGAGAAGTAGGGGTCAGAGATTGGGGTTTCTGGGTGAGATTTTAATAGACTATGTTTAAAGCCTTTGGCCGCCTTTTTGAGAGGCAAGGGGGTATTTGATGGAGTAGGTGTGCAGGCCCATGGGCTCCATAGTGTGGGTTTGGTTTGTTATGGAGGGGGGTGGGAGGGTCAAAGAGTGGAAGAGGTAGAGAGTAGATATATTTGGAGACTTATTATATTTTTTTTTTGGGGGGGGGATGGGGTGTGAAGGTCAGAGAGTATGAGAAGTAGTAGGCCTCCCTGTTTGTTACAGATGCTGGCTCCTTGGGATAAGTCCTCTCACCATTACCCTTAGTGGGTCCCCTAGTGGTAGGTGGTCCTTACTATTTATAGGGGAGGGATTAAACTGGCTTCCTATGTCTCTTTCTAAATAATGACCTGGGATCCTTTAGTCACAATGATAGCGGTTGCTATTATTTATAAGAAGTAACATCACTGAATTAGTGGGGAGGGTGTCTAGGGATGAAATCAATGGGCATGCTCAGGTGTTATTGCCTAATGTATCAGTCGTTCCAAGATGGCTGCTTGTTTATCCGGTGGTGGAACAGATCTGGGGGTTGGTCGTATCACTCTTTCCATGCATCAAACCTATCTGGGTATAGTCCTCTGTCCATTTCTATGTGGGGAGATAACTGTGCTTGGTCCTTTGTTTCTGTTTGGTAGCGTGCTGTGTCTATTAGTCCTATGTCTTTGTCCATGTGGTGGTGTGAGGTGAGTGGTCCTTTTCTTATTTAACCCATAACGCCTGCCATTTTGAGGGAAATTGCTGGAAGTTAATCCGTTCAGGCACAAAATGGTGGGCCTTGCACTGTTCAATCCAGGTGTAGACAAAGTGCGATTGCGACCACCCAAATCACCGCTGAATTAGGGCAACAAAGACATGAGGGTCAGGTTCCCACAATTCATCTACTGTGAGATCTTGAGTCTATCCGCGTGGGAGCCCAGCGTAGAACCTGTTCACTTAAAAATCGCAGTTCCCTCGCATTGGACTCTCCGCACGCTATCCTCAATGCCCCTCGGCATGAAAGCGCGGGCACGAGGAGACATCCAGAGCGTGAGCATGAACCCCCATTGCAGGGGGAGCCAAAGGCCGCACCGACCATGGGCTTGGCCTTCCGTGAGTTTCCTGAGCTAGGCGCGCAGCCAGGGTGTGGGTGGGAGGGGCGTTACCTGTGCCAAACACTGTAGCGGTGATCGTGCAGTGATCCATGAGACTGCCTCTGGCTGTGTGGGGGGCTCTGGGCAGAGGACTCTAAGCGGAGGACGAGTCATCGATCCCGGGGTTCAAGTCCCAACCCATGTCACACTTCTGCGCCGCGTCTGCTGTAGCTGGACTCTGACTGGGATCCTCCACCCACCTCCGGGGAAGCGAAAGAGCCTGGATGCAGGGCGGCTCAACACGGGAGTCTCGGCTCAATCGGCTGCAGCGGGGCTCACCTCGTGACCCACATCCCACCTCTGGGCATGTGGCTCGGCACGCAGGGACGTGAGGATCTTGGGTGCAGGGTGGGACACCTCAGATGTCCCGGTCACCGAGGCAATGCCGGAGGGGAGGGGGTCGTCCTTCTCTGCTCCGGGCGCTGGGGCGAGGCACTCTTACGATCCGACTCCTGTCGCGGCTTTCTCCCGTGGAGTCTCGATCCGCATCGGGAGATGACTCTTTCTGTATCTTCCCTTATCTCTTTTGGCACCTCTCTTGCCAATTTCTGCACCTCTCTTGCTTCTTTCTGCACGTCTCTTGTTCCTTTCTGAACCTCTCTTACCTTTTTCTATACCTCTTTGCCTCTATCTGCACCTCTCTTGCCTTTTTCTGCATGTCTGTTGCTTCATTTTGCATTTCTATTGCCTCTTTCTGCAACCTTCTTCCCTCTTCCTGTACCTCTGTTGCCTGTTTCTGCACCTCTCTTGCCTCTTTGTGCAAACCTTTTGCCTCTTTCTGCACCTCTTTTGCCACTTTCTGTACTGCTCTTGCCTCTTTCTGTACCTCTCTTGTCTCTTTCTGCACCTCACTTGCATCTTTCTGCACCTCACTCTGTTGTTTCTGCATCTTTCTTCCCTCTTTCTGTACCGCTCTTGCCTATTTCTGCACCTCACTTGCCTCATTCTGCACCTCACTCTCTTCTTTCTGTACCTTTCTTGCCTCTTTCTCCACTTCTCTTGCTTCTATCTGCACCTCACTTGCCTCTTTTGTACCTCTCTTGCTTCTTTCCGTACCTCTCTTGCTTCTTTCTGCACCCCCTTGCCTCTTTCTGCACTGCTCTTTCTTCTTACTCCTCCTCTGTTGCCTGTTTCTTCACCTCTCTTTCTGAACCCTTCTAGTCTCTTTGTGCACCTTTCTTGTCTCTTTCTGCATCCTCCCTTACCTTTTTCGGCACCTCTCTTGCCAATTTCTGCACCTCTCTTGCTGTTTTCTGTATGTCTCTTGTTCCTTTCTGCACCTCTCTTACCTTTTTCTGTACCTCTGTGGCTTCTTTTTGCATTCCTCTTGCCTCTTTCTGCACCCTTCTTTCCTCTTTCTGCACCTCTGTTGCCTGTTTGCCTGTTGTGTTTGTGCACCTCTTTTGCCTCTTTGTGCATCCATTTGCCTCTTTCTGCACCTCTCTTGCGACTTTCTGCACTTCTCTAGCCTCTTTATTCCCTTTTTGTTGCCTCTTTTTGCACCTCTCTTGGTTCTTTCTGCACCTCATTTTGTTGTTTCTGCTGTTCACTTGATTATTTCTGTAGTTCTCTTGCTTCTTTGTACACGTCTTTTGCCTCTTTATGCACCTCCCTCATCTCTTTCTATACCTCTCTTGCCAATTTCTGTATGTGCTTCTTTCTGCACATCTCTTATCTGTTTTTACACCTCTTTTGCTGTTTTTGTTCCTCTGTTGCCTCTTTCTGCACCTCCCTCACCTCTTTCTGTACCTCTCTTGCTAATTTCTGTACCTCTCTTGCTTCTTTTTGTATGCGTCTTGGCTTTTTCTGATCCTCTCTTGCCTATTTCTTCAGCTCTTTTCCTCTTCTTCTTTCTGCACTACTCTTGCCTCTTTCTTCTCCCTTCTTCCCTCTTTTTGCACTTTTGTTGCCTCTTTCTGCACCTCTCTTGCTTCTTTCTGCACTTCTCTTGCCTCTTTCTGCATATTTCTTCCTCTTTCTGCAGTTGTCTTGCCTCTTTCTGCACTTCTCTTGCTTGCTTTTGCACGTCATTTGCTTATTTATACACTTGTGTTGTTTTTTCTGCACCTCTCTTGCTTCTTTGTGCACCTCTCTTGCCTTTTCTGTACACGTCTTGTCTTTTTTGGACCTCTCTTGCCTCTTTATACATCTCTCTTGCCTCTTTGTGCACTTGTCTTCCATGTTTGTGCACCTCTGTTGCTTCTTTGTGCACCCCTATTACCTCTTTCTCCACCTCTGTTGTCTTTTTCTGCACTTCTCACATTTTTCTGTAGCTGTGTTGCTTCTTAGTGCATTTCTCCTGGCTCTTTCTAAAGCTTTCTTTTTCTTTCTGCACCTTTCTTTCTCTTTAAGCACCTTTCTTCCTCTTTCTGCAGTTCTCTTGCTTGTTTTGCACTTTTCTTTTTTATTTGTTATGAAGAGAATAGCAATGTATTTGTAAGTAATTGCTTAGTGGTTATTATGAATATTGACATGTAATTAATTTAAAATTGTTAATTGATGTAACAAACTATTGACACTGTTCTTTGTTTTTTAGAAAACTATTTTATTTGGATCACAAATTGAAGATGGCAGGAAAACATGAAAAGAGAAGAGAACAATGAAAACAGTACTACTTAAAGAAAAGTAAAAAGACTGCATTGGAAAAAGAGCAAAATGTTACTCAGGATAAAATCTCTTCTGGTAGGAACACTGAACAGTTTCCTAAAACAGTTGAAGAGAGATTAAAGAAAGTCAATAATACTGAAAGGAAAAAGAAAAGTTTTACGACAAACCAGAAGGAAAAGAAGAATTGTAATGGTAAAAAAACATAAGTTTTTGGAAAAACAACACATGCCACAAGAAGGCAAAAACTATTTAAAGAGATACATATAAGAATGTTTAGAAGTAGAGTAATTCAAAATGTATTAAAAATCTTGTAAAAAGTATAAAAGAAGATCAGCAGCGTATAAGAAAAAGCAACACATTGAAAGTGTAGTAGATACTGCTTTTGAATTGAAACAAACATTATTTATATTAATATTGAAGAGAATGAGAACATTGGATAAAGCAATGGTGTTTATGAAAGAGAAAAGCAAAAGAAAAAGACTTGTTAATAGAAGTAACTTTTGTAAAACTTTTACTGGTGAATGGAAGCACACTTCTAGCACTGAACCTTTCTTTAATGAAGAAAGCTATTTTCAACAGAATACATTAGTACATGCAGTTGATACAAGTGGTCGATGCTATGAGATGAAAGATGGTTGTCCCATTCCATAAGGAAAAATGGTTGTTAGGAATGTGGAAGAAGTAATAGCTGAAGAAGTTCAAGGGAGGCATACACAAGCTCCTGTATATAAGTGGTATTGTAGCAGTATTTGCAGTATTCGACAGGAATCTATTGAAATATTCTGAATTTGTTTATGAGAATATGCAAAAAAAAGTGTTAAACGGAAGGTTAAGATGCTACAAAGACTAGATCCATGTAAAATAAGAAAATATATATATTCTTGCAGGGTCATTCTCTGGCTTGTCTTTCAAGAAAAGTGTGCCAAAGTACTTTTCATCATTTAAGAATGTTAGCAGTACACCTCTCTGAAATGCGGGAAGTTATTAAGGAGACTCTACTATGTAAAAACTCCTGCATTATGTTTAAGTGAATTGAACACAGCTCTTTTGCACGGTTCAGTATCAGATGTACAAAAGGTTTGTGATGATATACAGTTTCGAGGAGTGTAGAGAAAGTGAGAGTTTGATAAGTATATGTGTTGAAGAACACAGAAAAGACATTTTTATTGATGAGTTTGCCGAAGAAATTACAAAGTTTATGACAATTTTGTCTGAAAAACCAAACTATGTTTGTATTTGTTGTCGACGTATTCACTATAAGTCCAACTAGGAATGGTGATTTATATTTAAAAAGTGAAAAGGAAAACAATGATAAGTGGCAGCAATTTGGTGCTTATTTGTTAGTAGTAGGTCAGTTTGAGTTGGCTAGTGATCAAGTTATTTGTAAATACTGTTACAACAAATTAGAAGAGAACAAAATGCCAGCTAGAGCAGTACATAACAACTTGGAGTTGGTAGCTATTCCTCAGGAACTGGCAGATTTGAATGCATACGCATCTATTCTTATTCAATCCGTACACCCATTTCAGGCCATAGTTCGTATGGAGCCTAAAACAGGTAAGCTGCCACCAACAGATTTACAAAGAGGTCTGAAAAGAAGAGTTGTGTACTTACCTTTAGATTTTAAGAAAAACATTCAAACTGTTGGTGTAGACAGGGAGGAAAATGAGCCAGTAGTTATTCTATTAAAAGGTCTACCAACAAAAAGTCAAAAAATCTGGCAAGAGTTTGTAGATGTTAATAAACTTCAAAAGGCTACATTATACCAGGTACAGAATAATATTTATTATAAGAATGTAAATGTTGATGAACAGGTAATATGCTTAGAAGATTAAACAGAAATTTCAAGTGGCGAAATAGAAAAAGTAGACAAGACCAGGAGTGAAGAGATTTATGAACACGATACTATATATCCTCTACATTCGAAAGAAATTATAGGAAATAGTACTGAATTATTTCAAATGAAGGAAGCAAAGGGAACTCCCATGAGTGAATGGGAAAAAAGTTTAGAAGCTTGTTGTTTTCCACAGCTATTCCACACTGGAGAAGGTGGACGATTTGATGAGAGAGTTGTATGGATTCCAGCTTCAGAATACCGCTCAACAAGATTGTACTCTGAAGATCCAAGATTTCGAAAGTGCATTCCATATATATTTCATCTTCTGTTTGAAAGTGATTTGTCAACACTTTCATATTCAGTGAACCACATATTAAAAACAGGAGTTCATCTTCAACCTGTTTCTGCAAAAGAATTCATGGACAAAGTTCAACAAAGAGAGGAAAATTATTGAATCTCAGTTAATTAAATTGATGGTGTGTCAATCAATCATTAAAATCTTTATTCGATCTATTTTCAAACAGATCATAAAAGCACAATTTCATCAGATAGACCATAATCACACAAATAGTATAAAAACCCTAAAAAACATATAAAATGTTATTGGGCTTTAGGTGTCTCTTAAAACCAAGTCACTTAACACACATGCGTTTTATACATAGTTACAGTAATTTAGGGCGACAAACCCCTCGCCTTTCTAGTTCTCAAACAAGCCCACAAGAAAGATGCTACCGAGAAGCAAACAAAAGGGTTAGAAAGAGCTTTTAGGAAATACAATGCCACCTTGCATTAAATAAAATTATGACGCCTTAAGATTGGGAGAATAAAAGCTTCTCTTTCAGTTTGATAAAACTTGCAGAACAGTACTAAGTGTGGTTCCGACTGGGGCGAATAGCTGTTGCGGGGACATGAGCTCAGGTCTGCATGTTTGAATTTCTTCCCTGGGAACCCAAGCAGCAGGTGAATGAGATTCAAATGGAAGCGCAACATGATAAATCTATGCTGGGCAATTGTGGTACAGGAGAGATATGAGTAGCCTTCCCTAGGTATTGGTGGGATAAGGTCATATGCAATATGCGCTTTTTGGTGCAGGTTCTTTTCCCTATGGGCAGAATTGGCCCTCTGCATATATAACTCAATTATTTTCTGTTTTGAGACCCTGCTACAAGAGGCAGGATCCCTGAATAGTTCTCCCGGCCCAATTGCATTCAGTTCAGCCTCTACATATCTGAGCCATCATATCCTGCTGTGACCCTCCAGCTTCAGGCAGTCGTCAATTATACGTTGTGTTAAGTTGACAGTGGTTCTGTGCCAGATCGAAAGCCACAACAAGATTGGCGCCAGTCTAATGGAGTCAGACAAGTAAGGCAGCCCTAGTTCATGGTGCAAGATGTAGTTGGAGAATGAATGTGGTAGCGAGACCCTGGTTTTAAAGAAGCTATCTTCCATTCTCTGTAGTTGATCGATATGCGCCATCCCCCAGACTCCCGCCCCGAAAGTTGCCACAGCCTTTGTTTTTGCATGATAGATGTTTTTAATCGTATCCAGGGGGCTTTCTCCCAGCTTCTTGGCAAAGCCTTTTATGGCTTGGTGACTTCTTTCCATACCCAGGACTCTTGCTACCACCAGGTTTGTCCAAAAATGTTTTTTGTCAAACAGGACTCCCAGGTATGAGAAAGACTCAACCACTTCGATTTTCTTTGAGGTCAGGTAGAAGTAAGGGTGTCTCACACCTCTAGCAGCTCCAGCTATAATGATGAAGGATTTGGTTTTGTTCACTCTAAGGTCAAATGAAGCCATAAATGAAGCTTATGAAGTTATAAGGCTTTGGCGAGCTACCCCTGTCCTAGCAATTAGGACTGCGTTGTCAGCATACGCCAGTTTTGGAAGAATTTTAGCACGTCTAGGGGCGAGCCAGACAGGGCCGCCTCCAACCCGTTTGTATAGAAGGAAAAAAGAAACGGGGGCAAGGACGCATCCCTTCCTGACTCCTTTCTCGATCTTAACCCCTTCCATGCTTCTGTCGGCCAACGGCCGTCGCGAACACTACCTCCGTAGTGCTGCGCACGTCCGTTGGCCGACACGGCCCCGCCCACTCCGCTGAACCACCGCACCGTGGCGGAATTGCCGCCGCGGTTAAGCGGTTAAATGAGCGCATGCATTCCCCATTTATGCCATACCGCACGCAGGCAGTGGCATTGGCATATAGCTGATGGATGAAATGGATAATCAGGGGATCAATCCCCATGCCCTCCATCATGAGCCACAGCTTCTGATGGGACACACAATCGAAGGCCGCTGACAGATCCATAAAGGCCATGTAGATCTTCCCGCCTTTGGTCTTCGTATATTTATCTATACACAGCGAGAGGTTGAGGCATTGATCCACTGTCCCCTTCCCTTTCTGGAAACCATATTGCGCCTGCATCAAGATGTTATGTTCTTGCGCCCATTCCTCCAGCCTAGCTAGTAACAGCCGGACCATGAGTTTGGCAGTTGTATCCAGAAGGTGTGTGTCAACGTGGTACCAATGAATATTGGTTTCATCGTCATGGTGAACTTAAATGTATGTTAAGAAACTTAGGTACACCTACATGGTTTGTAACACTTAGCTGTGCTGAATATGCTTGGGAAGATTTACTTGAATTTCTATGAGAAGCAAATTCAAATGTTAAAAACATTGAATTAAAGACACCTGGAGAACTCTGTTCCTTAGATCCTGTAAATGTCTGCAGGTATTTCAAACATAGGTTTCAAAGTATGATGTCATTTAACTGCAATAAAAATATTCCACCTCTTGGAGAAGTTAATGATTTCTTTTGGCGAAAAGAGTAGCAAGCCAGAGGTGCTCCTCATATCTACATGCTATTATGGATAAAGAATGCACCAAGATTTGGAACTGATACTGATGAAACTGTTTTGTCTTTCATCGAACAGTATGTTACATGTGCCATTTCAAGAGATGCAGGAGAAAAGAGCTTGAGACAACATGTTTTACAGTTTCAAAGTCATCGATGAGGGAAATACTGTAGACGAAAAAAGTGTAAAGGAAAATTTTATACAAAATTGTGTTTTGGATTCCCACGTCCTATAATTTCTAAAGGAAGAGTAAATAGTTTTTTATCAGCAGTAAGCATACAATAACTTGGAAATCTCCGAAGAATACATACAACTTAAAAAGAACAGAAGCTTCAAAGTACATTAATGGCTACAATCCATTTATTTTGAAAATGTGGAATGCAAATATGGATATTTAATATGTTGCAGACAATTCAGTTGCTGTTGCTCGCTTTGTTACATCATATATAACCAAATCTGAAAAGACAGAGATGAAAGAAATGTGGGAAGAAATTTCAGCAGAGAAGAGCCTTAGCAAGAAATTGTCCAGCTTTGGTTTGAAAATGCTTTCCCATCGAGAGATTGGATCCTATGAATGTTCGGAACGCTTGAGCTCTGCCATTTTATATTCAAAGTCAAGAGGAATCATTTGGGAAAGCCTCCACACGAAACAGAGTATTAAAATCATTACAAGAAATCAAATACTTAGCAAAGAATGAACCAGAAAGAACAGATATTGTTAAAACTAATATGTTGAATACATACTGGATAGACCACATCTCGAACACCTATGTCTGTATGAAATACTTCAACATTACAGCTTTAAAAGAAAAGTTAATGAAAATATAAAAGAAGAGAAATGTGCAGTAATTGGATGTGACAGATGTTTAGTAAAACATGCCAAAGGAAATCTTATTAACCACAGAAAACTCAGTAGTGAAAGTCCACATAAGAGAGAATTTTTCTATTTAGTACTTCTGCAACAGTTCAAGCCTTGGCTTAGTGAAACGGAATTACTTGGAGATTTTGACTGCTATGAAGATTCTTTTAATGCAACTATAGATAGCCTTCAGTGCACAATTTTCCCAAGTTATCTACAAATGTTAAATGATGAGATTGAACAAGAAAGTACGATTGCAGCTGAAATAGCTAGAGAAAGTTCACAAGGCAGTCAAAGTTCTGGTCTACTGAGTCAAGATCCACTGGGACAACCAATTATCGAAAATGAAGCAGCAATAGCCATGAATGAGTGACTGCAACAAGCACAACAGGATATTATTCAGTTGGAAAAGTTAGAAGAACAACTAAATATTGAACAAAAAGAAATATATCTACAAGTCAAACAACAGATACAACATGGATTGCTGCACGAATAAAAAGAATGCCAATGTTCATCATTTAAAACTATTCTATTGTACATTAGTGGTCAATCTGGAACAGGAAAAAGTTTCTTAATTAAAGTTTTGACCAGTTATCTACACAAAATTACAGAATCACATTTATCTTGTGTTGTAACAGCTCCAACTGGATTAGCAGCACACAATATTAAAGGGATTACTTTACATTGATTGCTTATGCTACCTGTTGAACATGATAATAAATTGGAATATCAGAAGATATCTGGAGAAGCTTGTTATGAAGTCTCAAGAGTATTGAAGAAAATGAAACTTTAATCATTGATGAGGTGAGCATGGTCTCAAGCTTAATGCTTGCCTTTGTACATTTAAGAATGCAACAGATTTTAAAAACAGATTACGATGTTCTGTTTGGAGGAAACCATTTCATTGTATTCGGAGACCTACTACAACTTACTCCTGTAAAAGGACAACCTGTTTTTAAAACACTTGTCCACAAAGACACAAGGATATCTTTGGGAAGTATTGGAAATGTGAACATTTGGTTATATTTTGAATATAAAGAACTTGTTAAGAATATGCAACAAGCAAGTGATGAAGATTATGGAAATATTCTTCAAGACATAAGAATTGGTGTCTTGACGGAACAATGTAAACAAACTTTAGAAAGTCAGCTACTAAGGAACTTGTTTACAAATGGAAATACAGCAGCTGAAGTAATGTATAATATGCTTGGAGAAAACAAGTCTATAGTTTGCCTAATGCCTACACTGCAAGAGTGTTCTACATTTAATCAACAACTTCTGAAACTGGAAAAACAACAAATTGTGGAAATTTAAGCTATTGATAAAATTGAACACCAAGGAGTGACTATTCTTCTTACAGAGAAACTATAGGCTAAATTGTTTTGTTTGGAAAAGTCTGTATCTAAAACTGCAGGCTTAGAAAAGACTTTACATGTATGTATAAACTGTCGGGTAATTTTGCGGCGTAAGTTGAATGTAGAAGAAGGTTTAGAAAATGGAGCAATGGGAAAAGTTGTTGATTTTGTAAACAACACGCACAACAGGATATTATTCAGTTGGAAAAGTTAGAAGAACAACTAAATATTGAACAGAAAGAAATATATCTACAAGTCAAACAACAGATACAACATGGTTTGCTGCATGAAAAAAGAATGCCAATGTTCATCATTTAAACCTATTCTAATGTACATCAGTGGTCAAGCTAGAACAGAAAAAAGTTTATTAATTAAAGTTTTGACCAGTTATCTACACAAAACTACAGAATCACATTTATCTTGTGTTTTAACAGCTCCAACTGGATTAGCAGCACACAACATTAAAGGGATTATTTACATTGATTACTTATGCTACCAGTTGAACATGATAATAAATTGGAACATCAGAAGCTACCTGGAGAAGCTTGTTATGAAGTCTCAAAAGTACTGAAGAAAATGAAACTTTTAATCATTGATGATGTGAGCATGGTCTCCAACGTAATGCTTGCCTTTGTACACTTGAGAATGCAACAGATTTTAAAAATAGATTATGATGTTCTGTTGGGAGGAAAACATTTAACTGTATTCGGAGATCTACTACAACTTACTCCTGTAAAAGGACAACCTGTTTTTAAAACACTTGTCCATGAAGACAAAAGGAAGTCTTCGGGAAGTATTGGAAATGTGAACATTTGGTTACATTTTGAGTATGAAGAACTAGTTAAAAATATGCGACAAGCAAGTAATGAAGATTATGGAAATATTTTTCAAGACATAAGAATTGGTGTCTTGACGGAACATGGTAAACAAGCTTTAGAAAGTCGGCTACTAAGGAACTTGTTTACAACTGGAAACTACAACAGCTGAAGTAATGTACAATATGCTTGGAGAAAGAAGTCTATAGTTTGCCTATTGCCTACACTGCAAGAGTGTTCTACATTTAATCAACAACTTTTTGAAACTGGAAAAACAACAAATAGTGGAAATTGAAGCTATTGATAAAACTGAACACCAGGGAGTGACTATTCTTCTTACAGAGAAACTGCAGGCTTAGAAAAGTCTGTGTCTAAAACTGCAGGCTTAGAAAAGACTTTACATGTATGTATAAACTGTCAAATAATTTTGCGGCGTAATTTGAATGTAGAAGAAGGTTTAGTAAATGGAGCAATGGGAAAAGTTGTTAGTTTTGTAAAATTTCAGAATATAATAAAATTTGATCAGATTAAAGAGGTAAGACAGATTGGGTGTTGTGTTGTACGTTTTTGCTTGTAAAAGATTTGTATGTTCGCAGACAACAGTTTCCTCTGTCTTTAGCATATCGCTGTAACTTTTCATAAATCTCAAGGTTTTAAGTATAGACAGTGCTTTTGTAAATATTGGAAGTACAGTGTTCAAAGAGGGAATGGCATATGTTGCATTGTCTCTAACCCTGGGCGTAGTTCGCGTAGTAGCGCTACGCGTAGCTACGCGAAGTGCACTTCGCACTACGCAAGCTACGCGAACTGCGTAGTGCGGTAGGAAATGCTGTTCGCAATGATTGCACAGTGCCGGATGCATGTCCGCACTGTGCAATCATTGCAAACGGCATCTTGCACAGTGCAAGCGGTCATTTTCTGCCGCTCGAGTAGATTTGTACTCGAGCGGCAGTTTTCTCAACGCGGACTGGTAGTTTCTCATCGCGAGCGGTCGCGAGCATACGCGACCACTCGCAATGAGAAACCTGACCTCCCGCGTTGAGAATCTCGCCGGGAGGTTTATTTTCCACGCTCGTGATCGGCAACTTGATGTTGCTGATAGCGAACGAGGGAAAAGTCTCGCCGGGTTGTCATTTTGCTCGCTCGCGGTCGCCAACTTGACATTGAGGACCGCGAGCAAGCAAAAAATGCCCGCTACGCTACGCGTTTTTGCACTGTGCTACGTGCAATTCGCGTAGCGCGTAGTTGCGCAAATTACGCAAACTACGCGAGCGTAGCGTAGTTTTCCGCCCAGGCCTAATTGTCTCAAGTAAGAACATTGTCTGGTTTGTATTTGATAGATTTTGATGAGAAAAAGGTTAGTGCTGATGCAAATTGTGTAAGAGAGTACAATTGTTTAAGAAGACTTTATACTCCTGATTTAGGTGAATATCCCATATATGAGAAACGTGTAGTGTGTCCAAAATGGAAATATGTCAAACATTCAACTGAGGTTAAAAAAAAAAAACAATTGAAGAGAAACTTGAAGGCGTAAAGAAAAAGAAAATGGAAACTGTTGATGACATTGTAGGATACCAGTTGGAAAATAGTTCAGGTATCAACTGTTATGCCAGTGTGATTCAGAATGTTGTGTTTTATCTACCAGATCTTCATCATGAAATCATGGGAAATTGTGAAAAAAGATTCTGTACTTTACTACATCATGTATTTCAACAGTTGGTAACTGACAGAAGTAAAATGCATACTGCTTCTGGCATTCGGCATCTTTTGGATATATGTACTGGTTCATTGACATTTACTCTCAATATACAACAAAATACACAAGAATTTCTAATGCTTATGCTTGGAGTATTAGAACATGAAGGAATACAGATTGAAAACTTAAACTTATTTGGACTAAGTTACAGATGGGATCATAAGTGTTCAGAGTGTTCATTTACTTCTACCACTGAAAGACAAACAGAACGATTCATATACTTGACAATACCAGACTGCAAATCAGTACCTTTTAATAAATTGATAAAAACAGCCAATCAGGATATGAGATGTTCGCATTGTAGATCAGAGATGTTGTCTACATTACATATAGAAAGATTTGGAAAATATCTGATTTTAATGCTACAACGTAGAGCAAATTGAAGAAAATTGGAATAAAAAATTAAAAACTTTAATGCAAGTGTCAGGAATGGGGCTACAATTGCTTTAATACGCCCTAGAGATTGTGTGTTGAGTCATAAGTTACACCCTAGTGATTGTGTGTTGAGTCATAAGTTATGGTATAAGAGGGTGGGCAAATGTCCAGTTCCTAACCACTGGAAGAAATCTCTAAATCGGATTTTCAAAAGACCACGTCAAGATAGCTCACGCTTAACCCAAACTTGTACTACTCTTGATGTTGACGAGCTCTCGCGAGACTGAACTCCAATATCGAAGGCGCGTGAGTTTTCTCCTGCGCACTTCAACGAGAAAATTCCTGAGGAGAGTAGCGTTCCTGTACTCTCTACCACAGAAATCCTCTAAAGTCCTGAATAGTTTGAATCCCTTAGTGCGCATCTAGTTCCAGTTAAGAAACCTCCTGCTGGAGTGTCTCCTTGAATTTATAGTCCACTTGTTGTGGCAATTTGAACATTGAAGAGTCCATTTACTGGTCGCTAGAAGAAGAGTGTTTCTACGCGATGCATGCTTCTTAGACACAATCTCCGCCCTTGAATCTCTCTCAAAGACTAGAGTCTGAATAGCGAGCAACTCCATAGAAAATCCAGAATCCGACGTCTCACCTATGGGAAGTGTCTTGGCTACACGCAAGTCATCAGATCGTCTTCGGATCTTCAGAGGAAACTAGCGTCTCGGCAAGAGGCAAGACTGTTCTTTGTAGCGCTCAGCTCCAACTCCAAGATTAAAGACTTCAAGAGTTTCCTTCGGACAACGAATCAGCAGAGAAGTTCTTATTTTTAATCAACCGTCGGTTGGTAAGGCATCTTTCCTTCGTCGTTCCTACCCCCACGTGGGTCATCCTTCCTTACCTCTTCCTTCCTTGTTCCTTTTTGCGGGAGTTGTTCCTCAGAGACCAACGGTACGGTAAGAGCCTCAAGAGCTTCAAGACTATTGCCGAGTATTGTGTAAATATTGTTAGCGAATGAGAGAGTTCCATTCTGTTTTCTAAGACTTCATAAGATAAATGAACTGTTCCTCTGAACTGAACTATATAGAGAGAAGAGAAGCCAAATTCTCCTGCTTAGGGGTAAAGGTTTAATATGAGTCTATTGTATGAGTGATGCATTTAGAATAGTGCTATTATATGTCATTTGTATCTGTGCATTAGGTATTCCCTCGTGAAGAACTGGAACTCACCTTGAGAGTCCCGTGAGGAAGCGAAGGTGTAACCCCTATACTAGAAATTTAAGAACTGCCAGGAGTGTCTCTTCTCTCAATCCCATTCCCCTTTCCCCCTTGTTGGTAAAGCCTGTTCAGAGTTGACGGGCAGTACCGATAGGGAGGCATTGGGACCTTTCGTCAGTTCTGCTCCTGTGGAGATTTGAGGTGACGTGACAGATTGAAGTGCCCAAGTGTAACCTCCACCTGAGCAGAATGGCTGGGGGATTAGATTTGAAAACCTTAGGAGAGGTTCTAGAAGGTATACAGAGGGAATTAGTTGCAGTGAAAGAGGAAAATAAAAATCTTAGACAAAATATTTTAGCTTCACGACAAGAGACCAGTGCTCTAACTCAAAAAATCTTATAGTTTTGTGGCTGAATCCACACCGTTAGCACACCCAAGACCCCGCTCTTCAATCCAAGAACGTCCCCAGCAAACTGTAGCCCAAGCAGTACACAAGGTATCTCGTATGATTCCTCTAGCTCCACCTGAAAGGTTTAGCGGGGATCCTCAGAAAGCACAGGTTTTTTTAACTCAGTGCTCTTTACATTTTATGTGTCGACCCGTCTTATTTTCTGATCCCCAATCACAGGTGGCCTTTGTTCTATCATACTTGGGAGGGGATGCAGCAGCCTGGTCTATGCCCTTAGTTTCTAAAAATGACCCCTTTTTGTATGATTTTGAACTCTTTAAGACAGAATTTTTGAGAATCTTTGACAGAAGGAGGGTATCCCAGGCCACAGACAACAAATTATTGGAACTGCGTCAAGGAAACAAAGACTTAGTGGCCTATTTGGCACATTTTAATAAATTAATTGTTGAAACGAATTGGCCAGAAGAGAAGAGAGCACCTCTATTTTATAGAGGACTACGTGATGATTTAAAAGATGCTCTGGCCCAGATACCGAACAGACCCACTGAAATCTCAGCCTTGATCGACCTAGTGTTAGAAATAGATTTCAGAATGTCTGAGCGCAAAGGTGAAAGATGACAAGAATTTCACCCAACCTATCCTCCAAGATTTGATAGAATTAAGACAGAATTAATTAAGAATACAGAAGGCTCCCATGAAAATGAACCAATGCAAATAGGTTCTGTCAGAAGTCCGTTGTCTAAAGATGAGAAGGATAAAAGACGACAGAAAAATCTTTGTTTATATTGTGGTGGCTCTGGACATTTCGTAAAAGAATGTCCTAAGAAACCTAAGACTTTGATGAAGGGAAACGACTAGCGCCATCAGTAGGTGGAGTTACACTGATGGTACAAGACTCAAAGGCAACTCCAAGTCCTCACCAAATAGTAAACACCTTACAAGCTTCTGCCCCCCATTTGGTTCTGCATATGAACATAAGATTTAGAAAGAAAGAAATCACAAGAGTTACGGTAATGATAGATTCAGGAGCTACTGGAAACTTCTGCGATATCAAAATGCACAGAGTATTGGTCTTAGAGCCATTCCAAAAGAAAAGAGTGAACCAGTACAGGCAGTAGATGGCACTAATTTGTCCTCTGGACCAATTACTGCTCATACTGAACCATTGGAATTGTCAAGAAATGATGGACATCTGGAAGTTATCCAATTCAATTTGATCGATGCTCTGCAATTTCAGCTCATCCTAGGATTACCCTGGTTGTCTGAGCATAATCCCACAATTGATTGGGAGAATCGGACTGTTGAAATGAATTCCAGTTACTGTCTAGAGCATTGTTATCAAACTCCTGAGCAAGGTCTAGGTCCTTCACAAGCAGCCTTGTTATCTCATGGAGGATATTCAATTTGCGTGGTAAACACCACTAACATATCTCCTGAGTACGAAGAATTCAGTGAAGTTTTTAGTGAGGTCTTGGCGGAAAAATTACCACCACATCATCCATATGACTGCAAAATGTATTTGGAACCTGGGGCAATTCTTCCCTGCAGTTGGATTTATACCTTAACTGAAGCAGAAAACAAGTATTTAAAGGAATACTTAGACAAGTATTTGGCGAATGGCTTCATCAGACCCTCTCAGTCCCCAGCATCCTCTCCATTGTTTTTTTGTACTGAAGAAGGAAGGCGATTTGAGAACCTGCATTGACTATAGAGCCTTGAATCGTGTAATGATTAAAAACAGATATCCCTTACCCTTGATATCAGTATTGCTCGTTCAAGTCAAGGACACACAGATCTATACAAAACTGGATCTAAGAGGGGCTTATCACCTCACAAGAGTTAAAAAAGGTGACGAATGGAAAACGGCCTTTCGAACTAAATACGGATTGTTTGAATATCAAGTCATGCCGTATGGCCTGTGTAATGTCCCTGCGGCCTTTCAACATTTTATCAATGATGTTATGAGGGATCTGATGGATAAGATTGCCGTAGTTTATCTGGATGACATACTAATATTTTCTAAAAATACTCAAGAACATACTGAACATGTAAAAACAGTGTTAGAAAGATTACGTGCAAATGATCTGTACATCAAGCTGGAGAAATGTGCATTCAATGTAAAAACTGTAGAGGTTTTGGGCTTCGTTCTCTCCCCTGAAGGAGTCACCATGGACACTAAAAAGGTTCAGGCAGTTATTGATTGGCCCTCTCCAGTAAGTGTAAAGAAGTTCAATGATTCATTGGATTCACTAACTTTTACAGACGGTTTATCCACAAGTTTTACCCAAAAATAATTCCGATTACCAAACTCTTGAAATAAGGAATGCCCTTTGATTGGTCTGAAGAAGCCGAGCAATCATTTAATTATCTGAAAAAGGCATTCACCTCTGCTCCAATCTTGCTACATGTTGACCCTAATGAACCCTTCTACATTGAAGCAGACGCATCAGATCAGGCCATTGGAGGAGTACTTTCTCAACGTCACAAGGTTACCGGCCAGTTACACCCAGTAGCTTATAGATCTCGAAAATAAAACCCAGCAGAGATAAACTATACCATTACAGAGAAAGAACTGTTGGCAGTCAAGGACTCCTTTGAGGAGTGGCGACACGACCTGTTAGGAGCCAAACATGCAGTGATAGTCTTCACAGATCACAAAAATCTCCAATTTCTGAAATCAGCCAAAACACTAACACCTCGACAATTACGATGGTCTCTGTACTTTGCTGATTTTAACTTCATAATCACTTACCGTCCTGGAATAGAAAATGGAAAGGCGGACGCCCTGTCCAGAATCCAAACTGAAAAACAAGGACATTTAATCGATTGCCAACCCATTATTCTGGAATCAAAGATCCTCGGAACCATCTCGTCGATCAATTTTGAAGAAAAATTCAAAAAAGTTATGACTCCAGAGGAGATTTTTAAATTGGTCAAAACAAGATGCTGGAAGAGAAGTCTTAAAACAATTACCCTATTTCAATAGAGCACTATTCTTACCTAGCAAAGAAATCCAAGAGAAGGCCTTGCAAGAATGTCATGATTCTCCACTAGCCGGCCATAAGGGAATTCAAAAGACCTCAGATCTAGTCAAACGGTACTTTTGGTGGCCAGAAATGAATTCACAGATCAAACAATATGTGACAACCTGTGAAGTATGAGCTAGAGGGAAAACAAATAGACAAGTCCCTCAAGGATACTTGCAACTGTTGCTATGGCATACGGTTACTATGGACTTAATTGTGGATTTACCTTCCAGTCAAGGTTATAACACTATTTTAGTCTTTGTTGATACATTCACTAAGATGAGTCACTTTGTACCTTTAAAGAACATTCCCACAGCTAAAGAATTAGCCAAACAATTCAGTCAGCACATAGTTAAAATTCATGGAATTCCAAAGGTTGTAATTTCAGATAGGGGGTCCCAATTCATCTCTCGTTTTTGGAGGTCCTTTATGCAAGAACTTGGGAGTGTAGTAAGATGTTCGACCAGTTACCATCCTGAGACAGACGGTCAGATAGAGAGAACAAACCAATAATTGGAGCAATATCTAAGATTGTTCCTTTTGGATCAGGAGGGTGAATGGCCTGAAATCTTATGGATGGCAGGAATTTGCACATAATAACTCTAAGAATGTTTCTACAGGTTATTCCCCCTTCTTTTTAAATTTTGGGAGACATCCTAACCTTTTAATTGGTCAAAGGAATTCTGATGTTCCAGCAGTTAGGCACTTAATCCAAGATCTCAAACTCCTCCATAGCTCAGCTGAAAACAACTTAAAAAAGGCTAAAGCAAGCTATAAGAAGCAGGCAGATAAACACAGAAGGCAAAACCCAGAATTTAAGATAGGAGATAAGGTTTGGTTATCCTCTCGTCATCTACACCTAAGAGGGAATAGAAAATTCCAACCACGTTTTGCGGGACCCTATCCTATTGAAAAAATAATGGGTCCAGTCACTGTTAAGTTGAAATTGCCACAGAACACTGGAATCCATCCTGTATTTCACGTATCTCTCTTAAAAAAGGTACACCCAACACCAGATTATCTAAAACACCAACACCTCTCTTAATTGATGGTAATCCAGAGTTTGAAATTAAGAGAATTTTAGATTCTGAAAGAGTAAGAGAGAAGGTCTATTATCTGGTAGATTGGAAGGGATTTGGCCCAGAACAAAGGTCCTGGGAGGCTTCCGAAAATGTACATGCTCCCCGCTTGGTGAGATGCTTCCATAAATTGTATCCCCACAAACCAAGGCCGGTGAACCGGCCTTTCAGGGGAGGTACTGTCAGTAATGGGGCTACAATTGCTTTAATACGCCCTAGAGATTGTGTGTTGAGTCATAAGTTATGCCCTAGAGATTGTGTTTTGAGTCATAAGTTATGGTATAAGAGGGTGGGCAAATGTCCAGTTTCTAACCACTGGAAGAAATCTCTAAATCGGATGTTCAAAAGACCACTTCAAGATGGCTCACGCTTAACCCAAACTTGTACTGCTCTTGATGTTGATGAACTCTCGCGAGACTGAACTCCAATATCGAAGGCGCGCGAGTTTTCTCCTGCGCACTTCAATGAGAAAATTCCAGAGGAGAGTAGCGTTCCCGTACTCTCTACCACAGAAATCCTCTAAAGTCCTGAATAGTTTGAATTCCTTAGTGCACATCTAGTTCCAGTTAAGAAACCTCCTGCTGGAGTGTCTCCTTGAATTTATAGTCCACTTGTTGTGGCAATTTGAACATTGAAGAGTCCATTTACTGGTCCCTAGAAGAAGAGTGTTTCTACGCGACGCATGCTTCTTAGACACGATCTCTGCCCTTGAATCTCTCTCAGAGACTAGTGTCTGAATAGCGCGCAACTCCATAGAAAATCCAGAATCCGACGTATCACCTATGAGAAGTGTCTCGGCTGCACGCAAGTCATCAGATCGTCTTCGGATCTTCAGAGGAAACTAGCGTCTCGGCAAGAGGCAAGACTGTTCTTCGTAGCGCTCAGCTCCAACTCCAAGATTGAAGACTTCAAGAGTTTCCTTCGGACAATGAATCAGCAGAGAATTTCTTATTCTTAATCAACCGTCGGTTGGTAAGGCATCTCTCCTTCATCGTTCCTACCCCCGTGCGGGTCGTCCTTCCTTACCTCTTCCTTCCTTGTTCCTTTTGCGAGAGTTGTTCTTCAGAGACCAACGGTACGGTAAGAGCCTCAAGAGCTTCAAGACTATTGCCGAGTATTGTGTAAATATTGTTAACGAATGAGAGAGTTCCATTCTCTTTTCTAAGACTTCATAAGATAAATGAACTGTTCATCTCAACTGAACTATATAGAGAGAAGAGAAGCCAAATTCTCCTGCTTAGGGGTAAAGGTTTAATATGAGTGTATTTGTATGAGTAATGCATTTAGAATCCTGCTATTATATGTCATTTGTATCTGTGCATTAGGTATTCCCTCGTGAAGAACTGAACTCACCTTGAGAGTCCTGTGAGGAAGCGAAGGTGTAAACCCTATACTAGAAGTCTAAGAACTGCCAGGAGTGTCTCTTCTCTCAATCCCATTCCCCTTTCCCCTTGTTGGTAAAGCCTGTTCAGAGTTTACGGGAAGTACCGATAGGGAGGCATTGGGACCTTTCGTCAGTTCTGCTCCTTTGGAGATTTGAGGCGCCGTGACAGCAAGTCAAATATCTATTTCAGGAAGAACTTTTACAGCAGTGGCTATTATTTTCCATGATGGACCTACTACAACATCTGGACTCTATACTGTGTCTTTAAAGTGTAATAAAGGATGAATGCATTGCAATGATGCCCACTTGGAATTCAAACCTGGATTGCCTTATGAATTCCCAAATTCATATTTGTTATTTTTGCAGCCAAAGTTTTGAGTACATCATTCTGCCTATTGGGAAGATGTGAACAGAAAGTAGACAGCACTGGAAACTATTAGTATATATAATTAGTGTTTTGATTATTATTTGCACTAATTGATATTACATTTGGAAAATTGTGTTTAAAAGCAAATAATTTATATATTTGTTGTTTGTATTGTACCAGATGTAAATGAGAGTCTATATTCTGGCAAATGTATTTGAGATAAATAATACAGTTAATTTAGATGAAGAAAGTAATTAACAAAGTATAGATAGAAAAATGCATAGCTACACATATTGATAATGATGTACTATGCTGATTTGTGGGGTTTTTTGTACAATCCATTTGATTGTTTTTTCCCCACTGTTCAATGATGATACTACATTGAAATCACTGTGTATGATTAAGTTAAGTGGAATCTGAGAACAGCAAAAAAGGGAAACTGAAAATGTTATGTAATTCTAAATTTATGTTGTGTTCTTAAAAATATAATATTATATTTTCTGTAATATATTATTATTAAATAACAGTTTTTCTTTTTTATAGTAGCTACTGTTGAAGTTTGAAAACAGTTTTAATGCTGTTTAGGACAATACTACTCTAAAATAGTTCTACTGAGTAATGTATCTAAATTACTTGAAAGGTAAGAATACATAATATAATATGCATAATAACCATGGAAATTTGTTGAAAAAATTTAAATATATGTTATTTGTTTCTAATATAAATAATGTTGATCCTTTACACTATTTGAAAAATATCACCATATTTCTGAACAGTATCACACTTACTTTTACAAAACTGCATAGAACAATAAAAGTGGTTTCATTGCAAGTTATTTACTCCTCATTATACAGGACAGGTGTGTATTGAACTCCCTATCCAATGACTTCTCAGATACATACATAGACAAGATGTGCACTAATAGAATTATCCAGCGACTACCCATCCACTCATTGAACGAAACAGATAGTAAAAATGCACTGATGCAATTACACAGGGACTACTTGTACACTCATTCATTACTATCTATGCACTCATAGAATCAGCCAGACAGTGTTGTTGCACTCAGCTATTCATCTAGCCACTAGCCATGCACTCATCCATTTACTCATGCACTGCCCATGCACTCATCCAATCAGCCAGGCACTCAACCTTTCACATAGGCACTACCCATGCACTGATCCATTCTCTCAGGCACAACTCATGCACTAATAGGATAACCCAGGCATTACTCTTGCATTCTTTTTTTTTATTGAGTTTACAGTTACAAACATAAAAGCGACCGCTGTTGCTTGTTCAATATTGTTAGCATAATGACATAACAAGACACACATTTCCCATATTATCCGACATGTGTATGCTTTACATAGGCTTAGCTATTTACACCTGGAAAATCTGGATCCAGCCAAGGCATATTTTTGCAGTACAATTAACCGCTCCTCTGTCCATATGACAAAAACGCCAGGCAGACCTCTCGCATAGCGGGGCCCGCATATCCCCATGTCCATGACCGGAGGCCACCGACCAGTCAGTTAATGTGTTTGAAACACAGTGTTTACGGGCCAGGGCGCATTTTGCTTGTCTGGTGCCCACTCTAGCACATCCCCATCTGTGGATCAGAGCCAGCATGTAAATGGGGACCATATGTCTTTGGGCTGAGATTGGGACGGTAACATTTCCCAATAGCATGTCAGCTGATCTCTACAATATGTAACATCTGCCACCCAGGCTTTTATAGCTGGGGACGTTGTTTTCCCCCAGTGAATGGCCACGCGTCTTTTTGCCAGCAGAAGTAGAAGCGCTGTGAGTCGCCAGCTGGCGGTCGGGGTGTTGCGCACGTATCCCAACAGTGCCACCAGGGGGGATCTCTGCAGTTTCTGTTCTGTTCTGTCCTCTATGTGTTTTAACACCGCAACCCAAAATCCAGGTATAAGACGATACTCCCAGGCCAGATGTAGGAAAGGTGCCTGCGGGGTCCCACAACACCAGCATTTCGTGTCTGGCCATAGGCCCATGCGATGGAATTGTGACGGGGTGCGATATAAGCGGTGCAGGAATTTGAAGTGTATTAGTCTGAGGTGGTAGTTCGGGAAAAGCAGCTCTAGTTGGCCACAGTAGAAGGTCCATTGCTCATCCGAGATGGCAACGCTAACATCTGTATCCCAATCAATGCACGATCTAGGTGTAGTGACCGGTGATTCGCGCTGCGTGATAGTGTAGATGCGAGTGATTCATTTATGGGCCGATGCTACCGTGAGCATATGCTCCAGCGCTGGCAGTGGTGGCGGGGCAGCAGGGAATGTGCCATATCTTGCGCAACATGTTGCACAGAGCTGGAGGTACAGTAGCGTGTCTAGTGGTGAACGCTGCAGTGAGCTGCACATTTGCTGAAGTGTGAGAAATTGTCCGCCTGGGTACAGGTCGTTGAATGTATCAATACCATTCTGGTGTGCATGCAACTGTGCGCCCCTCTCCATCAACAGGGGAATTAGTGAGTTATTAGCTAGTGGTATGGATGGTGCCTATATTACTTCCAGGTGTGCCCTCTTACAGAGTCCATCCCAAGCCCAGCGCAGGGTTTCTGTAGTGTCGATTTCTTGCCTGGGGCGTTTGTAATTCTGGTATATCGCTGTATTCAGGGATAGAGGGGCAACCCTGTCTATTTTGATGGCAACATGTGGTTGAAATGGCGTTGGATGTTGCCAGAAATGTAGAAATTGAGCCTGAGCACAATAGGCATATAGTACAAAATCTGGAGCCCCAAGGCCGCTCTGTGCTACTGTAGTGTAAGGAGTTCCCAGGATGCCCTAGGTGGTTTTCCTGCCCAGACTAGATCAATCATGCTTGATTTGAGGCGCTTGAAGAATTTTGCAGTTATTTGCATGGGTATGTTGACGAAGAGGTACAGCAATTTAGGGAGAATTATCATTTTAGTTATATCGATGCTGCCTGAGAGGGATAAGGGCAGAGTCTTCCATCTTTGGATCCCTTCTTCTATCCATGCGATTGCCCTGCCATAATTGTCCGTCCAGATCTCTTGCATGTCCTTAGTAGCCAAACGCCCAGATATCTTGTTGGGCCATCTGCCCAGGCTATCAGGAATTCAGATACAAAGGCGACCATGCCCTCCGTCAGCGGAAGAAGGGTCAACTTGGCCCAGTTGATGTGAATCCCTGAAATGCCCCCATATCGCACAAGCTCTCTGGTAACAGATGCAAAATTAACAGCAGGGTCTATGAGATAGAGAGTGAGATCGTCTGCATACATAGATATAATCCGGCCTCTAGTGGTGAATCCTAGACCCCTGTTCACGTGGTGCTGCCTCAGTCTGGGCGCAAGAGGCTCTGTGGTGATTGCAAACAGTAGGGGGATAGTGGGCACCCCTGGCGGGTTCCTCGCGAGATTTTGATGGGATCGAATATTAGCCCGTTTACTTTAATTCTGGTGGTGGGTAGAGCATAGAGGAGCTTAATCTGCTGTATGAAGGTGTGACTCATTCCCAGCTGAGTTAGAAGTATGAAGAGGAATTTCCATTCCAAAGAATCAAATGCCTTAGTGGCATCTAATAATGCAGCAGTCACTGAGACATGTGGGGCGAGATAGTGCATCAGTGTGAAGATTGTCCGTAAGTTGTGAGACGTGGAGCGACCCGGCACGGATCCAGATTGATCCGGCCTCACAATGAGAGTGAGTAGCAGCTGAAGTCTGTTCGCCAATAATTTAGTGAATATTTTGTTATCTATATTTATTAAGGAGAGTGGGCGGTATGAGTCGCATGATGTTGGATATTTCCCAGCTTAAGTAGTGTGATAATGACTGCTTTGTGCCTTCATGGTGGAAGAGACCCTTTTTGTAGCGCCTCCTGATATACCTCCAGCAGGCGAGGGGACAGCAGTGATGCATACTCTTTGTAGAACACGGAAGTAAGCCCATCAGCCCTGGGGGCCTTGTCCCCAGGAAGGCTTTGGATGACTTGCTGAACATCTTCAGCAGTGAACGGCTCATCCAGGTATTCACGATGCGCCCCGCTTAACCACAAAAGCTCTAACAAGTCCAGGTATCCCAGTATTTCTGAGTCTAATGGGGCTGACTTTGAGGTGTATAGTTGGGTATAGAAGTTATTCATGGAGGTCAACACTTCCGTTGGTGAATGGACCGGTGGCATGTCAAAGAAACAGAGCTCAGTTATGTAAGAGGAGGTCCTAGTAAGTTTGCCAGCGTCCTTCCAGGTCGGTCCCCCTCCCTTTATTTGCGTGCCTGTGTGTTTATGTAGGAATTTGGTTTCTCTTTCGGTCTCCTCTTGGAACGCTGTTAGTTTTTTACATAGTTTAGCTAGTACTGCAGGTGCTTGGGATTGAAAGTATTGGCATTCTAGGTCCCTGATCTCTCCCTCTATTTTCTTGAGGCAGTTACGAATGTCTCTCAGGAACCCCTGACTGTAGAGCTGTGCAAGCCCCGTGGATCACAACTTTAAAGGCCTCCCATGTTGTGCCCGCTGAGTCCACTGAACCTGTGTTATGTTCGAAATATTATGTTATGCTTTTACGGATCTCTTCCTTAAATACAGTGGCTAATAGCGCATTTGGGGGTAGACGCCATGTGAAGGGCTGTATGTACAGCTTCGGGATTTGGAGCTTGATCACCACTGGCGCGTGGTCCGACAGTGTGCGTGGATAGTGTAAGGCCTCAGTGGCCCAAGAGTGCATATCTCTGGATGTGAGCCAAAAATCCAACCTGGACCATGCTCTATGTTTCTGGGACACACAGGTGCCCTCTCTGGCATCCGGGTGTAGTGCGCGCCATGTGTCCACCAGGTAGTGATCGGCCATTATGGTGCGAAGTGTGGCAGCCGACTGTGGATGATGAGTGCGGGATGCGCTCACCCTGTCTGCGTGTTCCGACAAGACAACATTCAAGTCACCACCCCATAATATCGCAGAGCTATCCAGAGATTGAATCCCCAGCCACATCTGATTAAAGAATTCAGGATTATCTGTATTAGGGCCATATGTGTTTGCTATAGTTATTTGCTGCCCATAGAGCCCACCCTTCAGTACAATGTATCAGCCTTCTGGGCCTATTGTAACTCGCTCAGTTGTCCATCGAAGACCTCTACAAATTAGGATTGCCACTCACCGTGAGTAATTGGACTAGTTAGATGTGTGTATTACCCCCCATCTGTTAGACTTCAACCTGGAATGGGAGACCTCTTTCAGGTGGGTCTTTTGTAGGAGACAAATGTCTACTTCATGCCTGGTCAGATGCGAGTGAACTAGTCGCGCCTTTCTATGGTCATTCAGACCGCGTACGTTCCAGGTGATGCAGTTTAATGAGGTCATCTTAGCCTGTGCAGAGTTGTATTGGGTCTAAGTCTGGAGCTGATGGCCCGGTGTGTGGTCTCCTGTGTGAGATACGATGCATAGGGGAATGCATGCCATAGCAGTATGCGCCTATGGGTCGGTGATGTGTGTCTTGTGTCTTGATGGAATCATGCAACGAGAACATTTTCAGCAAGACATTTTGTGGCATTAAACAATAACAAATAAGCCCTGCCCACCACCCTCCCACACCAACCCCCCAATTCTGTTGTGTAAGTATCCCCTCCATTAATCCCAAACAGAACAGTGATTTCAAAATAGCCGAAAGGCTACTAGGGAATTATTATTAGTTGCCGGCAAATACCCCTGCCAGTTAAGGCTGGGTGGCCGAGCCCTAGAAAGTCTCGAATTATGATTCTACAGTGTCTATATAAATAGGAGTTAATGACACAGCATTTTGGCAGTTTATCAGATAGGAACAATATGAGATGTGGATAGTCTGCCCTTGAGGCATTATATGGAGAGCCCTCATGTAAAGTAACGTATAGTAAGAGAAAACCCCAAGCATACCAAAGTTCAGAGACAGATTGTTCAGTCATTGTTGCTCAGGTGGCCCTCTGGCGATGTGCCACCCACTTGCTTTGGATGTTTTCATGTCTTTGCCACCTGCTTGGTGAATTTCAGCGTGGCTCTGGCATCCGTGAAGATAAGGGGTTTGCCTTCACCTTGCACCTTTAGCTTTGCCGGGTATAGAAGAGCGTATTTAGTTCCTGATTGTTGGAGCAATTTCTTGGCTGGAACGAATTCCCTGCGCGCCGCCTGAACCATCTGAGTGAAGTCCGGATACAGGGAGATTGCGTTGCCCTGGTATTGAACAGATCTGTGCTCACGGGCCATCCTTAGAACTGTGTCCCGATCCCGGTAGTTTAGAAGGTGGGCCAGAATGGGACGCAGCTGCACCCCAATCGGTGGTTTCGGGCCGAGAGAGTGATGTGCCCGTTCGACGAGGAACATGCTGGAGAGCTCACTGCCAAATAGGTTCTTCAGCATAGATTCTACATATTTCTCCATATTTGGTATGTTGGTCATCTCTGGAACTCCAGTGATTCTGACGTTATTGCGTCTGGACCTAGCTTTTAAGTCCTCGTTTTTGGCCTTTATTAGGTTTAATACCTTGTCCATCTGTAGCAGCTGCTCTTGTGTTTCGGCTGGTTGGTCATCTGCATCAGATACCCTGGTCTTCAGGACGTCTATTCGGGTTTCGTGCTTTTCAACCCGCTGGGTCACCTGGTCCATGCGGGCCGCAAGGGAGTCTAGCTTGGAGTCGATTGCAGCAGACCGGCCTTCACGTCTTTCAGCATTGATCGAAGGTCGTCCTCCTGTGTAGCATCCATCTCAACTTCTCCCGCTGTGTTGGTAGCCGTGGGCCCACTCTCCAATTGACGTGTTGATCTTTTGTTGAAGGTCAGTTTCAGCTGTTTTATATCGGTTTTGCCCATGGCTATGTTGTCTGACGGGTAGGGTGCCGGGCAGGTAGGCGCGCAGGGGCTCCCAGCTATGTGTTTCCCTTCGCAGTGGTGCTGGCAGTCTCAGGATGCACCCTTATTTTTCCCCAGGCCGTTCTACTAGGCCTCTGGATATCTCCCCGATCCAGTGCTCCTCCGAGGAGCAGAAGGTGTGTGGTCTTCATCGCAGATTGCTAATTCTCCAGCATGTGGCGGCTTGCAGTAGTTGTGTTCATCCTTAGTTTCCCACCCGGGGGGCACCGCAATGTTACACAGCAATCACTGTACACCCCAGTAGTCAAACAGTAGAGTGATTGTTGCGGGTCCGCTGTGGCGGCTATCCCTACGGAATTACATCAATATGGAGCTCTGCAACAGCCACTGTGTGACTCCTGGCATGGTTCTGCAATGTTAGGGCCTGCACTGTCCGTCATGCGCCGCCCGCCAGGTCGCCAGTGCTGGCACCGGTCCCAGGGTAGAAAGGAGGCAGTGTTGCAAGCCCCCAGGGCCTCCCACATCACGCTCCCCTGCAGGGGGCACCAGGCCGCACTGCACAAATCAGGGCCGCACCGCAGGACTCACCAGCATGTCGGCTCCCGCAGGTCTGCCTCGCTCCCGCCTCAGCCGGCAGACCTAACCGCCCCCAGCGGGGCACTGGTGGCGCAAGAGGGCAGCACCACGGGACCGCGTTCCTCGGCCCCAGGCACCAGCAATCAGATGGGGTGCCGGGTCGGCAGCTCTGAAATCTCGTCCACTAGGCCGCAGCAGGCCCAGAGTGTCCTCGCTCTCCGGGAGCGTATATGGCACCTCTCCGGGTCACCGAAGGCCCAGAATTCTGCACACAATTCCTCCAGGTAAGCACACCGTATGCAGTGCTGTGTATGCTTTGAGATTTAAGCAGGAATATGTCGGATATTGAGGCTCGGCCAGCAGAGCCCTCTTAGCGAGCGGCCATCTTGCTGCTTTTCTTGGCCACGCCCTACTCTCACATTCTTCCTTTCACACAGGCACTAACCATGCACTCATCCAATCACCCAGGCAGTAGCTCTGCACTCATGCAATCACTCAGGCACTATTCTTGTACTCAACTATTCACACAGGCATTACCCATGCACTCATCTATTCCCTCAGGAACTACCCATGAACTCATCCAATGCCTTAGGCACTTCCTTTACACTGATCCATTAACACACGCAGTACCCATGCACTCATCTAAGTACCCAGGCATTACCCTTGCACTCATAAAGTCACTCAGGTACTACACATGCAGTCATCCAATCACCCAGACAGTACTGCTGCAATCATGCAATCACCCAGGCACTACCTATGCACACATGCAATCACTGAAGCACTACTCTTGCACTCAACCATTCACTCAGGCACTACCCATGTACTCATGTTTTCTCTTAGGAACTACCCATGCACTCATCCAATGACCCAGCCATTACCCTTGCACTCATCCTTTCACACAGGCACTATTCATGCACTCATCCAATCAGCCAGGCTCTACACTTGCACTCATACAATCACCCAGGCAGTACGCATGCACTCATGCAATCACTCTGGCACTATTCTTGGACTCAACAATTCACTCAGGCACTACCCATGCACTCATACATTCTCTCAGGCACAACTCATGCACTAATGCAATAACCCAGGCATTACCCTTGCACTTATCTTTTCAGTCAAGCACTATTCATGCATTCATCCAATCACTTAGGCAGTACTTCTGCACTCATGCAATCACTTAGGCACTATTCTTGTACTCAACCATTCACACAGCCATTACCCATGCACTCATCCATTCTCTCAGGAACTACCCATGCATTCATCCAATCACCCAGGCACTTCCTTTGCACTGATCCATTCACTCATGCAGTACCCATGCACTCATATAAGTACCCAGGCATTACCCTTGCACTCATAAAGTCACCCAGGTACTACACATGCAGTCATCCAATCACCCAGGCAGTACCCATGCATTCATGCACTCACCCAGGCACTACTCATGCACTCATGCAATCACTGAAGCACTACTGTTACACTCAACCATTCACTCAGGCACTACCCATGCACTCATGTTTTCTCTGAGGAACTACCCGTGCACTCATCCAATGACCCAGCCATTACCCTTGCACTCATCCTTTTACACAGGCTTTACCCATGCACTCATCCAATCAGCCAGGCTCTACACTTGAACTCATACAATCACCCAGGCACTACCCACAGTCATGTAATCACTCAGGCACTATTCTTGTACTGAACCATTCACTCAAGCACTACCCATGTACTCATCCATTCTCTGAGGCACAACTCATGCACTAATGCGATAACCCAGGGATTACCCTTGCACTCTTCCTTTCATGCAGGCACAACCCATGCATTCGTCCAATTACCCAGGCACTGCACCTGTACTCATACAATCACCCAGGCACTACCCATGCACTCATGTAATCACTCAGGCACTATTCTTGGACTCAGCCATTCACTCAGGCACTACCCATACACTCATACATTCTCTCAGGTACAACTCATGCACTAATGCAAAAACTGAGGTATTACCCTTGTACTTATTCTTTCAGTCATGCACTACCCATGCACTCATCTAAGCATCTAGGCATTACCCTTGCACTCTTGAAGTCACTCAGGTACTACACATGCAGTCATCCAATCACCCAGGCAGTACCCATGCACTCATGCAATCACCCAGTCACTACCCATCCACTCATGCAATCACTCAGGTAATACTCTTGCACTCAACCATTCATTCAGGTACTACCCATGTACTCATGTATTCACTTAGGCACTACCCATGCAATCATCCAATGACCCATACATTACCTTTGCACTCATCCTTTCATGCAGGAACTATGTGTGCATTCATTTAATTTCCCAGGCAGTACACCTACACTCATACAAACACTCAGGCACAACTCTTGCACTCATCATTTCACCCAGACAGTACCCATGCACTCATCCAATCACCCAGGCACTACACCGGCAATCATACAATCACCCAGGCACTACCCATCCACTCATGCAATCACTTTAGGCAGTACTGTTGCACTCAACCATTCGCTCAGGCACTACCCATGCACTCATGTTTTCTCTTAGGAACTACCCATGCACTCATCCAATTACCCAGGCACTTCCTTTGCACTGATCCATTCACTCATGCAGTACCCATGCACTCATCTAAGTACCCAGGCATTATCCTTCCACTCATAAAGTTACTCAGGTACTACACATACAGTCATCTAATCACCCAGGCAGTACCCATGCATTCATGCAATCACCCAGGCACTACCCATGCACTCATACATTCTCTCAGGCACAACTCATGCACTAATGCACTAACTGAGGCATTACCCTTGCACTTATCCTTTCAGTCAAGCACTATCCATGTACTCATCCAATCACCTAGGCATTACCTCTCTACTCATGCAATCACTCAATCACTATTCTTGTACTGAACCATTCACACAGGCATTACCCATACACTCATCTATTCTCTCAGGCACTACCCATGCACTCATCCAATGAACCAGGCACTACCCTTGCACTGATCCTTTCACTCATGCACTACCCATGCACTCATCTAAGCATCCAGGTATTACTATTGCATTCATGCAGTCACTCAGGTACTACACATGCAGTCATCCAATCACCAAGGCAGTACCCCTACACTCATGCAATCACCCAGGCAATACACATGCACTTATGCAATCACTCAGGCAGTACTCTTGCACTCAAACATTCAGTCTGGCACTACTGATGCACTCATCTTTTCTCTTAGGCAGTATGTATGCACTCATCCTATGACCCAGGCATTACCTTTGCACTCATCCTACAGGCACTACCCATGCACTCATCTATTCTCTCAGCCACAACTCATGCACTAATGCAATAACCCGGGCATTATCCTTGCACTTATCCTTTCAGTCAAGCACTACCCATGCACTCATCCAATCACCCAGGCAGTAGCTCTGTACTCATGCAATCACTCAGGCATTATTGTTCTACTCAATCATTCAGTCAGGCACTACCCATGCACTCATCCATTCTCTCAGGCACTAACCATGCACTCATCCAATGACCTAGGCACTAGACTTGCACTGATCCTTTCACTCATGCACTACCCATTTACACATCTAAGCATCTAGGCATTACCATTACACTGATGAAGTCACTCAGGTACTATACATGAGGTCATCCAATCACCCAGGCAGTACCCATGCACTCATACAATCACCCAGGCACTACCCATCCACTCATGCAATCACTTAGGTAATACTCTTGTGCTCAACCATTCACTTAGGTACTACCCATGTACTCATGTTTTCACTTAGGCCCTACCCATGCACTCATCCAATGACCCATGCATTACCTTTGCACTCATCCTTTCACACAGTAACTACTTGTGCACTCATTTAATCACCAAGGCAGTACACCTGCACTCATACAAACTCTCAGGCACAACTCTTGCACCCATCATTTCACTCAGGCTGTACCCATGCACTCATCCAATCACCCAGGCACTACACCTGCACTCAAACAATCACCCAGGTACTACCCATTCACTCATGCAATCACTCAGGCAGTACTGTTGCACTCAACCATTCGCTCAGGCACTACCCATGCACTCATGTTTTCTCTTAGGAACTACCCATGCACTCATCCAATTACCCAGGCACTTCCTTTGCACTGATCCATTCACTCATGCAGTACCCATGCACTCATCTAAGTACCCAGGCATTACCCTTCCACTCATAAAGTTACTCAGGTACTACACATACAGTCATCTAATCACCCAGGCAGTACCCATGCATTCATGCAATCACCCAGGCACTACCCATGCACTCATACATTCTCTCAGGCACAACTCATGCACTAATGCACTAACTGAGGCATTACCCTTGCACTTATCCTTTCAGTCAAGCACTATCCATGTACTCATCCAATCACCTAGGCATTACCTCTCTACTCATGCAATCACTCAATCACTATTCTTGTACTGAACCATTCACACAGGCATTACCCATACACTCATCTATTCTCTCAGGCACTACCCATGCACTCATCCAATGAACCAGGCACTACCCTTGCACTGATCCTTTCACTCATGCACTACCCATGCACTCATCTAAGCATCCAGGTATTACTATTGCATTCATGCAGTCACTCAGGTACTACACATGCAGTCATCCAATCACCAAGGCAGTACCCCTACACTCATGCAATCACCCAGGCAATACACATGCACTTATGCAATCACTCAGGCAGTACTCTTGCACTCAAACATTCAGTCTGGCACTACTGATGCACTCATCTTTTCTCTTAGGCAGTATGTATGCACTCATCCTATGACCCAGGCATTACCTTTGCACTCATCCTACAGGCACTACCCATGCACTCATCTATTCTCTCAGCCACAACTCATGCACTAATGCAATAACCCGGGCATTATCCTTGCACTTATCCTTTCAGTCAAGCACTACCCATGCACTCATCCAATCACCCAGGCAGTAGCTCTGTACTCATGCAATCACTCAGGCATTATTGTTCTACTCAATCATTCAGTCAGGCACTACCCATGCACTCATCCATTCTCTCAGGCACTAACCATGCACTCATCCAATGACCTAGGCACTAGACTTGCACTGATCCTTTCACTCATGCACTACCCATTTACACATCTAAGCATCTAGGCATTACCCTTACACTGATGAAGTCACTCAGGTACTATACATGAGGTCATCCAATCACCCAGGCAGTACCCATGCACTCATACAATCACCCAGGCACTACCCATCCACTCATGCAATCACTTAGGTAATACTCTTGTGCTCAACCATTCACTTAGGTACTACCCATGTACTCATGTTTTCACTTAGGCCCTACCCATGCACTCATCCAATGACCCATGCATTACCTTTGCACTCATCCTTTCACACAGTAACTACGTGTGCACTCATTTAATCACCAAGGCAGTACACCTGCACTCATACAAACTCTCAGGCACAACTCTTGCACCCATCATTTCACTCAGGCTGTACCCATGCACTCATCCAATCACCCAGGCACTACACCTGCACTCAAACAATCACCCAGGTACTACCCATTCACTCATGCAATCACTCAGGCAGTACTGTTGCACACAACCATTCACTCTGGCAGTACCCATGTACTCATCTTTTCTCTTAGGCACTACCCATGCACTCATCCAATGACCCAGGCATTACTTTTGCACTTATCCTTTCAAGCAGGCACTACCCATGCACTCATTCAATCACCCAGGCAGTACACCTGCACTCATACAAACACTCAGGCAGTACTCTTGCACTCATCCTTTCATTCAGGCAGTACCAATGCATTTATGCAATCACCCAGACACTACACGTACACTTATACAATCACCCAGGCACTACCAATGCACTCATGCAATCATTCAAGCACTACTCTTACACTCAACTGTTCACTCAGGTATTATGCATACACTCATCCATTCACTCTGCCACTACTCATGCACATATCAAACCACCCAAGCACTATTCTTTCACTCATTCATTCACTCACGTATTATGCATGCGCTCATCCAATCACTGAGACACTACTTATGCACAACTCTAACATTCATCACACACACATTTAGACAAGCAATCACTTTCACTAAATACAATTTTTCTAATTTTAACCAGTATAAGTGGTTCCGTGAGCACCTTTATTTTTGTAAACAATTTTGTATTTTTTTGTATTTTCTGATTTTTTTTGGTGTTTTTTAATTTTTTGAAGGAAAAAAATCAAAGTTAAACAGTCCAACTGTGGTGTTTCATTAGAACGAAGAAACACAAAGTAGAAAACTAAAAAAAAAAGAATTAGCACTTATGTGTTTTGAGGAGATTAACGATGGCTTCAATAAAGATCTCTTCAACACAAAGAGTGGTCAAACACTTCCGACAATGAATGCCTGCATCCACCAATTCAGGAACAATCAGAGGTTGTGGAGTGGTCAATACAACCCCTGAAGAAGTAGATGGTTGACTACCATCATCGCTGGCAGCTTGCTCCCTCTTCTGGTGCTCCATTAGGTGCTTCTTCATTGAAGAAGTGCCACACGAGTATTTCTTCTCCAATCCTGTGGAGAGGACTTTGTGGCAGATGCTGCAGGTCTCCTTGCGTGCATTCACTTTTTTCTCTCCCTCCGGCACAGTAAAAAATGCCCACACGATGCACTCCTTCCACTTTTTTACTGGCATCTCCACCTCTCCCATCTCCTCCCATCTCCTCCTCTTCAGGAAAAGTTGATGCCATTTTCCAAAGTCAAAAATGTGTAACACCAAAGAAAATGAAGAATTTGCAGAGCCTACAAAAAAGGTAGTCTAAAAAGGAGACAATCCCAAAATGAAAGGACTGGAACAGGTGTTGGTTCCACCCTCCAAGAGAATAAAAAGCTTTTCAGCCAATGACAAACTTTCTTTCTATGTCACATCGAGTCACGTAGGGGGTCGCGCACCCATCGTGTATGCGTCGCACACCTGTAAAATGTACTAAATGTAATATAATAGTGTAAATTGCTATTAGGATATTGTGTTTCAAACTATTTCAATGGAAAGTCTTTATGTAAAACAGATAATTAAACTTGATACATTCATATTTCATACTTTTAAAAATTACGCCGGAGTCGTGACCCCAACGTGATCCTGGAAATACGAGCCGGCAGGGCTCGCGACCTCTACGCGTCCAGTGCGTGATGGTGCCACGTACATAAAAATATCCTAAAAATATTTTCAAGAAGACTAATACTAATTTTTGGGATTCAATAATAAACCTCTTTGTATAAAAAAATATAATATTTCAGTGTAAGTATGTATTTTAGACTTACATTTGTATAACGGATTCACGCTCCCAACGCGTAGATCCACGACCCGTGCACAATACCATCGCGTCCAGAAAAATCTGTTAAAAACATTTTAAAACAAACTTATACATTTTTAGAAACACTCAGTCACTGGATGATGTCATCAGTGATGTCCTTTGAGAAGTCATGAGTAATGTCATCAGCGATGTCACTGACCATGTACTGAGTGATGCAATATGTGACATCATCAACAGTGCATTGCGGGGCGCGAGTTATAGTTAGCTCAGCTAACTATAACGGCTGAATTTCTCTGTTTTATTACAAGTGAAATGTCAGACTAACTATAACGTCCCTGAAACCTGTGTTTTTTTCAGTGAATATCTAAGGTTTTTTAAATGCTAATTCCTAACTATAACATCCCTGAAACCTGTAGTTTTTCAGTGAATTTCTAAGGTTTTTTAAATGCTAATTACTAACTATAACATCCCTGAAACCTCTGTTTTTTTCAGCAAATTTCTAAGGTTTTTTAAATGCTAATTTCTAACTATGCCTACATAGGTAGGACATGCACAGAAAGAGGAAGAAATGCACATAAAGAAGCAAGAGAAGTGCAGAAAGAGGCAAGAGAGGTGCAGAAAGAAAAAGAAAGGTGCAGAAAGAAGCAAGAGAAGTACAGAAAGAATCAACAGAGGTACAGAAAGAGGCCTACTTCAACTGCACCTTTCCACAGACTCATACAAAGTAGCCTAATCACTAATCCTTCTCTCAAGATGTCTTAAACCTCACTTTTCTCTTGAAGGTTCACTATTCATTGGCTGCTCAGAATGTTAGGCCTACCAAATGTAAAACAGCAATGCTAACCATATCACTGTTGTAAGTCTCAACAAGTTTTTGAAGGTACGCATGCGTGTGTCTCTGCTTTTACCTAGTGACATGTTACATAAAAATAAACATACAAATACTTGAATAACTGTGTTTCAAACAGCATACTCTGTAAATTTTAGTACAAAAAGGTATATGTATTTTTTTCTGCTCATAATACAGGACATGTCTGCCTGTACATCTGAATGACAGAGCAGAACTGAGTAGATTTGACCCCCTATTAGAGAAGTTACCCGCTTTTTAAGCTACCATCTTCAGATGCATAACATGTGAGAATACATGTACAAGTAGACATATACCTCAGTCACAAGAGCACAGAGACCTTTAAACTTGACAGCTTGCACTTCCCATTTGAGTATAGAAACAGGCAAGAGAAATACAGAAAGAAGCAAGAGAATTACAGAAAAAGCAAGAGAGGTGCAGAAAGAGTAAGAAATGTGCAGAAAGAGGAAAGAGAACTACAGAAAGAGGCAAGAGAGTTGCAGAAACAGGCAAAGGAGGTACATAAAGAGGGAACAGGGGTGCAGACAGAGTCAAGAGAGGAGCAGAAAGAGGGAAGGGGGTACAGAAAGTAGCAAGAGGGGTGCAGAAATTTGCAAGAGAGGTGCAGAAAGAAGCAAGAGCAGTGCAGAAAGAACCAACAGAGGTACAGACAGAGGCTAGAGGGGTGCAGAAAGAGGCAAAAGAGGTACTGAAAGAAGCTAAAAAGGTGCAGAAAGAGGCAAGAGGGGTGCAGACAGAGGCAAGAGAGGTGCAGAAAGAAGCAAAAGGGGTGCAGAAAGAAGCAAGAGAACTGCAGAAAGAGGCAAGGGAGGTACAGAAAGAGGCAAGAGAGGTGCAGGAAAAGGGAAGAGGGGTACAGAAAGAGGGAAGAGGGAAGAGGGGTGCAGAATGAAGCAAGAGAGGTGCAGAAAGAAGCAAGAGAAGTGCAGAAAGAAGCAAGAGAAGTGCAGAAAGAAGCAACAGAGGTGCAGAAAGAGGCAAGAGGGGTGCAGAAAGAGGCAAGAGAGGTGAAGAAAGAGGGAAGACGAGTATAGAAAGAGGCACGAAGGGTGCAGAAAGAGGCAAGAGAGGTATAGAAAGAAGGAATAAGGGTGCAGAGAGAGGCAACAGGGTGCAGAAAGAAGCAAGAGAGGTGCAGAAAGAAGCAAGAGAAGTGCAGCAAGAAGCAACAGAGGTGCAGAAAGAGGTGAGAGAAGTGCAGAAAGAGGCAAAAGAGGTGCAGAAAGAGGCAAGAGAGGTGCAGAAAGAGGGAAGAGGGGTGCAGAAAGAGGCAAGAGCGGTGCAGAAAGAAGCAAGAGAGGTACAGAAAGAAGCAAGAAAAGTACAGAAAGAAGCAATAGGGGTGCAGAAAGAGGCTAGGGGGTGCAGAAAGTGGCAAGAGAAGTGCAGAAAGAAGCAACAGATGTGCAGAAGGGGCAAGAGAACTGCAGAAAGAGGCAACAGAGTTGCAGAAACAGGCAAAAGAGGTGCAGAAAGAGGGAACAGGGGTGCAGACAGAGGCAAGAGAGGTGCAGAAAGAAGCAAGAGCAGTGCAGAAATAACCAGCAGAGGTGCAGAAAGAGGCAAGAGGGGTGCAGAAAGAAGCAATAGAAGTGCAGAAAGAAGCAAAAGAGGTACAGAAAGAGGCAAGAGGGGTGCAAAAAGAGGCAAGAGAGGTGCAGAAAGAGGCAAGTGAGGAGCAGAAACAGGCAAGAGAGGTGCAGAAACAGGAAAGAGAAGTGCAGAAAGAGGCAAGAGAAGTGCTGAAAGAAGCAACAGAGGTGTAGAAAGAAGAAAGATAAGTGATGAAAGAGACAAAATAGTTGCAGAAAGAAACAAGCGAGGTGCAGAAAGAGGCAAGAGAAGTACAGAAAGAGGCAAGAGAGTTACAGAAAGAGGCAAGTGAGGTGCAGAAACAGGCAAGAGGGATGCAGAAAGAAGCAACAGAAATCTAGAAAGAGGCAAGAGAAGTGCAGAAAGAGGCAACAGAAGTCCAGAAAGAGGCAAGAGAGGTGAAGAAACAAGCAACAGAGGTGCAGAAAGAGGGAAGAGGGGTGCAGAAATAGGGAAGAGGGGTACAGAAAGGAGCAAGAGAGGTGCAGAAAGAAGCAAGAGAAGTGCAGAAAGAAGTCAGCGAGGTGCAGAAAGAGGCAAGAGAAGTGCAGAAAAAGGAAGAAAGGTGCCGAAAGAAGCAAGAGAAATGCAGAAAGAGGCAAGAGCGGGAAAGAAAGAAGCAAGAGTGGTTTGCACACCATTAGTACCAATTTAACACCCCCATTTAGCAATAAGTAACAGGTGACCATTATATGTTTGCAAAGGGCCTTACACCACGCAGTAACACTTGTCCCTGCATTTTTAGTAACGTTTGAGCATTTTGAGCTAGAAGCAACGTTTTTTGTTCAAATCTGCAGATCATGCAGCAGATGATGGATTATGTGGTAAATGTGGAAAATGTATAATTGTGCGAAAGTCGGTGCAGCCAAACAGTCCCTGCTCATACCTCACACTAGGTCCAGAAGTGCTCCTCAGTGGTTCCTTCTTTTTTTTGTCTCAATGAGTTTATAGATTAGCTTCTATGGAAACGAGGAAGACTAAACCTGAGGTTACCACTCCACAACACAGACTACCATACCACATAATTACTGTCCATAACACATACCACTCTACATAATTCCTTTACACTTAATACCACATACTTTCTATCCACATAATTTCACTGCACAACATACCACATAATTCCACTTCACACTACGTACATCCACTCCACTCCAAAAAACATTAGTAAAAAACTTTTACATTTACAACGCCAATAGCTCTAACTCTAGCAAATGCGAGGCCTATTACATTGCAAATGCTTCTTTAACTAGTAGTCGCGTTTGAAGAGTGGTGGAGAAAGGGGGCTGGGCCTCTGACCAGTGCTCAGGTAATTCCAATGCGTAGGACTTACAGGAGATACCAGGAGGGCTTCTTGGCCCCCAAAGTCCCTCAGGAGTAAAGTGGACTTCATTCCCCAACCAGTAGTTTGCCAGGAGGTGCGTTTGTAGAGTGGTGGAGAAAGGGGGGCATGGCCTCTGAAGACCTCTTAGCAATCCCACTGTGTGGGACTTACTGGAGGTAACAGGAGGGGTAGTTGGCCCACAAGAACATCGTTGGGGGCCAACTACCCATCCTATTACCTCCAGTAAGTCCCACACAGAGGGATTGGTAACTTCTCATAGCAGGCTATGCCCCCTTTACCCACCACTCTGCAAACACCCTCCCTGGTGTGCTCTTGGATGGGGATTAAAGTCCCTTTCGCTTGTGGGGGTCCTTAGGGGGCAACTAGCCTACCTGTTACCTCCAGTAAGCCCCACACAGTGGGATTGCTGAGAGGTAAACACAGGCCACATCCCCTTTCTCCACCACTCTACAAACACACCTCCTGATGTGCTCTTGGTTGGGGGATGAAGTCCCCTTGCCTCCTGAGGATCCCTGGGGGCCAACTAGCCCACCTGTTACCTCTAGTAAGCCCCACACAGCTGGATTGCTGAGAGTGATCAGAGGCCACACCCCCTGTGTACACCACTCTGCAAAGGCACCTCCTGGTGCACTGCTGCTTGGGGATGAAGTCCACTTTAGTCCTGAAGTCCTCAGGACACAAGGGGACCTCATCGCCCCAGCAGCACTGCGCCAAGAGGCACGTTTGCAGAGTGGTGTAAAAAGGGGTGTGACTGCTCCATCTCTCAGCAATCCCACCGTGTGGTGCTTACTGGAGGTACCTGTCGGGCTAGTTGGACCATCAGCAGTAACAGGGATTACATCCCCGAACCAAAAGCGTGCCAGGAGGCGCTTTTGCAGAGTAGTTCGGTATTCACAAAAGGCATTTAGTAGTAGTAAAGTTAGGAGTCCTAACTTTACTACTACTAAATGCCTTCTGTGAATACCAAAAGTAGTAAGTTTAGGATTTTATCTCAGCTTAGTAGTAGTAAAGTTACGAGTCCTAACTTTACTACTACTAAATGCCTTCTGTGAATACCAAAAGTAGTAAGTTTAGGATTTTATCTCAGATTAGTTCTGTGAATTGGCCCCCTAGTGTGTGAAATACTGTAATATGTGTGCTTATATGTGTTTTAAACTTCATGGTAAAGGAGTGATCGTCGCGGTTAACCGTGTCATGGCGACTCCCTGAATACCCGCAAAAACAGAAAATAGGTCTTAAAGATGGATTTTAAAGAAACGTAGCACAAAAGCATGAGTTTAAACATGTTTTTAAAGAAGCAAGTATATAGTAATATGTGTTGCGGAACGTTAACAATGGATTTCTTTAGTTAATATTTTTGGATGTGCTGGTGGGAGTTGAATGTCTGCTATTGTTTCACGATTTTGCGCCGTATTCTCGATGATTGTGATGTCGTAGCGAAGATTCACAAAAACTGAAAAAATAGTATCTTTATAAAGAAAAGTAACTATATTTTGGATATTAGGATGGCTCTGACAAGAGCCTTTGTGTTGATTGTGTGTATATGACAGCTACATATAAGACCGGATGCAGAGTTTCAGGTTACTTAGAAACACCCTGTTGCCTTCATAAGTAAAGTGCACTCCATCATTTCTATAAAATCCATGCATGGTAAAACGCAGATTGTTGTTATAGCTACAGTCCATGCGATGGTCTCTGAGGAATGCAGAAACAGTTTAATAACATGTATCTTGGCTTTGTCAATCTGTGGACATAATTGATTTGACCACTTCCATTTCTGTCTTTGGCATATATTACACCAAGACAGTGTGAGGGAAAAGCAACACCAGTTCTGCAAAGGTATCTTTGATTAGGATTTCCAGCCCTACCCCAGTCAATGTGCCTAGGTCATTGCTACCACAGTGCACAATCATGAGGTGAGGAGTTCTGCAATCCACAATGGTTTTAACCAAAGCCAGCAACTGATGAAACTTTAATCCTCTCTGGCCAAACCAAGTAATAACCACATTTGGCAGACCCAAGTCCCTGTTAATACCTTTCTTTTTTGCAGCCTCTTTAGCCCAAGATATATAGCTGTGGCCAAAATCCACAACCGAAGCGTTTTGAAGTGAAGGAGGAATAGCAGTCAGGAGAAGGCTGGAGCTGAATTAGGTAGTTCTCCAAATTAAAAGCAGTTAAAATGGAGGTGCTTTCTTTTTTACAAAAAATATATATTTCATTGGATGCTGTCAGTAAGTGAAGGAATAAAATTAGGTAGTACGTTGGATGCATTAGTAAGAACTCCTATTATTGACTGTTGTTTAAAAAAGGAATGTAATACAGACATAGATATGCTTCTGAATCTATGGAGTAAACCACACCTGCTGTATCTCATTTTGAAGTAGCATGTTCCTTCTAGATTGTGCTGTGAACTTGTGACAAACTGGTTCCACTGGGTTGCCAGAGTGTATTGGGGGGAAGGGTGTTAAAGATCAAGTACATATTTTAAAAAGTTGAGGAGTTATGACATAATTTAAGTAATGATAAACATTAATTTCCAATTGAGGACTATGCAATAAACTGTTATGCAGTATCTAAATATAAAAAAACTGAAGATAAATAAAGGTTTGGACTCCTGGTTCTTTCCGTGATTACTCCGCGATCATCGCGAAAATGTCACGACCACTCGGGGATAGGAACCTTGTTTTGAAAGAGAGGGAAAGGGTTAACAGGTGCTAACCATTCACAAGTGGAGATAGAATAGTCTAAAATGAAAGATGATTTCATTTGCCGCCTTTTTCATGATCATAGAGTGGAACGTTGAAGGGGTTGCCATTTTATGGTTGCTATGTATGAGAGTGGTGTACCATTCTTGTGCTTAGTTTTTACAAATCCTAACTGTGTCAAAACTATTTACAAAAGAGCTGAAACAACAATATAATCTACGAACTCAAATCACTGGTATGTACATACATTTTTAGTTATTTAAAAATATTACATTCGAAATGAAGATGTGTGTAGTAGCTTGATGAAAAAGAGTATTACATTGATATGAAAAAAATGTATGAGATGAACTGTATCTATGAGAGGGTATGTGTTTAAGATGTTAGTACCAAATGTTTTGGGAAGTAAGAGGAAAATGAATTAGTGGCCCTTTATTACATTGTGTAGTTTATAGAAAAATAGTAGTATTGTATTGTTGAAAGTTATAATGAGGAAAGATAAGATGTTTGAAATGTGTAAGCATCATGTTCAGAATACATACATGTATGTTATTTGCATTCTGGGAGTTGTAGTACTTTTAGTCACTTTATTAAACAGGAGCAGTTTAGTCACAAATAAAAGATAAGAAAATGGTCTGCATCTGTATATGTATTATAAAGTAGTTATACTTGCTAGGTATGTATTTGGAAGTGTTTGGCAATGTGTTTCTTTACCTATATGACTAGTTTGCATATGCTTAGATGGTAAGATATGTTTTTTGTGGGTGCAGATAGTTACATGTACAGTGGGACTCTTGAGTTTTTTTAAAGATGCAGAGAACTATATATTTTTGGAAAGATGGCTTGAAGGTGTATATCTATTATGGAATCACAATATGTTTACATGGTGATCTATGTTCTGTAAGGCTAATGAAAATGTCATGCATGTGGTGAGGGTGGTGTATTTCTTTAAACATGCTCTGTTTAAAATTGAGGAGTGTTCATAGTGCAGAATGTATGTTGAGAGTTCTTGTGCTACCTTTATTTTGCATGTCACTTGTCTTTGAGAAATGCTGAATATATGTTTTAAACACACAAGAAAAATTTGAGAAATTATCTAGGTATGCCATTAAGAAAAGTTTTTGTGCTTTGAAAAAGTGAGATTTGTTCTTTTCAGTTTTAGAAACTTACAGATTCATGTGCATGCTGACTAATAGAGAAATGTATGCTTGTAGAGAGGCATGCATCCAATTATATATGAAGTGTGATACCTAGACTTTTCTGACACATAGATCATTAAAGAAGGATAGACACACTAAAACAAAACAGATAGTTTGATACTGACGGAAAGAGTGAAACAATGAGTTACAGATATAGTCACAACTGTTATGTTTCTAACAGCAATGGAGATACTTTTCAGTCAACCAAGAATTACTCAGGCACTCATCCAATCACTCAGCCACTACTCAGGCAGTTATCGAATCACTCACGCACTATGGGCCTCATTGCGATGTCGGTCGGAAAGGCTCCAACCGGCATTCGGATTTTCCTAAGCCGTGTCGGAGCCCATGTTTCCGACCGACTCAGAAACATTTCCGACCGACCGATTATGATGGAAGGTAACAGTTCGGTCTTTCTGACTCGGTTCCAATCGGCATTCAGAGACTCCGAGTCGGTAGGAACCAAATCGTACAGGTCTATGGACTGCATTTCCGACCGACGTATTACGATATAAGATTCCGACAGCCATTCCGAGTCGGTCTGTCCGACACAAAACAGCTGTTGGAAACTGACTTTGGGGGCCCGTAGCAGGCCCTCCTTCACTCGGAGGCCTCCGGTTGGAACCCATGGGTGTACTCATGGGACCCTCTTTCCAACCATGCTCAGTGTGGCAGGCACCATGGGCTACCCGCCCCAGGGTGAAGTTTTTTTCCCCAACCACCCCTTTTTTCAATGGGAGCCTGTATGGTCGGTCGGAACACAGGCTCCCATTGAAGTCAATGGGAGTCCGACCGAACGGTGTTTGGAAACATCATAATCGGTCGGTCAGACTCCCCGAACCCGAGTCGGTCGGAACTGCTTCCAACAAGGAGTCGGTCGGAATGCTTTCCAACCAACATCGTAATGAGGCCCTATGTACGCACTTATTCCATCACACAGGCACTCTTCCAATCCCAGAGGCACTAATTATGAACTACGCAGGCAACACCCATGCATTCATCCAATCACCCAGATATTAGCAATATAGTCATGCAAATACACAGCCACTAACTATGCAAATTTGGAACCACCAATGTAGTTCCTGCATAATTAGGGAATCATGCAGGAACTACCTATATTCTGAGGGAATCACCTACGCACTATCTATGCAATCATCCAGGGAGTATTCTTGTACTCAACCCGAAACACATGTATTTATACGTTTTTAGTGAGGAATATGTACTCTTTTAGAACCATCTGGTAAATTATATATGTAACCTGTCACACACTGTTTGCATGTACTCTGAAGAATTAGTGACCTATATGCTGTGATACAGATTCATGTGCAGATTGTTATATGCAGTGTTTCTGGAAATTTAAATCTGACACGTCTAAGTAGTAAAGTACTGAAACACTAAATCTACCAGTGACACAGTGGTAGAGAGGCACAGAAATAGCTCTTTTGTTGTATTTTCGGATTTACAGTATTGAGACACTGTATGTACTTTTACAATTTGGTTGATGTTTATTTTCAAATTTAATACAAAAGGGTTAAAGTGGTCTATTAGCGTGCATAAGTGAGAACTGAGATATGGTGCAGCTGTGTTGTAGGAGAGGGTGCTATAATATTAGACGGTAACTAATAAATTAAGTTTTGTGTTTTGGTTTGGATTTGGTACATTGAAGTAAGTGCTATGTAGCTAGGTTCATCTGTAGATTTAAAACTGCAACATAACATAAAAACAGTTGTTGTATTATGTGTAAGCCAATAGTAAAGTAGATGGTACATTGGCTAGAATCAAAATTCAAATATACTTTTTTTCAGAACAATATCTGCATAACTACAGACAGAATGCCTACAAAAGCTCGGAGGAAAAAGGAACAGAAACAACTACAGTATCTATGCAAAACTGAGACACAAAAGGGGCAAAATGAAGAAAATGTGGTGAAAGAAAAAAGAGCTATTGGTAAGAAGGCAAAGTAATTTCTTAAAAATATATGTTGACATTTCCGAGGATTACAAAACAATGAAACTAATATTCAAACTATGAGAAAGAATAACAGTGGACAAAATCTACATAACACATACAGGAAAGAATGTAACAAAGATGGGCACACCTTAACCAGGAGCCAGATCAGTTTAAGGAAATCAGAGCCAGGATGTTTTGTGGTAGAGTACCTGTATATATATTGAGAACTATGAAAAATTATAGAAGGAGAGAGGCATTGAAATAGAAAGAACGAGTTGAGAGAGTAGTTGATGAGACCTTTGTTTTGAAGAGGAAGCTTTTTGTTTTGATTATAAATAGAATGAAGACTCTAGACAAAATGATGTTGTGCATGGGGAGAAAAAACAGAAAAAAAGATTAGTGAATAGAAGTAACTGTTGTACAGTTTTTGGTGGAGAATGCATACATACTTTTATAATGAAGAAAGCTATCTCCAGGATAATAGATTAGTTCATACTATTCATTACAAAGGATGATGTTATGAAATGAAGAATGGCACTTCTTTTTTTATTATTTATTTTTGCCACCATCAGTTAAATACATTTAGATACATACATGAGGAAACACTACCAATGATAAATAGGTTACAAAAGGGAATAAAAACACTTTTTCGACATTTCATAGCTAATAGTAAAATAACATTATTAGGCTGTATTCAGGACACCAAAGGCTCCAAATCGTTTAGCCTATGTCTTAGCTAGCCTCATTATCAATTTTCCATTTATAAATGGGGGCCCAGATACTTTTCCCTAATTTTTTAGCCCTCCATCCTTTCCTTTCATATATACCCATTTTGAGGTTGTAAATAGCTAAAAGCTGTGTAAGCCACTGTTGAAATGACGGGGGGCAGATCTAGCCAAGCAGAAGATATATATATTCTTACTACTGCTGTGACCAAAAAGACAAACTCTTGTTGCGCCTGTAGCTCACTTTCTTTCGTGACCCCTAATAACATTTAATCTGCTGTAAATCTTGTTTTAATCTTCATAGACTGCATTAGGAAGTTTTCTATAGCTGTCTTCAGAGGCTCAAAAATCGGACAAGAAGCAAACATATGGAAGATATCAGCCTCAGCACTGCAACATCGGGGGCAGAGGACTCCTTCTGTGCCACCCCATTGAGGGATCTTGGTTGGCGTATAATATAGTGAGAACATTGTTTTATAATGCTGCGCTTGCAGCTCAGCCGATCTCAGTATGGAGTGTTCCTGTATAAGTGAGTCAAGGAACTCGGCACCATCAATACCTAGCCTTTGCTGCCACTTCTCACGGTGTCTCTCTAGATCATCAGTCATCAACTGTCTCAGCCCTCCATATATCTGGGCGGTAGTACAGCCCTCTGGATCTCTTATCGCCTTCATTAGGGCTCTTTAATAAAAGCTCTATCCCCCACTTTCTTTATCGCAATATAGCTCCGAACCTGTAAATATTAAAAAAATTATCTCCGTTCAATGTTAAAAAACAGCTGGACCTTCTCAAATGGTACTACTCCGCATGAATCAAGCAGATCCCCAATCTTCCCACTCCTAGTGCATCTCATCGCAACATGACACAGTCATGGAATATTTCTGGGAATGAAGGGTTTCCAAAAAGCAGAGTGTAAAAATTCATCCTTCCTAACCCTAGTTTTTTCCTAACGATAGTCCAGGCAGAGGATACCACCCCTAAGATCTTAAATTTAACTTTTTTGTAGTAACTAGGTTCGTTGTATTTCAGAAGCCAATTAGAGGCCTCTTTCCCTAATAACAATTCGTATATATCTGGGGGGGCATCACTTCTCCATCGATCCACAACCTTTCCTCCAAGCAGTCCCCGGATATACTGGATTACTGCAGCAAAGTAATAAATATTTAAATCTGGGACAGCCCACCCCCCCCTTTCCCTGGAGAGGGACATGAATCTAAGCGCCCTTCTGATCTTTCCATGTGCCCACATAAACTTATTGACCATCTTATCCATCCCCTTAAACCAATGTCTTTCAAATTCTAAAGGTATTGTTCGAAAGAAATGCAGAATCTTTGGGAGAAATATCATTTTGATGATGTTGCACTGTCCCACAATCAAAAGATGCAATTTATTCAGCCTATCTAGATCTTTCTTCCCCTTTTGAATTACAGGGGCCAGATTTTCTTCTACAATTTTGCCCAGTTCGGTTATTATAGTGACCCGTAAGAAGACCGCAAATTTTGTCACCTGTGGATCCGACAGGCAGGTCTTGCTATTTATAACAATTTGTGTTTTATCCCGATTAAGCAAGTAGCCTGAAACCACCCCAAAATGTTTTGCCTCGTTCTCGGTCTCCCTTAGGGCTTCATAGGGGTTAGGTGTCATTACCATAAGATCATCTGCATATCCCAGGATTTTGGTGTCAAGGCCTTGAAGCCGGACAGTTTGGTTTATCATGTTGGCCTCAATTTTCTGGATTAGGGGGTCTATGTAAAATGCAAATAAAAGGGGAGAACAAGGACACCCGTGTCTAGTCTCCTGAGTGATGTGAATAGGATCAGTTTGACTTCCCATTAATCGTAGTCGGGCACTAGAGGCTCTATAGAGTGCCTGTATGGCCTCAATAAACCCCTTTCCGATCCCCACCCTCTCTCAAGAGGCCCATAGGTACTCCCAGGAGACCCTATCAAATGCCTTGTCAGCGTCAAGTAGAATAAGCGCCATAGGGTCTCCGGTAACTGACGTACCATCAAATAGAGTAATCACTTTGCGTACATGATCGGCCGTTCATCTGCCTGAAATAAACCCGTGTTGCCTGGGGGATATCACCTTCCCTATAATACAACTCAGCCAATTAGCCAGCATTTTAGAAAAAACCTTTGTTTCACTATTCATGAGGCTTATGGGCCTATCGGATCCCGTCTCGGTTGGAGGTTTCCCCTTATTTTGGAAAATATCAATGTTAGCCCAAGCCCACGAGTCTGGGGGAGCCTCTCCTTTCTGCACTTGACACATTATATAGAGTAAGTCGGCCTGCAGAGCTGAAAAAAACTTTGTAGAACTCTAGCGGAATTTGATCGGGACCCACAGCCTTACCAGAGGGGAGTTCTATCAGCGTGCTTTGTATTTTTTCCCCTGAGAATGGAACCTCAAGGGATTCTGCATGTTCCTGTGAAAATTGCTCAATCTGGATTGACTGTAAGTACTCCTTTATATGCCTCACATCCATGTGTCCCTCCTCTCCATATAGTTTTTCATAATATCTATGGAATTCCTCCTGTATATTTCCCAGGACCGGAGACTAGTTCACCCTTGTAATTCTTAATCTCCAAAATCTCCCCCCAATAGTTTTCTATGTTGTCCATGTGGCTAATAAATGCCCCACTCGCTCACTATATTTATAGCGGTTTTGTTGTCAGGCCACGTAATATTTTGCTGCTCTTGCTGCCAAGATTTCGCCAGTGGATGCCTTTGCTAGGGCGAGTTTCTGCAGGATTCCCTCAATACATAAGCCATTAGTAATAGCCCTGACCAGTTCCTCTTCTATGTCCACCATTGTGCTATAAATCCTATTTAGGCGCTGGGATAATTTCTTATTCCGATTCAGAAAAAAGCTCAAAGTCCCCCCTCTGACCTCTGCCTTAAGAGCATCCCATACCACTCTGCACCCAGCACTTCCCCTATTAAAATCTAGAAATTCCCTCGGCCATTTGTTCATATGACTAATATATTCAGGATCTTGCAGAAAACCCCTCTCAAATGTCCAGGTTTGTTCTGGCATTTCTAACCCTGTGCTAATTACTTCTAAGACCAAGGGGTTGTGGTCTGACATAACCCTGGGGAACTTCTTGATGGTGCATGCAGTTGCTGTGAAACCAGAAAGTAATCCAAGCGCGCTACTGCTCTATGCCGGGTAGAGAAATATGTACTACCCCCTCCTGAGATTTTAAGTATGACTAGACATCTGTAAGCCCGTTATCATGCATCAATTGCGTGAGGGGGGCCAAAAACTTTTTTTTCTGGCCAATTACTGGGTTTCCGATTCTATAGCCCACCCAAGCCGTTAATATTCAGGTCACCACAGAGTATAATTGGTAGTGGCCATTCAGTGAGCTCCGAAATAAGAAATTAGAAAATGTCAGTATCATCACCCGTGGAGCCATAGACTGAGCAAAGAGTAAATTTAAGCCCCAAGAATTGACACTCCACAACTGCCCAACGACCAAATCTATCGGTTTCCCATTTTTAAAATAATATGCCCCCCCTTCCGGGCCAGAATAGACACCCTCCTAGTTCTGGTCCCTTGCATAGTGTATGCCACAAGCTGATATCCCAACTGCTCTAATAGATTTTTCATGATTCCCTCAATGTGCGATTCCTGCAAACACACTATATCAGCATGCAACATCCGCAACTCTTCTTTGATTTTCCATCACTTTGCTGGGTCGTTCAGCCCACATATGTTTACTGTCACAATTCGAATTCTGATTGCGCTGTTTTAAGCTGTTCCAACACTTTCTTCCTTTCTCCCCCAACCTCTTTAGTTTCCTCATGTAACCGTGTTTTTTGCTTCCCCCCATTGTCCACCCATCTGGGTGCCCCCCTACCTGAACCCCTCCCCCGCCACCCTGCCCTTGCTTCCCCCACCCACCTCCCCCACCTACACTGTGAGACAAGCAGACCAAAGGTCTAAGTGATGGAGCCTGTACTCGGGTTCCCCGCCATCAACCGGGTCATAACGCCTTTTTATATCTATTTTAGAGATATCCCATTACGTTCCCTCTTACTCTGATGATGAAAGCGATGCGTGCCAAGCCGGAGCTAAATTACTAAAGAGAGGGGCTGTTCAGCCTGGACTATTTCAGTTTATCAATGTACTCTTTTGCTTCAATTTCAGAGGTAAAAACTCTGGTGGTGTGTTGGAATATTATTTTCAGACGAGCCGGGTTCATCAGATATGCTTCAGCCCCCAGAGCCTGGCATGGTTGAATCAGCTGTCTAAGTCCCCACCGTCTCTTCACCGTAAAGTGACACAAATCTGGTCTTTCGAAGAGAGACTGGCCTTCATACATTCATTTGGCATCGAGCATGCTTTTGAAAACACTTCTGCATGGATTTGGTAGTTCCCAAAATAAATTAATCCTTGTGTTCATGTCTACGCAGGCTTTAGCCAGCTTTCAAACAACACGTTGAAGCTTTTTAGTTGCCAACTGGTTTTTTTTCCCATCCAGTCAGGTCTCTTCTTGGAGCCGCTTGATGGACTCTTAGATTAGTTTCAAGGACGGCTCCTCCATTTGCGTTGTCTTTGCGTTACTGGAGACTTCCTCCTGCCCGAAGGATTGGGGTAGACATTCTACATAGCAGAATAGTCCCATTTCAAAGCAGATTTTACATTATGCTTGGAGAATTCATCCGCAGTCAGATCGGATGACTGGGGGTCTCTATTCTTTCTGGAGAGCCTGTCCTGGGTCCCGCCCTCTGGCTGCTTGGGCTTAAACTGGAAAGATGGACATTACTCCTGCCTTCTGAATCTGTAGAACTGATGTCAGAGCCATCTGTAAGTGAGAAGAATTTGTCACCCAGCTCCTGAGAATCTTCCAGCCCCTTGAGCCCCGTTGCCCCTTCGATTAATGCACTAGTATTTATATTGTCCAATGCCTGTGTTTGTGAAGGTCGGGCAGGATAATGGTGCCTAATCGCCTCAGTTGAAACTATTTGTGATGGAAGCCCCAGAATCTTCTGGTTAACACTGTTTACCGGCCCACTCCCTAAAGCAAGTTCAGAATTAGGGCTTACCAGCAGGCTAATCGGCCCAACTTGTCCTTCACTTGGCACTTCTTCCTTATTTGCAGGACCGTCTTTGCCAGGCTTAGTCTCCTGCATCCCCATACAGGTCCTTTGGACCGCCGCCACCAGGGGCTCCTGCTGCTTCAGCCAAGGAGTCTCCAGCAGCAATCGCAATAGTGGGAACAAATTCAGTGATGCTCTGTTGCTGCTGAGATTGAGACTGAGACTGTGTCTGCTGTTGAAGTGGATATTCAGGCTGGGAGTCTTGGGTTTCTCTGTTGATTTTCTCCAGCCTTCCTTCACCCTTCCTTTCTCCTTTTTTAAGAGTGTCCAGGCTGTGCTTTCCCTTCAAGAGCATTTTAAGATTAGCATTAGTGGTGCTGGTGCTAGCTCCTGGCTTCCCCACCTTAGAGCGCTGCAGGGACATAGCATTTTCATTAGGGGGTGCTGGTGTAATAGCAATTGCATTGGTATCGATGTTTTTTGCTCAAACAGAGCGGTTTGCTTTTGGAGGCATCCCTTTTTTTGTGCAGATTCTGACCATGAGCCAACCGGTCCTGCCGGCCCTTCCTCCTCCCCAGACCAGAGCCGGGGACGATGCGAGCCGCAGCGCTCGGCATGATCCCAGCACACCAGCAAGCACCGCAGTTACCAATGCTGCCTCAGCCGCCCGCAACCGGACGACGGTCCAATGGCCCTGCCAGTAAGTCCTCATTTATTGATTTACACCTTTGTTGGTGGATATCTCTTTGTTCCCATCATCTAGAACCGAGCGGCAGGGAGCGACCAATGCGGCCATTCATACAGGCGCCATCTTGTCTCCCCCCAGATATCTTTCCAAGAATGGCACTCCTCTAGCAAAAGAAGTGATGGTACCTACAAATGTAGAATAAGTTGTTGGAGAAGAGGTTCAAGAAAGGGGGAGTCAGGCACCTGTATACAAATGGGATTGTAGTAGTGTTTGTAATATTAAAAAACAATCCATTGATATATTAAGGACATTTCTACGTATCTTTCCAAGGCGAAGTTTAAAACACAAAATAAGTACTTTACAAGGATTGAATCCTTGCAAGATTAGAAAGCATACAAACTTTGCAGGGACACTAACTAGCTTGTTTATCAAAGAAAGTGTGCCAAAGCACCTTTCATAATTTCAGGATGTTAGCTGTACATCACTCAACAATGCGAACTTTAGTTAGGAGGCTATACTATGTGAAAACTCCTGATTTATGTTGAGGAGAAATGAATAGACCTCTTTTGTATGGTACTGTGGCAGAGGTAGAAAAGGTTTTTGATGATGTGCAGTTTCCTTTTTTGGTCCTGAGCAGGATTCTAAGGAAAATGAAGATTTGTTAAGAGAAGGAGCTGCAGAACAGGACACAGAGATTACAGTTGACAATTTTGAAGAAGAGATTACAAAATTTAACACAGTGTGGTCTGAAAAACCAGAATATGTTTGTATATGTTGTTGACGCACTCACTAATAGATTCAAACATGGACTGTTGACTTGTATTTACAAAATGAAAAAGAAAATAATGTTAACAGGCAAAAGTTAGCTGTGTATTTATTTGTAGAGGAACGCTTTGAGTTGTACATATGGCAAGTTATATGTAAGTACTGTTACAATAAATTAGAAGATATTAAAATGCCAGTTAATGTAGAAATACTATGAAGGGCCCCAAAAAATAATTAACATTTATGATTCTTTGTAGCATTGTGAAGGGCTGTTATGGACTGCTCTCCAGCACTCACTCCAACTCCAAAATCCATGCAACATGATGCCATCTGGGAAAACTCTGGAGCCAAATCTTGAAGTTGAGATTGGACTTCTGAAGGGAATCTCTGCCCCGGTGTTGTTGCAGCTGCTATTGAAGTTGAGGGTCCTTCAGGCTCGTGTTGCCTTTTTGCTGCTTTTCGATGATTGCCATGGTATGTTTTTAGATGGTAAAACATGGACGTAGTCCCGCAAGAATATTTTTTATTTGTACCCCTTGACAATGTCTTGTCACATATTGCGCATTGTGCAAATTTGCAGACTGTTTTTTGTTTCTCCTGACAAAATCCTGAAGAAATCCCAGGCAATGCTTCCTGATCCAGCTGCTGTTCCACCTGATCTCCCTCTTCTTGCTGAGTTGCCAAAATATGCAAAAATACCACTCCAACAAATGCTATTGAGCTGATCACTATGAACTCCTCTCAAAGAATCTTCAAGATAGATAAAAAGGCGTGTTCTTCCTATTCTTATAGTTGAAAAGTATATCATCCAATCATATTCCTTTATTTCCCAGTCACATGATCTTCTCAACGATCAGCGTCTTTTTGTAGAAATAGTGAAAAAAAGTTAAAAACCAGCACAATTTTCAAAAATGAGTTTGGGTAACAATGGGTAGTTTGGATGGGTGTTTGGTAGTTATCTTCTATTCGTGAGTTCAGATGTTGAAAGTTGTTTTTTGAAACTTGTTTTTTTTAGAAATGTGGTGTTAAAACCAATATGTTACTAAACAGCTAGACCTAAACTTTGCGTAAAATAGGTCTATATATTTGTTTTACACTTTGTCATTTGTATTCGTGAATACTGATACCATTGCGACCTCCGGTGTTGCTGTGAAGAAGGAAAATGCATTTTTGATGTAGTTATTTTGAAAATTAATACAAAGGGGAAAGTTAAATTAGCATCGTACTAAATAGCTGTACTGAAACTTTATGTAAAATATGTCTACATATGTGTTTTACACTTTGTCAAAAACACCCTGTATTTGCACTATGTCCTTGGCGATTGCACTCATAGAATCACACAGGCACTACCTATGCAATCATACAATCACTCAGGTACTAATCATGCACTTACGTAATAACCCAGACATTACACATTCACTCACAGACCTACACAGCCACCGACACACCCAGTCACAACCTTTACAGCCACTCAAACACCCACTCTCAAAGTTTACAGGACAAGTTAGGAAATAAAATTAAAAATACCTTTGAAATTAACAGAAAAAAACAAAGGTTACAGGGATGTAATAGTCAGGCAATATAATTTAAAAAAACTTAGAAATTCACTATAGGTTAACGTAACTTTAGAGTTAGGTGTAATAAAAATATCTGTTTTCGTTAAAACAAATTTAAAACTTCAGTGAGAAAAACAAAACTTAAAGTAATATTGTAGTTAGGTGAATTTGTCAGTGTGAACATTAACTTTTTTAACTAAAAAAACACAAAAATTCACCAGTTATATTTAGCAGTGCTAACTATAACTTGCGCCCCCACCATGCACTGCTTATGAACTCACATCAATCATGGACAGCACTGAACAGAATTACACCAAATTTGGCAGGAAGTTAGATCTTGGTCCGCAGATGTGCTTTTTGTGATTTGGTGTAAATCCGCTCAATAGTTTTTGAGAAATTAAGATTCTGAAATATTTGTGTATCTGGACTGTTTGGCTCGAGGGACTATCTCGAGAGTCCCTTGAACCTAATTTTAAAAAATAGAGTGCTCTGATTGGCCCAGGGAGATTTGTTTCCCTTGGGCCATGCTCCCATGGGAATCAGACTCCCACGGAAGCAAGCGCTCTGATTGAGGGATCCCCTGGGGGCAAAATGGAAAATAATATGCCAATTATTCCTGTAATCCTGCAGGACTCCCATGGGTTAAAAAAAAAATGGCAGCCTGGGGCTGCATTCTTTAATTAAGGGAAGTGGGGGCGCATTGCCCCACTCCCCGGGCCCAATTCATTTAATAAGGGAAGGAAAAGATGTTTCCCCCCTCCCTGAGCCACATTCAGCCCCAGGGAACCCATGCCCCAGTGCCCGATTTAAATAATTAGTGAAGGGGGAGCAGGCCTCTCCCTGAGCCTTATTAGGCCCTGGAGACCCCATAATTCGGTGTCCGATTTAATAAATATGGGGAGAGGGGCCGCTCATCCCCCTCCTGAGCCGCATTCAGCCCCGGGGAATCCCATCCCCCTGGGGTCTGATTTAATAAATATGGGGAGGATGCGGCCCCCCTGCCCCGAGTTGCATTCAGCCCTGAGGAATCCATCCCCTGTGGTCTGATTTAATACATTTAGGGAGGGGGGCCATGCGGCTCCTTTCTAAGATTTTAAAAAGGCCCTGGGGATCCCATCCCCCAGGGCAGATACTTTAAAAAAAGGGAGGGGGTCCATGCGGCCCCCCTTCATGAGCCATTAATGGCCCTGGGGACCTTCACATACTGTGTCCTGGGGAGCGCACCCATGGAACACAGTGGTTTCCCTCCCTGCACCCACCCAGCAGGGAAACTTGTGTTCGTTCCAACCTGGCGGGAGCATTTTTCAAACTTCCGCCAAATGGGAGCAAACACAAAGTCTGCTTCTAGCAGGCAAGAGCTTTAAAAATGCTCCTGCCAGCTGGAAGCAGGCTTGTCATCTGTGATTACTGGTCTTTCTGCTTTTTGTGTCTCTGAAGCAGGTAAACTGCAGGCCAACCACTTAACACTTTGAGAGCAGTTCCAGTACCTACACATCAACAGGATAAAGGGATCATGCAGTCCTTGTGTGAGCTATCTTCTTCCAACAGGATTCAGAAGTCAAGATTCTTTTTCCAGCAGGGCGTACTTCTTAAGATGGAGACTTTCCAGGACCAGGATTGTTCTGAGGAGGACATGGGTGAGGTGCCGGGTGCATCCTGAGCAGTAGCTGGTGATTGGAAATATATACAGCACTTCCTCTTTGTCTTACTGTAAAATTGCTCACGCCCCTTGTATCAACATGATGGGACCCAGCTGCTACCATGTAGGTCTGTCTTCAGCTTCTTGACTACTCCTTTACCTAACGGGGTCAAAATTGGTCCCCCCTACCGTGGTTGGGGTGACTATATAGGACGGTCAATAAATTGTTTATATGTATTTATTTTAATACATGTAGCCATCATAATTGTTCTATTTTCTCAAATATTTTCTGGGGGATCTTTCCGCAAGACATATGTACCCACTGCCAGCAGTGTTATCACTGACATGTGGGAAATGGGCACATCCATTGAACAGATTAACAAAAACATAACGAGTACATCTCTACTAAATTTGAACAATAAGTAGATGCTCTTGTACCTTGCCAGAAACCTACAATTCTGTAGCTATAATTACTGCGAATTAATCTGGACTCTTTTGGCAATAGAGCACAATGGTATATGTGAAAAGAACGGCATTTGCCCTTGCGGGCTTTTGAATATGGACATCCCTGGCCAATAGCCACAGAAAATATTTGAGGAGCTCCAAGCAAAAGTGATATGTTGCCCTCTCCACGACTCCCTGGCAACGGAACGCTATTTGAGCATTTTAGGTCAGTCTGGCAAACCCCAGCACTTGGCACCCTAGGCAACAACCTAGTATTCGTTTATTGTAGCACAAACGTTGTACCCCGCCACTGCTAACCTTACTTTGAAACTTCTAAACCGGAAAGGCGCATTTTAGAGGCATTCAGTCTTCATCGAATGTCATTTTACTTTACAAACAACTCTCTACAAACTTTTGTAGATTACAGTTTTTTACATAATCGAACAAAATCGTATCTCTCATTTTCAGAAGCATTAAACAAAACTGTTACTGCTGCAATATCTGCAAAGGTAATTGCTCCCTGTTTCCATTAATGAGGTACATTTTCTCCAAATGCCACCCAAAGAGTTACCGTGGGTGGGACATTTTTTAGAGGCTTTCTTTCTTTCTGCCATTATTTGCACAGAACAAATTATGCAATTTGGGGATCTTTCTGCGTCAGAGGAAAACATTTCTAGAGTCTTGTTTTTTGTTCAAACAAAGAAGGCAAACTAATTTAGGAAACTGAAAATTAGCATCCCCCCATCCGGTTTTAGTATTAGGTCCAACAACTGTTTTTGTGCATCACATATACAAAAGAAAAAGATTTCTAAGTCCGGTGGATACCTTTTAAAATGTCACATCCTGGTTTTGATTGTCTCTCAATATTCACACTTTTACAGCTCATGGGGATGTGAACATTTTCGCCTGGTAGTTGAAGCTGAATTACAAAGAACTGCATTTTTGGGAAATGTGGAGGAAAACAAACCACCAGAGAAATGCATTACTACAAGTTCTCATGAGTTGAAAATGAACCAGAATCATATTCCTGAATGATGGTCAAACTTGTGTAATTCCAGGAAGGCTTTGGGATATCTGATTTCATACTATTTAAAACTCATTTTATTGAAGGATTCCTTGACAGGCTCAGCTTTTTGTCGTTGGCGTGATATACATTGCTTCTCTTGTTTATCTTACCATATGGTTACCAAGCTTTTTATGTGAAAATTAACTTCATAATGCAACAAACTGTTTAAATTTTAGTTACAGGTATTTTTCAGAATTTTGTAATTTAACTGCGCCATGGACTAATAGTTTAATGGAAATATTCAGCATTCTTCATATGCAAGGCTGCTGTTCTCAAAGAGTGGGTGCAGTTTAAATTGACAGAACTCATTTAGTTCCAGACAAAAAAATAGAAAAATGTATTCAATTATTTTGAACGTGCTTTATTCGATTTGGCCAGAAATGAAAACAAAAGGTTCGGAGTCATGAAGCTTTGTGACCCCCTACCCTGGCGGTCAATCGTTGATTGTGACAAGCTCCAGTGACAAATAGCTAGGATGGCGCGAATCAATAGATTTGATTTGACAGGGCGGTCCCAATGGAAGTGACACTTTGAACTATCAAAGTATCACTATACATCCTCTAAACATTCTGTCAATTACCGAACATTTAGGTCAATATCAAGCTCACTGCTGGAGAGAAACAGACAGAAAAAAGCACATTGCTGCAGTGAGAAGTGGGCCCTTCTCCAAGCAAGGAAAGTTAATTCTAGTCTCTTGGTTTGGCTGTAAAAAAATAATAATTGAGGGAGAGTGAGCTCATCACACACCTTGGACTTTAGTGCCAAGACCCTTGTTCCAGTATTGATAGCTACCCCTCTGCCACATACTGGCGTATTTAGTGATTGGCAGGCAAAGGTGGAAACATCGGTATGGCAGAGTACTTTAGTCTGCCAAACAGAGGGTCCTCAGCCAAACAGATTTAGGAGCTGATTATGGCCTGGTGGAGAGGGTATTCCTTTGCAACTACAACAGAGTGCATTCTCCTCCAAGTCAAAGGTCCTCCTGCCTGATTTACAAGCAGAAAGACCTTGCATGCATACCCCCCCCACCAATGGCCCAACTGAGTATGGACCATTCAAATTTCCCATATTAGACCTGATTTAGAGTGGAGTGTGTTATATGTTGTTTTTTGTACTGTTCAACACCATCAGGTAAAACCTGGTGGTGAGGGACAGTAAAAATAAATAAATAAATAAATAAATAAATACCCCTGACAGCATCAGAGACAACTCCCATGGTGTTTTACTTCTTCCATAAACAAACTCGCTCTTTGGGAGTTTGAAAAAGTAAAATGTTTTAAAAATTTGACGGGTGGCCGTCATGTTTGAAATGTATACAACGTTAATAGGAACCACAGTGAGAGCTGTTCCTGCCAATGTTTAGAGTTGACCACAGGGCTGGTGGATAACTCTACATTTGGTGGGCAGAGGGTACTTGATATGGCAGTAGTAAAGTATTCTGCTACACCGACGGACTTACCTCATAGTTTTGAGAAAGTACCTCTTTTTACTAGGCAATTCTCATTTTTGTGGTCTGATGCTGCTGTGTTTTGAGCACTGGGGAACTGCTGTCCAGGCCCCAGTGTATGTGCTATGATGTCTAAAACATGATAGAATTGGCTAACTTCTATTTGGCATATTTAACTTTTCAGTAAGGTCATAAGATACGGTGCAAAAAAATACACCAATGGCATGGGAATTTAAATGTCACCTGTGAACTGCCACACTTTTTGTGCCATCCACTAGAACTGACAAAAGTTGCTTTTAAATCTGCAGAAAAACTTGTCAAAATAACCTTTTTAACAGGAAATAGCCCTACTTTTTAATGTTAAATAATTCACCCCTAATTAGGCCTTGTTGCCCACAAGGTAGGGTGCCTAGTATTTAAAAGTGATCAATGCAAAAATGTTGTGTTGGCATGTACCAACAGTGATTAGCTCTCAAAAGCTATTTTCACTGTAAAGGGCTGTAACTGTTCCTATGAGAAAAACTAAAAATCTGAATAAAATATAATTTCTGCTAACTAAGGGTATGCGATAAACTACACGAATGATGTTCCCTTAATGTTTATTATTTATAAAAAAAACAGGTAATTGATTAAATCAGATATGATAAATATTTAGCTAAAGTAACCTTTAAAAAGTTAGCCTCCCGGCAAATCCAGTAGGCTGATTAGTGTCAGCCTGCTAGCAGTTGGCCCTTGTCTGTACTTCTCCTTTGTGAGGTATGAAAAGTGCTTCCAGAGCAGGAACAATGACCTAATTCTTTTGGTAGGAAGATCTGGGGATGAGGTATGTGACGCCTTTCAGCTCAGGAGGTGCAGCTGTGGAGAGTTCAGGAACTTCATTAACTTGAACAAGACCTTATTGAGGCCTACCAATTCATAGGTAAGTGCAAAGCAAGACCTAGGGGAACAGAATAATTGGTTCCCTGGGCACAAGTTTGGCACCATACGAGTGGGAGGGGGAACTGGTCTCAGAACTAGTTTGGTGGGATAGAGGAGGGGACTGCTCATGTCCCTAAACTCATCCTGGCTAAAAACCTCAGAAAATTTTGAAGGCAGATGTATTGCCATATTCGATTTTAATCAGAATAGCTCATTGTGGAATAGTTTGCAGTAATGCTGCATACACAAGTGGCACATTTCCAACAGCTCCTCAGAACACATCTGCATCTGGAGAAGAACAGGGGAGGACTAGATCTGCTGTCTGCAACATTCATGGAGACCCGAAGAGCTGGACCTGCTTTCATTTAAACCTTGCACTGAGAAGTGGACTACAAGGTTCAGTTGCAAACATCCTGTGTGGCTACAGGGAAAAAACAAACTGTGAGAGGATATTTTCTTGGAGTGCTAAACTGACCAGTAGAACTAGACTAAGGGGCCGATTCCGATTCGGGCCGGAAAACGTACCGACCGACTCGGATCCGGAATTAATTCCGACCGACACGGACCGGTGCAGCCCGACCCGCAAAGTACGATAAAATGCGTGCAAAATCCGACCGACTCGTACGGAACACAAGCCGAACGACCGAACCGCGCGGAAAACAGCTATCCGGCCGGAAAACCGCGCGAATCGAACCGACCGACACGCACCAGGAAGGAACCCGAACGAAACGTACCCGCGAACTCCGACCCGCGCAGTACGATGCATCGCGTGGAAAACACGACCGAGTCGCACGGAGCTCAAGACGTACGACCGACACGCATACAAAACAGCGAGCCGAAGCAACCCAATACACCGCGACCGATGCGTACGCAGCACATAAAACAGCATAAACACAGCGTGAACGACTCGGAGAAGCTCGCACGAGACAACTGCCGGGTCCGACTCGGTCAGAAGAACGTCTCCTACATGCACAAAAAGTGCAAAGGGAAAAACACACAAAAAAAGGCCAAACAAGCAATTACAAAGCCAATAAATACTGGGGGGGGGGGAACAGGGAACAAAGACACACCCACAACTCCACCCATATAAAGGACACAAATCACTACCATGATCCTTTGCAAATTCAAATTACCTGGCAGCACAGAACACCAACAGACAGCAACCACACACACACTCACAGCTCATCCATCACACAAGCCACACACCATCAGCACCTCAACAAATAGCACCCTCACATACACCCAGCAAAACACACACTCACACACCCTCACTTGCGCACCAACACACATCACTCACCACCACCACCTATCACCATGCCCCCCAAGAAGAATCCAAAGTTCCTAGATAGTGAATTGGAAGTCCTGGTAGATGAGATCCTCAGGGTAGAGCCACAGCTGTTTGGTACACTGGTCCAACAGACCCCCATTTCACAGAAAACCAAGATGTGGGCGAGGATCGTCGACAGGGTGAACGCACAATCACCATGTTTGGGCACAAAGGAAGACATCCAGAACAGGTGGTATGATGTGCGCAGGAGGGTCAGGGACCTACTGAAGAAGGATTACATCTTGAGCCAACACACCGGCAGTGGCCCTCCTGCCAAACCACTATACCTCAGGCCCTGGGAGGAGAAGGTGCGGGCCATCCTACCACCTGTGAGCGTATATGGACTAGAAAACATCCCTGGGCCTGGTGAGTACACAACCAATATACCCAATATTGTGTGACAATACACACACATCACTGTCAAGGGGATAGTCAAACCATGCACCCTTAGCAAATACACAGCAACAAAAACAGAATCATCCCAAGATGTGTATGTCAGTCAGATAAACACAATACATGCCATCTCATAGTGATATGTAACTGTGTCATGACATGTACAAACCCTACAACAAATAAAGCTAGGCAGTGGCACAAATATAACCAACAAACACTGTCAGATATGTAGCCACCACTACAAAACCACCACACAGGGAATCCCACAGAAAGGAAGGAATTCTGTGTATGCTGGTCAAGTCAGTGTAGCCAATAGCATCATGGGAGTTGTAGTCACAGATATTGCCTACCCTCACAATACACCCATCAACACCACTGTGAACCATGCTCACATCACAGGGAGTGGAAAACAACTGACAAGATGGCTGACACTGGCTACTGCTGTGGGGAGCACAAGGCCCTGCTGGGAACTGGGCACCAACCAACAGCAGGACACAACTGACTGACATCCTGAAAGACAACTTGCACTCCCTGCAATGGAAGCACGTTCCATGGTGGGATATCTGGCTGGGTGGGAAGGAGGACTGACAGCTATGACCATAGTTACCAGCAGCTCTTCCCACACACCCCCCTAACACAAACTATGCACAACCCACCTGGGAAAATGCATTGCCTCACACTAAAATTAATTATCCCACAAAGAACCACCACCCTGGGTCATGCTGTGTGAAGCACAGTGACACACATGGGACTTGTAGCCAAACAAACGCCAGGACAACACTGTCAGCCATCCATTCAGCACAGGCACACTACCCCACAGGGAAGCATAGTCAGAAGGAAGGAAGTATGGGAAGCTGGGAAGGGTGGTGGAGGCAATAGCATGATGGGAGTGGTAGTCACAGCTCAAAATCCCCCCCCCCCACATGGCCCAGCAAGCTCACACTGAAGCATGCACACCTCACAGAGAGTGGAAAGCCCCATCAAAGATATCTGACACCGGTGCTCTGTTGTGGGGAGCACAAGGCCATGCTGGGAACTGGCCACCAACCAACAGCAGAACACCACTGTCAGCCATCTTGCCATTGCTGTCACACCCACACACAGTGAAGAACACTCAAAAGGAAGGAAGTATGGGCATGCTGGGAAGGGGGTGGAGGCAATAGCATGATGGGAGTGGTAGTCACAGCACAACATCCCCAAACCACATGGCCCAGCAAGCTCACACTGAAGCATGCACACCTCACAGAGAGTGGAAAGCCCCATCAAAGATGTCTGACACCGGTGCTCTGTTGTGGGGAGCACAAGGCCATGCTGGGAACTGGCCACCAACCAACAGCAGGACACCACTGTCAGCCATCTTGCCATTGATGTCACAACCACACACAGTGAAGTACACTCAAAAGGAAGGAAGTATGGGCATGCTGGGAAGGGGGGTGGAGGCAATAGCATGATGGGAGTGGCAGTCACAGCTCAACATCCCCCCCCACATGGCCCAGCAAGCTCACACTCAAGCATGCACACCTCACAGGGAGTGGAAAGCCCCATCAAAGATGTCTGACACTGACCTCAGCTGTGGGGAGCACAAGGCCCTGCTGGGAACTGGGCACCAACAAACAACAGGACACCACTGTCAGCCATCTTGCCATTGTTGTCACACTCACACACAGTGAAGTCCACCCAAAAGGAAGGAAGTATGGGCATGCTGGGAAGGGGGGTACAGGCAATAGCATGATGGGAATGGTAGTCACAGATATTGCTCACCCTCACAATTGGCCCATCAACACCACTCTGAACCATGCTCACATCACAGCGAGTGGAAAACAACTGACAAGATGGCTGACACTGGGTACTGCTGTGGGGAGCACAAGGCCCTGCTGTGAACTGGGCACCAACAAACAGCAGGACACCACTGACTGACATCCTGAAAGACAACTTGCACTCCCTGCAATGTAAGCACGTTCCATGGTGGGATATCTGGCTGGGTGGGAAGGAGGACTGACAGCTATGACCATAGTTACCAGCAGCTCTTCCCACACACACCCCTAACACAAACTACACACAACTCACCTGGGAAAATGCATTGCCTCACACTAAAATTAATTATCCCACAAAGAACCACCACCCTGGGTCATGCTGTGGGAAGCACAGTGACACACATGGGACTTGCAGCCAAACAAACGCCAGGACAACACTGTCAGCCATCCATTCAGCACAGGCGCACTGCCCCACAGGGAAGCAGAGTCAGAAGGAAGGAAGTATGGGCAAGCTGGGAAGGGGGGTGGAGGCAATAGCATGATGGGAGTGGTAGTCACAGCTCAACATCCCCCCCCACATGGCCCAGCAAGCTCACACTCAAGCATGCACACCTCACAGAGAGTGGAAAGCCGCATCAAAGATGTCTGACACTGGTGCTCTGTTGTGGGGAGTACAAGGCCATGCTGGGAACTGGCCACCAACCAACAGCAGGACACCACTGTCAGCCATCTTGCCATTGCTGTCACACCCACACACAGTGAAGTGCACCCAAAAGGAACGAAGTATGGGCATGCTGGGAAGGGGGGTGCAGGCAATAGCATGATGGGAGTGGTAGTCACAGCACAACATCCCCCACCCACATGGCCCAGCAAGCTCACACTGAAGCATGCACACCTCACAGAGAGTGGAAAGCCCCATCAAAGATGTCTGACACCGGTGCTCTGTTGTGGGGAGCACAAGGCCATGCTGGGAACTGGCCACCAACCAACAGCAGGACACCTCTGTCAGCCATCTTGCAATTGCTGTCACACCCACACACAGTAAAGTACACTCAAAAGGAAGGACATATGGGAATGCTGGGAAGGGGGGTGGAGGCAATAGCATGATCAGAGTGGTAGTCACAGCACAACATCCCAAACCACATGGCCCAGCAAGCTCACACTGAAGCATGCACACCTCACAGAGAGAGGATAGCCCCATCAAAGATGTCTGACACTGGTGCTCTGTTGTGGGGAGCACAAGGCCATGCTGGGAACTGGCCACCAACTAACAGCAAGACACCACTGTCAGCCATCTTGCCATTGCTGTCACACCCACACACAGTGAAGTACACTCAAAAGGAAGGAAGTATGGGCATGCTGGGAAGGGGGGTGGAGGCAATAGCATGATGGCAGTGGTAGTCACAGCACAACATCCCCAAACCACATGGCCCAGCAAGCTCACACTGAAGCATGCACACCTCACAGAGAGTGGAAAGCCCCATCAAAGATGTCTGACACCGGTGCTCTGTTGTGGGGAGCACAAGGCCATGCTGGGAACTGGCCACCAACCAACAGCAGGACACCACTGTCAGCCATCTTGCCATTGCTGTCACACCCACACACAGTGAAGTACACTCAAAAGGAAGGAAGTATGGGCATGCTGGGAAGAGGGGTGGAGGCAATAGCATGATGGGAGTGGTAGTCACAGCACAACATCCCCAGACCACATGGCCCAGCAAGCTCACACTGAAGCATGCACACCTCACAGAGAGTCAAAAGCCACTTCAAAGATGTCTGACACTGGTGCTCTGTTGTGGGGAGCATAAGGCCCTGATGGGAACTGGCCACCAACCAACAGCAGGACACCACTGACTGACATCCTGAAAGACAACTTGCACTCCCTGCAATGTAAGCACGTTCCATGGTGGGATATCTGGCTGGGTGGGAAGGAGGACTGACAGCTATGACCATAGTTACCAGCAGCTCTTCCCACACACACCCCTAACACAAACTACACACAACTCACCTGGGAAAATGCATTGCCTCACACTAAAATTAATTATCCCACAAAGAACCACCACCCTGGGTCATGCTGTGGGAAGCACAGTGACACACATGGGACTTGCAGCCAAACAAACGCCAGGACAACACTGTCAGCCATCCATTCAGCACAGGCACACTACCCCACAGGGAAGCAGAGTCAGAAGGAAGGAAGTATGGGCAAGCTGGGAAGGGGGGTGGAGGCAATAGCATGATGGGAGTGGTAGTCACAGCTCAACATCCCCCCCCACATGGCCCAGAAAGCTCACACTCAAGCATGCACACCTCACAGAGAGTGGAAAGCCCCATCAAAGATGTCTGACACTGGTGCTCTGTTGTGGGGAGTACAAGGCCATGCTGGGAACTGGCCACCAACCAACAGCAGGACACCACTGTCAGCCATCTTGCCATTGCTGTCACACCCACACACAGTGAAGTACACCCAAAAGGAAGGAAGTATGGGCATGCTGGGAAGGGGGTGCAGGCAATAGCATGATGGGAGTGGTAGTCACAGCACAACATCCCCCAGCAAGCTCACACTGAAGCATGCACACCTCACAGAGAGTGGAAAGCCCCATCAAAGATGTCTGACACCGGTGCTCTGTTGTGGGGAGCACAAGGCCATGCTGGGAACTGGCCACCAACCAACAGCAGGACACCACTGTCAGCCATCTTGCAATTGCTGTCACACCCACACACAGTAAAGTACACTCAAAAGGAAGGACGTATGGGCATGCTGGGAAGGGGGTGGAGGCAATAGCATGATGGGAGTGGTAGTCACAGCACAACATCCCCAAACCACATGGCCCAGCAAGCTCACACTGAAGCATGCACACCTCACAGAGAGAGGATAGCCCCATCAAAGATGTCTGACACTGGTGCTCTGTTGTGGGAGCACAAGGCCATGCTGGGAACTGGCCACCAACTAACAGCAGGACACCACTGTCAGCCATCTTGCCATTGCTGTCACACCCACACACAGTGAAGTACACTCAAAAGGAAGGAAGTATGGGCATGCTGGGAAGGGGGTGGAGGCAATAGCATGATGGCAGTGGTAGTCACAGCACAACATCCCCAAACCACATGGCCCAGCAAGCTCACACTGAAGCATGCACACCTCACAGAGAGTGGAAAGCCCCATCAAAGATGTCTGACACCGGTGCTCTGTTGTGGGGAGCACAAGGCCATGCTGGGAACTGGCCACCAACCAACAGCAGGACACCACTGTCAGCCATCTTGCCATTGCTGTTACACCCACACACAGTGAAGTACACTCAAAAGGAAGGAAGTATGGGCATGCTGGGAAGGGGGTGGAGGCAATAGCATGATGGGAGTGGTAGTCACAGCACAACATCCCCAAACCACATGGCCCAGCAAGCTCACACTGAAGCATGCACACCTCACAGAGAGTCAAAAGCCACTTCAAAGATGTCTGACACTGGTGCTCTGTTGTGGGGAGCACAAGGCCCTGATGGGAACTGGCCACCAACCAACAGCAGGACACCACTGACTGACATCCTGAAAGACAACTTGCACTCCCTGCAATGTAAGCACGTTCCATGGTGGGATATCTGGCTGGGTGGGAAGGAGGACTGACAGCTATGACCATAGTTACCAGCAGCTCTTCCACACACACCCCTAACACAAACTACACACAACTCACCTGGGAAAATGCATTGCCTCACACTAAAATTAATTATCCCACAAAGAACCACCACCCTGGGTCATGCTGTGGGAAGCACAGTGACACACATGGGACTTGCAGCCAAACAAACGCCAGGACAACACTGTCAGCCATCCATTCAGCACAGGCACACTACCCCACAGGGAAGCAGAGTCAGAAGGAAGGAAGTATGGGCAAGCTGGGAAGGGGGTGGAGGCAATAGCATGATGGGAGTGGTAGTCACAGCTCAACATCCCCCCACATGGCCCAGAAAGCTCACACTCAAGCATGCACACCTCACAGAGAGTGGAAAGCCCCATCAAAGATGTCTGACACTGGTGCTCTGTTGTGGGGAGTACAAGGCCATGCTGGGAACTGGCCACCAACCAACAGCAGGACACCACTGTCAGCCATCTTGCCATTGCTGTCACACCCACACACAGTGAAGTACACCCAAAAGGAAGGAAGTATGGGCATGCTGGGAAGGGGGTGCAGGCAATAGCATGATGGGAGTGGTAGTCACAGCACAACATCCCCCAGCAAGCTCACACTGAAGCATGCACACCTCACAGAGAGTGGAAAGCCCCATCAAAGATGTCTGACACCGGTGCTCTGTTGTGGGGAGCACAAGGCCATGCTGGGAACTGGCCACCAACCAACAGCAGGACACCACTGTCAGCCATCTTGCAATTGCTGTCACACCCACACACAGTAAAGTACACTCAAAAGGAAGGACGTATGGGCATGCTGGGAAGGGGGTGGAGGCAATAGCATGATGGGAGTGGTAGTCACAGCACAACATCCCCAAACCACATGGCCCAGCAAGCTCACACTGAAGCATGCACACCTCACAGAGAGAGGATAGCCCCATCAAAGATGTCTGACACTGGTGCTCTGTTGTGGGAGCACAAGGCCATGCTGGGAACTGGCCACCAACTAACAGCAGGACACCACTGTCAGCCATCTTGCCATTGCTGTCACACCCACACACAGTGAAGTACACTCAAAAGGAAGGAAGTATGGGCATGCTGGGAAGGGGGGTGGAGGCAATAGCATGATGGCAGTGGTAGTCACAGCACAACATCCCCAAACCACATGGCCCAGCAAGCTCACACTGAAGCATGCACACCTCACAGAGAGTGGAAAGCCCCATCAAAGATGTCTGACACCGGTGCTCTGTTGTGGGGAGCACAAGGCCATGCTGGGAACTGGCCACCAACCAACAGCAGGACACCACTGTCAGCCATCTTGCCATTGCTGTTACACCCACACACAGTGAAGTACACTCAAAAGGAAGGAAGTATGGGCATGCTGGGAAGGGGGGTGGAGGCAATAGCATGATGGGAGTGGTAGTCACAGCACAACATCCCCAAACCACATGGCCCAGCAAGCTCACACTGAAGCATGCACACCTCACAGAGAGTCAAAAGCCACTTCAAAGATGTCTGACACTGGTGCTCTGTTGTGGGGAGCACAAGGCCCTGATGGGAACTGGCCACCAACCAACAGCAGGACACCACTGACTGACATCCTGAGAGTCAACCTGCACCCACTGCAAGGGTGGCATGCTTCATGGTGGGATAACTGGGCTGGAGGGAGAAGGATGTCCGGATGTCAACCAAATACCACCAATGCTGGCCATGCACACACCTCAACATTCACATTGAAATGCTTCAGGTTGTCTGGACAATGCGCTACACCAATATCAACAGCTGACTGTGACAACTTAGGACAATGCAATGTACAGGCCCGCATCCAGAGGTACAGTCACAACTGTCGGGTGTTTGAACCATTGATGCCTGTAGAAACATTACATACATTGTGTGTCTCTTCCAAATACAGGTGATGATGGGGACACAGCAGCAGACGCTGAGGAGTCCCTGTCCCAGGCTCCGGGGGACACTGAGCTCACTGGTGTGGAACAGCCTCTGCCCACCTCGGATGACGAAGACCTACCTGGCACCTCCGCAGTGAGTCATCATGCAGCACGAGCAGGACCATCAGCTGCACCCCCTGCACCCACCCCTCCAACAACTGCCAACACACAGACCACCCCTGCCGACACGGACAGACCAAGGACCACCACCACCAAAAGCACACGGACCCCGGCCCAACGTGGAGCTACGGACACCAACACCAGCAACAACCCCCAAGGGGGCCCAGGGTCACCTGTGCGTGCCACTGCAGGTCCTTCACGTGTCGCCAGCGGTGGTGGGAGGGGTGGTAGACATAGGTCACTGCTTGCAGAGGGGTCTGGACTGCATGATGACCCACAACTGGTACGCATAGCTGATGCGTACCAGACTAGCACCGGAGAGTTCAGCCAGGTAGTGGGGATCCTCAGGGACATTCAACAGCAGCAGGCTGCCCATCATGCCTGCTTTGTAGGATACCTAAAACTGCTCCCATTTCCAGTTCAATCCGGGATCTCCATTGGCTCAGGATTGAAAGCCGCATTAAGTTTAAGGCACTGAGTCTCATGTTCAAGATAAAATCTGGAAAGGTACCTCCCTACTTGAAGACTCTTGTTCATCCTTATGTGCCATCTCGTGCTCTGCGCTCAGCTACCCAGGCCAAGTTTATTGTTCCTAGGACGAGATTAGTGCGCATGGGCGATCGTTCCTTCTCTCATTTGGGACCCTCCTTATGGAACTCCCTTCCGTTTGATCTTCGAATTGAATCTTCGTATGAGAACTTCCGCAGGGGTTTAAAAACTTGGTTATTTAACATGTAGACCCCGCTGTCTGCGTTGGCTCCTTTCAGGCGGCGCCGGGAAACCCTAGGGTAGCTGTGCGCCTTATAAAATTAAAATAACATAACATAAGATAACATAACATGCCCGCTTGGACTTACACATGTCCCGCATGGAGTCCAAGTGGGACACAGTGCAAGAACAGACGGCAGTGCATAGGGACATATTACAATGCCTCCGCCAGATTTGCACCAACATGTCAACACCTCCCTGTGTGCCCACAACATCTGGTGCTGCAACAACTGCAACTGCCACAGGGAGGGAGGATGACTCTGGCAGAGAGTCCCCTGCACCGCAGCAGCCTGCACTTGAGGGTCCCCCCCCCAAAGAAGAGGGGTCGTCCGAGGAAGGACAACTGAGAGGCTGATGGCCATGCACAACCCCCAGGAAGCCAACACCTGTTCTGGCAAATCACCTTTGTGCCCAAACTCTTCACCCTGTCGAATGCAACACAACTCTCCCACATGACATGGGGAGCTCAAGTTGGACCAATGTATCAGATGACTGTGGACTTTACTCATGACATTTCTGCTACCAGGACTTCCAAATCATCTAGGAACTTTGGATTACAATCACAATGTACAGCACCCACCATCCTGTGCACTATACTCACACATGTATGTCAATAAACTCACTAATACACCATACTTGGCTCTGTTGTGATTACAACGTTGTTTCTGAAGTGGAGATGATGATCTGTGAAATGACACTGTGCATGCTAACTGCTACAGCAAGTAAAACACCGGCATGTGAGTCATGGCGACGTGACACATATGAGGGAGACACACCACCAGGGCTACACAACACATACACACCAGGGCCATCTGACTCATCGAGTACACTGATGTTGCCAGGAAATACGGTGAAATGCACAGACCCAACACCTATTCACAGTCTGTGTTAACTAGCCCACTGGTGCAGTAAGCAAATGTCAGTCAGATGTGTGACCACAGACAACGCACATCACAAAGTGAAGCGCAGGTTTATTACACATTTGCAACATGTTGTAACCACTACAGATGCAAGGTAATCCCACCTGGCAGTGGGCACACAGTCAACAAGTGTAGAAGAAAGGAAGTCCATGGGTGTGGCGCACATCACGTGTAGGGAAACGACAGCTACCACCCTGGAAGTTGATTCACGGTGTCGGGGGATCCCAGTTGACCAAACAACTCTGAAAGTACCCTGTGAAGGAAAGAAATGACACACAGTCAAAAGCACTGAAGAATAGGACAGAACTGCAATACTCATGCCCAATACATGTCACAAGATACCCACCCAGAACCAAGTTAGCATGCCAACACTGTTGGAGAGTACAGACTACCTGTAAGGACACATCGCTGCACGCATCCAGTCAAGTAGCACATGGCCACACTCAAACAGCACCAGAGCACCACCAACACATATTATGCAAACTCACATCATTGACATAACATCCCTGGATACTCACATTCAGCTGAAGAAGTTGGTGATGAGCTGTGTGTGGACATCACCCTCATCATCATCATCATCACTGGCATCGTGGTCCAGCCCAGGATCCTCCACAGGTGGTGGATGTTGGTCATCGTCATCCCGGATGAGAGGCAACTCCTTCCGCACTGCCAGGTTGTGTAGCATGCAGCAGACGATGACAATCTTGCACACCTTTGCTCGGGCATATGGGAGGGCCCCTCCTGTCTGATCTAGGCAGCGGAAGTGGCTCTTCAGGAGACCAAATGTCCGCTCAATCACTCTCCTGGTCCGACCATGTGCCTCATTGTAGCGCATCTGGGCTGGTGTCACAGGGTTCCTGAGGGGCGTCAGCAACCACGGCATGTTGGGGTATCCGGAGTCACCTACATACAGACAATTGCACATTAGCTGAGTTGGAAAAGAGGGTAGAACACTACATTGCAGAACACACACAATGGTACAAAGTCAGTACACACCAACAAGCCAGGCACGCTGGTTCCGCATCTGTGACATCATCCTCGGGATGCGACTACTCCTCATCACGTAGGCATCGTGTGCAGAACCGGGGAAACGGGCACACACGTGTGAGATGCTCATATCTGCAAGACATACCACCAGTGCATTTACCGAATGGTAGTGTTTGCGGTTCCTGTATGCCTGCTCTTGGGCCTGTGGTGGTACCAAACCCACATGTGTCCTATCAATGGAGCCAATGACATGCGGCATCCTCCCCAGGGCATAGAAGTCACTCTTCACGTCAGTGAGTTGTTGAAGTCTAGGGAAATAGATGTACTGGTTCAGGTATCTCAACATAGCCTCCAAAACATCGCGGAGCACACGGCTGAACATGGTCTGTGACATCCCACCAGCAGACGCCACAGTGTGTTGAAAGGTACCGGTGGCAAAGAAGTGTAGGGCTGCCATCACCTTCACCTTGGGGGTCAGCGCTGTAGGGTAAGTCCGGCCAGGTTGCAAATGTGGGGCCAACCGCACCGTCAATTCCTCAATCAGTGGCCTGGTGAAGCGGTACCGTTGGATGCAGTCCTGTTCAACCACTGTTGCAAGGTCCGGGAATGGCCGATGGACAGCTGGTGCCCTGCAGTGCATAGGTGAAGAAAGAAAGATTGTCAGTCACCCCACATATGTGGCATAGATCAGACTCAATATCACATGATACATCATTACGAGACACAAGTACATGATGCGTGTTCCGTTCCGTAAGGACATGTATGGCACCTACATGGCTAACATCTAACATCACAGTTCAACATGTGCCCTCAACAAGTCCCAGGTTGTGCTATGGGATATCATTAGGCTGTGTCACAGTACCCATGTACTGCTGTCACGTTCCAAACACACACCACAGTGACATGTGAGGACAGATGTGCCCCAGGCATCATAGCTCATCGACAGGTAGATTCCCAGGGACCCTGTATTGCCACATGGACACTGGCATGACATGGTGCATCATGAATACACCACAGCTAAACAACCATGACCCCCACAGGTAGTGGTCCCTGTTGCCTCGGCAGGACAGACATGGACGTCTGTGACACACACACCACAACATCAAAGTCCATGCACAAACAACGTGGATGTGGAGACTGTCTCCCATTGTGCACATGGAATCAGAGACATTGTAAACACAACATGCACACAGACTGTGGAGGGCCATCACAATTGTGGCAATGGGTCACCCTGGGACGTACATACCGTCCCACATGGGACTCAGGGGGTATGTGACATGACATACACATACACAACCGTGAAATGTGACCATGCCACATGCCCTGAAATGAACAGTTGCACACCACAGTGTTCATGTGCACAACACACCAAGGATTCTGTCCCCATGAACACGTGCACAGCCTGGGAGTGGCTGCCCCCAAGTGCCACTCAAAAAACAACATGTTGACCCCCATACACGGAACAGGTAATGCAGCCTTACATGCCTTAGGATACAGTGTGGACAGGCTGTGGTGTTGTAGGTGTGCCCCTCACTCCCTGGGAAGTATATGTGGCTGGCATATGTTCACCTGTGACAGGCACGGTGACATATGCCAGTGACTTGTACAGGGACGCGTTGTACAGCAATTGACCGATCGGTGCGCACGCATTGGCCATTGCATACAATGTGAGCGGGTACGCGTTGTACAGCAATGGACCGATCGGTGCGCACGCATTGGCCATTGCATACAATGTGAGCGGGTACGCGCTGTATCCGCAATACGCGTTGTACAGCAATGGACCGATCGGTGCGCACGCATTGGCCATTGCATACAATGTGAGCGGGTACGTGTTGTATCCGCAATAGGCGTTGTACAGCAATGGACCGATCGGTGCGCACGCATTGGCCATTGCATACAATGTGAGCGGGTACGCGTTGTATCCGCAATACGTGTTGTACAGCAATGGACCGATCGGTGCGCACGCATTGGCCATTGCATACAATGTGAGCGGGTACGCGTTGTACAGCAATGGACCGATCGTAGCGCACGCATTGGCCATTGCATACAATGTGAACGGGTACGCGTTGTATCCGCAATACGCGTTGTACAGCAATGGACCGATCGGTGCGCACGCATTGGCCATTGCATACAATGTGAGCGTGTACGCGTTGTAGCCGCAATACGCGTTGTACAGCAATGGACCGATCGGTGCGCACGCATTGGCCATTGCATACAATGTGAGCGGGTACGCGTTGTACAGCAATGGACCGATCGGTGTGCACGCATTGGCCATTGCATACAATGTGAGCGGGTACGCGTTGTATCCGCAATACGCGTTGTACAGCAATGGACCGATCGGTGCGCCCCCATTGGCTATGGCCTGGCCTGGCAACGGACGCGTTTTCAAATCTTTAACGAGTCTGATGCTGTGAATTCAGTTGGTCACCCACAACAATGTTGCAAATTCATGGGTGTCATGAAGTTGAACTTTTGAAGGATGCTGTGGGCGTGTGTAAGTGGTGCAATTCCATGGATTGGCCAGATTCAGAAGATGCAAACGACTTGGACCTATCACTTTGGACACATGGGACAGTATCTGCCTCTGCAGCACATATATAATGCTGGCTGTTCCCCTGAGAGCTCACTTGCCTGCACTACATGCTCCAGGACGACATCTGCCACCACCACTGCTGCTGTATCTGCACCCTCTGGATCCTGCAATGGCACGTACTGTGGATAGAACCCCAGCCTTCAGCACTGAGGAGAACCAGGCCCTGCTGGACAGCCTCCTTCCACAGTACAGCAAGCTGTATGGGAAAGCAGGGGAGCAGGTGAGTGTGCTGTCCAGTGCCTTACTAAATGTGCATGTTGTCTGACTAGCAAGACTTACAGTGTGCACGCCACTGGCTAGCAGGCTCACTGAGTAGTTGTCACCCCCCATAGTGTGTAGTTACATGCACTGAACAGGTATAGTGCAGTGACAGTGCATTTAAACAAGGTTTTACTTCCCAGGCAATGATACCATGTAGTAACTGCTGGCAAACTGTCCATAGCCATCGTTGCACTGCCTGTGTACATCATGTGCCCCTGTGATTGAGACATGTATATCCAACTGTGTAATGCACGGATATGTTGAATGTGTAGTAATGGCATTTTCACTTTGTCATCCTCACAGGTTGATGCCCACCAGAAGCAGCAGATATGGCTGACCATCGTCCGGGCAGTGAGATCCGTAGGGGTCTACAAGTGCCGGATCCGCAACTGCCAGAAGAGGTGGCAGGACCTTCGGGGCTGGACCCGGAGGATCGCACGGGTCCAGCTGAAGCTGTCGCCTCCTCGCAGGAGGGGCGGACACCGGACCCTGACCCCCCACATGCTCAGGATCCTGGCGGTGGTCTTCCCTGATCTGGATGGGCAGCTGAAGGCCAGAGAGCAGCAAGGAGGGGGTGAGTCCATGACTGCATTGTGAAATTTGTCTGCCGTGCTATGTGCCCTCCTCTGGCCTGGTTAAACTTCCACAGTACATCAGTCATGTGGTCCAGGACCCATGCCCCTCAATTGTGCACTGCCCACTCCTCATCTGATACCCAGGTGTGGCCCTTACAGTCAGGGAAATGTGTCACTTGGGTACTGTGTCCTTGCATTTTGCTTAGCTCAAGGTGGGGGACAGCATTTGTTCCCCAAACTCTGTGGTGGGCATCATGGGTGGGTCCATTGCTTACACAATGCCTGTGTTCTGACATGTAATCTGCGTGTTACATTGATATGTGGTCCAATTGCTGAGCTGATCCACCACATGTGCCTGGGGTATCTGGCACACACCCATGCTGCGGGTGGGAACAATGTTTGGGCCCCAGGAGTGTGTATATTACGTGTGTCACACAGACTTAGCCACCTGCCTACTGTCCAGGGCTCATCCCTCATTCACGTGGGGCAGGACAGTCATGCCTACTCCAGGCCATAAAATACACTCTGTATTCCCACTCCCGTGTATCAGCTGACAAGTTGTGCTCAGTGATATGTCCCCTCAGGTGTCTGCCTCTGTGTCAGTGTGCTGTGACTTCGTTGTCAGGACTACTGGGGTGTTTCTCGTTTGGGGCTCAGCATGCCACCGGAGATGTGAATATAGGAGATGATACTTGTGTGACACATAGGTGTTTGATCACCTGAACGTGCAGATTGGGATATGCGAATGTGAAGTTCAGGCAGCTGTTTCCCATTCACAGCACATTGTGAGGTGCTCAGGTTCAGAGGGTTGTGTTACAGGTCTCCCATATGTCCAATTGGTATGACGTGGACAGATAAGGGTTCAGATGATGTGGTGTGTGGGGGATGTACATGTGCACTTGTTCAGCTCCAGGACTTGCATTCCCCATGACCTACTATTGTGACACAGTGCAGACTGTTGTTGTCTGGCTGCCCTGCCCATGTGACTGGAGACAGTGATGTATGACTTAGCAGGCATGCCTGTGCCATGGCATGAAACTTCATATGAGTGATCCTGCAGGGGAGTGACGTGTGCTACATGCACACCATTGTGGCAATGACTATCAGGACATGGGTGCATCATGGTGTCTGTCGCTGGTATGCATCACATGCATTTCAAAGTTGACTCTGGGCATCCCTTTATCCGGACACCTGTACTGACTCAGTGGCAAGAGTTGTGATGTGTGCATGTTCACATGCTTCACCGTGTTCTCTGCACTGTCCAACTACTGTGTAGGTGGTGCATGTGTCCACACTGGTGTATTGCCATCCGACAGACACCAGACAGATGGGTGCAAGGCCAGGAGGGATGTGAGTGCCATGGTTGAACATCAGACTGACAATTGGGTTCCCCTACTCTGTTTGGGCACTTTTGGCAATGTTCAACTAAGGATGTCAGGGCTTGCTCTGTAATGTGCTGTACTTACTGTGGTGTGTGCGGTCAGTGCAGGTGACTGATGTTTGTCTGTTTCCCTTTTGTTTGCAGATACATCCACGGCCACAGGAGGGGACAGCTCCACGGACCAGGAGGAGCCGCAGAGCCAGACTGGGTCAGCAGCCGAGGAGTGGTCGGAGGGACCCAGTGGCACGGAGGGCGAGGGGAGCCACACTGAGGAGTCCTCAGCAGCACCCACCTCAGCTGAGGACCACAGCAGCTTGGAGGATGACTCCCTTGTGGAGGCGGGTGTCAGCAGCCACCACACTCCAGCTAGTGTTGCTGTCCCCGCCACCACCACCACCACCACCGCCCTCCCATCGGCTCCCATTCCCGAGGTCTGTGGAGGCTCCCATGTTCGGGAGCGTGTCTCCTTCGTGCCAGGCACCGCACCCCCTGCCCCTGTGTCCCCTGCTGCCCTGAGTGAGGAGTCTGTGTACCTCCTTCGCCAGCTCCATGTAGGGCAGACAGCGATGCTGAGTGTCCTCCATGCCCACACCACTCTGTTGACTCAGCTGACTCAGCTGTCGTTCATGGAGGGCATCTCATCGGGCATGTCTGCCCTACAGAGGAGCAATATGTCCATGGACTCCTCCCTGACGGCAGCAGTGTCCCTCCTCCAACAGTCCCTCGCCCCTCCTACCTCTGCCCCATCCACACTCCCCAGCACCTTACCTGTCCCAAGCACACACACACCGGCACAGGCACACACCAGCACAGACACAGGCAGCACACAGACACACACGCCAAAATCCAGACGCACACGCACGCACAGTCAGGGGACTGAAACCACACTCACAGGGGATGGGGCCCAGGCACACAAACTCGCATCCACGAGCACTGCGCAGTCCTCAGTTACCTCTCCCTCCAAGGCCCCTTCCCTTGCCTCACCTGCAACCCCAAAGACACAGCGGGTCTTCCTCAGTGACCTCGGCCTCTTCCCCTCCGATCCAGCTGATACAGCATTCAGGGGGAAGAGGAAGCCCACCCACACGGAGGGGAGTGCCCCTCGCCCCCAGACACCCTCCCCCAGGCGCAGACCGACTGAGGCACCCATCCGCAAGTCCCCCCGGACCCGGAAGAGCAAGACCCCGCCGCCGCCCTGCAGCTCAAGCACCAAGTCTCCTTCCTCCATCCCTCAGGCCCCCACTCCACAGGTGCCCCCACCACACCATGCCCCAGGTTCCCCCACCCACAGATACACCATCCCCAAAATGATCCGGCCTTCTCCCCCTGCCACTTGCTCTTCCGGCACCACACCCCCGCTGCGCAGGTCTGTGCCACTGGTGTGGAGATGGTGTCCTCCCCCTCTGTCCTGCCCACCTTACCTGAACCCCATTCTCCTCCCCTGGAGGTAGGCACTGCAGTGGAGTCCACTACCACCACGTCTGACTTGGGCACTGCAGTGGGGAACCTGTCCACTCCATCTGCACGGCCCACTGCAGTCGTGCCGGCACCCACATCATCTGAGTCATGCCCCCCAGTTGTGCCAGCACACACCATGTCAGACACCTCCACTGCAGTTGTCAGTGGCTCTCCAGCACCCACCACCCCTTCCCTGCCTCCTTCTGGTGAGCCCTGATCCTGTCCCTGCGGTGCCTGGCCTGCCCCCCTGTATGCCCCTCCGAGGGGATTGTCCCTGGTGTTAAGCAGTGCAGGCATGCATAGGGTGACATCTGCCACTGTCACCCTGTTTTGACTTTCAGTATGGACTGGCCATTGGTCTTTGTTTCTTTTTTCTTGACTTTAACCATTGGACTCACATGAGCTGAATAAAGCAACTTTCTGTTCTCTAGAGGTTTTGCTTCTGATGTACATGATGTTGATGATCCTAACCGTGCCCTTGCTGCAGTGATGGTGATTTTTGGTCTCATGAAAATGAAGTGTTACTGTGCAGGAACCCATGTGGTCCACGGGTAATGTGTCCTATCCTGTAGTGTATACATGTCATCCTTAGCAGCATATGAGGGTGTCATGTTTTCAGTTTTTGGCAATGGGATTTCCTACTTACATTTGCAATATCACATCTGTGGCTTACACCCCTGCACATCTGTTGTGCTTGCCATTGTTAAATGTGTCTACTTCCCTGACCGTGTGGCCATCTCCACTGGACATGCAAGTTTGGACATCAATGGGGAAGGACTCATCTGTGTTGTCAGTGCAACTTGCTATACATGTGTGTTGGATCTGTGCTGATGATTTCGGTGACACTCCCATGACCAGGCTGATATGACGGGAGCCTTCATTTCATGCTAATTGTTGACTGTGTGACCAAGTGTTCTGCTGACATGATGGAGCCCTACTGAGGCAACATATGGCACAGCTTTCCTCACACAGGAGTGGAGTCCCCTCATGGCAGTGTGTAATCCTGTGACATTGCCTGAGCCCAAGCTGTGAGCATGTCTGTGTGTGTTCACTTCCATTTTGCTGTGCATGCTGGGATCCCTAGTGATGTTCCTGTTTGTGATGCTTGCTGAGTTGACCTATGTTCCCCCCAAGTCTTCTCCCTGGGTTCTCTGTGATGTGGGTGCATGGCACATTACTGGTCATCAGGGTGTCACCCATAGGTGTGTTTGCTGTCAGGGCTGAGTTTGTGGGCAAACGCAGATGGGACACAGTCAGGATTCCCCTTGGCACTTGTTGTTTACACCTGTCATGTAATTTCCAGTTTGTGTTAGCTTTCAGTGACTGTGGCACGTTGTGTGTGTGACTGCTGGCACTCCTCAGGGTCAGGGCTGCAATGTTGGTAGTTGTCTATGTGTGTTCTTTGTGGGTGACCTTGGCTTCTTCATTGGTGTGTGACTGTGGCTGGGATCCCATTGGTTGGTGTGGTATTGCCGTCATGTCCATGTACAGCGTAGTGTCCAGTGTGTCAGACATTCAGGAGTCTTGTTGAGTGGCCATGTGTGATGTGTTTCTGCACCTTAGTTCCCACCACCCCCCATGGGATTGTCATGGGTGCATGTGCAATGTCACCAGTGCATGTGAGCTTCACTGCTGCACATTGTTGGAGGTCAAGGTGTGTGGTGTTGAGTGTGTGCAGATGAGAGTTGTTGCCCGGCTAGAACCCTGCCTCCATGTTGGCCTTGGCTTACTGGCCGTGCTGATTGATTTATGCTTGTGTAGGTGTGATGGTAGTTTGTTGCTCAGGACACATGACTGTGGTTCACAGTGTGAACGACATCTAGCTTTGTCATCACAGTGGGATTGTCATGCAGCCCAGGGTCACCACATTGTGGGGACCCTGGGGGTAGTGCTGTGGTGTGTCTGTGTCTTGCTGTGTCAGTTGCTGTTCCTACATGCTTGTGTGACATGTGTGATTTGTGCTCCCTCTCATCTAACAATGCCTGATTGCCCACATAGGGGATTTGGATCCATGAGTTACTTTTGTGTGGCACTGTATGTGCATCTGTGTAATTGGTATTCAGGCCTCATCATGTGTTGTGTGGTTGCCTGGGGACACTGGCACCCCCCACCCCCTCACCTGTTGTGTTTGATGTGCAGTGTGGGGCTGCCTGTTTGTGTTTGTGCATTTGCACCACTGCATTGGCATATCTTTAGTGTGCCATTGCCTGTATGTTGTTTGGTGGGTTTCACCTGCTGTCCCTGGGACTCCTAGGTCATCAGTCAGCACAATGATCATTGTTTGTGTGTCCCATTGCTGCCATGGTATGGTATTTGTTCACCTCACATCTACAGTCTCCACAGGATATCTACATTTGTGTGCCCATTGGTGCAAATATGTGGGTCTGCATTATGATGGTCACTTCTGTCATTGTGTCACTGATGAATGTTGACAGTGTCAGCCCCCATGGGTGATGTTTGTCTGCACATGGCCAAAGGTATGTCTTCTTTGCACTGCACTGTATGCCTCACCCAATATATGTTGCTATGGGACACAAGCACTACTTTGCCACTGATGTGTTTGTTGTTCTGTGACCAGGAATCATCCATGCAGTTTTGCATTTGCAGCTTTTTCAATGTCAACACTTACATTTTGATCACTGTGATGATGGGGGTTTAGACCACATTGCCACAATGTTCAAAATGTGCTTCAGCTATGGACCCCACACTTACATTTTGGTCATTGTGATGATGGGGGTTGGACCCCATTGCCACAATGTTCAAAATGTGCTTCAGCTATGGCCCCACACTTACATTTTGGTCACTGTGATGATGGGGGTTTAGACCCCATTGCCACAATGTTCAAAATGTGCTTCAGCTATGGACCCCACACTTACATTTTGGTCACTGTGATGATGGGGGTTTAGACCCCATTGCCACAATGTTCAAAATGTGCTTCAGCTATGGACCCCACACTTACATTCTGGTCACTGTGATGATGGGGGTTTAGACCCCATTGCCACAATGTTCAAAATGTGCTTCAGCTATGGACCCCACACTTACCTTTTGGTCACTGTGATGATGGGGGTTGGCTCCATTGCCACAGTGGTCATGGTCTGCTTGCATTGTGGAGGCCACACACATTTATGTGTGACACATGTGATGTGGGTCACATTGTATGTTGAAAGTCATGTTCAGTGTTGTAGGCATTTGAAACAGTCTACACACGCTTGTCATGGTGTTGGGGGATGTGTTTTTCTTGCATTCAGTAGGTTGTAGTGTGCTGGTTGTGTCATGCATTGTCCATCCTATGAGTGGGGGTGGTGTTGGTGGTAGGCATCCAGCCCCCAATGGTTAGGGGTGGTAGTAGTGGTAGGCATCTGGCACCCCCTGGGTAGGGGTGGTGGTAGTGGTAGGCATCCAGCCCCCCATGGGTAGGGGTGGTGTGGGTGGTAGGCATCCAGCCCCCCCTGGGTAGGGGTGGTGGTAGTGGTAGGCATCCAGCCCCCCCTGAGTAGGGGTGGTAGTAGTGACAGGCATCCAGCCCCCCATGTGTAGGGGTGGTGGTAGTGGTAGGCATCCAGCCCCCCATGGGTAGGGCTGGTGGTGGTGGTAGGCATCCAGCCCCCCATGGGTAGGGGTGGTGGTAGTGGTAGGCATCCAGCCCCCCCTGAGTAGGGGTGGTAGTAGTGGTAGGCATCCAGCCCCCCATGGGTAGGGGTGGTGGTAGTGGTAGGCATCTAGCCCCCCATGGGTAGGGGTGGTGTGGGTGGTAGGCATCCAGCCCCCCATGGGTAGGGTTGGTGGTAGTGGTAGGCATCCAGCCCCCCATGGGTAGGGGTGGTGGTAGTGGTAGGCATCCAGCCCCCCATGGGTAGGGGTGGTAGTAGTGGTAGGCATCCAGCCCCCCTGAGTAGGGGTGGTAGTAGTGGTAGGCATCCAGCCCCCCTGAGTAGGGATGGTAGTAGTGGTAGGCATCCAGCCCCCATGGGTAGGGGTGGTGGTAGTAGTAGGCATCCAGCCCACCATGGGTAGGGGTGGTGGTAGTGGTAGGCATCCAGCCCCCCTGAGTAGGGGTGGTGGTAGTGGTAGGCATCCAGCCCCCCATGGGTAGGGGTGGTGTGGGTGGTAGGCATCCAGCCCCCCCTGGGTAGGGGTGGTGGTAGTGGTAGGCATCCAGCCCCCCATGGGTAGGGGAGGTGGTAGTGGTAGGCATCCAGCCCCCCATGGGTAGGGGTGGTGGTAGTGGTAGGCATCCAGCCCCCCCTGAGTAGGGGTGGTAGTAGTGGTAGGCATCCAGCCCCCCATGGGTAGGGGTGGTGTGGGTGGTAGGCATCCAGCCCCCCCTGGGTAGGGGTGGTGGTAGTGGTAGGCATCCAGCCCCCCATGGGTAGGGGTGGTGTGGGTGGTAGGCATCCAGCCCCCCCTGGGTAGGGGTGGTGGTAGTGGTAGGCATCCAGCCCCCCCTGAGTAGGGGTGGTAGTAGTGACAGGCATCCAGCCCCCCATGGGTAGGGGTGGTGGTAGTGGTAGGCATCTAGCCCCCCCTGAGTAGGGGTGGTATTAGTGGTTGGCATCCAGGCCCCTATGTGTGTATGTGGCATTGGTGATAGCCATCCCGCCCCTATGGTGCTGCTGTTGCTGGTGTAAGTAATTTCTGCATCCCTATGTGTGTGTGTTGTCTGTCGGGTACGTGTGGTTTGTTTGTGTGGTGGGTGTCCGACTTACCTTCTGCGCCATACGCGTCCGTACCAGTTCCGGTAATAGATGTAGAGTATTGGTAGGATCTGCGCGATGGGATTCATGGTTGGTTCGTCTCGTTCGTCTTTCTCTTTGCTTCGCCTCGTCCTTGTCGCTGGCGTGTTTGTCTCGTAGCCGTGGATCGTCTTGTGGCGCGAATCGGAGCTTATGTGCGCCTCTCCCGGATGCTTTGACGTGCCGTGCGTAGCGACGGGTTCGGCACATACGAAAGGCGCATCGTACTAGTCCGGCCGGACGGGGCTGCATTTGGGCTTCCGTGCGACTCGATTCTGCGTTTCCGGATCCGCATCGGTCGGAGAACAGGAGCTGTATTGGGTGAGTGCGACTGGGTCGGGATTTAGGCAGTTATGCGCATCGTACTTGCTCGTTCGGACGTATGTGCGAATCGGTCGGGAAACACGCATTCGCCTGCTTTTTGGGAACTGCAATCAGGCAGAAAGAAAACAATATTCATGACATGTTCAGTCGAACAGCCACTCCCAGAGACAATTCAGCCTACTAACAACTAAGCCCGGGCGGAGTTCGCGTAGCCACGCTACGCAAGCCTATGCAAAGCAACAAAAAACCTCTGCAACGCTACGCGGAGTTACGCAAGCATGCGGAGTTGCTTGTTCCGCATGCTCGCGTATGCTCACACATGCTCGCAAGATGTTTTTGACATTTGGCACCGCGGATTGCGTGTTCGGGGGGAAATATTGCACGAACTTCACCTCATGGTCACCAATGGGCGCTGCCATCTTGTTTTCCTACCCTTTGCATGGTTATGGGGCCTGTTTTTCATCCCTCTCTAATCTTTTCAATCCTTTGTTTTTTACACTGTTTTTCTGATCTTTTTTATTTATTATCTATCCCTCTCTCTCCCTAAGTGTATATTTTGCATTTTATTTCTACTTTTACTGCGTTTTTTCTACTGTTTTATATTACTTGCTTTTTTACTTTCCTACTTCTTCTCCTGACTTTATTTTTTACTCCTACATTTTCATTTCCGCCCCCTGCCCACCCAGAACCATAGCTAAGGCTACTACTACCTCTAGAAGTAAGAAGGGGAAGGCCAAAGCTACTGCTGCGCCTGTAACCAAGAGCTGCCTTCCTTGCGGCAGACGGCGCCAGGAAGGGGTGCAGCCCCTGGGCCCTTTTCTCCGAGGCGGAGGTGGCCGCCCCTGTTTTTTTTGTACAGCGCCACCTCCCCTTAACCTTGGCAGCAGGCGGCAGGCCTGGCTCCGGCTACGCTGGTGGGCGAGGGTGCGCTGAGCAGTGTTTCGCTGCTCTGGGGTCTGGCGCACCCATAACCAGCGGACTCACCAGTAGTCAGACATCTTGGACCGGGAGCAGGACCTGCTGGACCTGCTAGGTGTTGAGGTCGTGGGGCTTGGTGAGTAGCTAAATATAGTAGTATTGTGTGTTCTGTTCTGTGTTATTGTGAATATTAATTTTTTCCCAAATAGCAAGAATGCTGCTGCTTACATGCAGGTAAGTTACGTTTAAAAATCTTATATTATGTGATTGTTATTCTTCTAGACACTAGACAAGTGCTCGGCGCTACTAATCTTACTTGTTTGCAACTTTGCGCTCGCCTGGGCTGATTATGTAAGAGAGTTTAGAGAACTTAAGTTAGGTAATGCTAGCGAGACTCCAGTCCTTTCCTTTGTCCTGTCACTAAGATAGTGGTGGATTGGTAGGTAGTTTAGTTACATAGGGCCCAATTCACAGAACTAATCTGGGACAAAATCCTAAACTTACTACTTTTGTTATTCACAGAAGGCATTTAGTAGTAGTAAAGTTAGGATTTTGTCTTAAGTTTGACTTAAGAAAAACTTAAGACAGACTTAAGACAGACTTAAGACAGACTTAAGACAAACTTAAGACAGACTTAAGACAGACTTAAGACAGACTTAAGACAGACTTAAGACAAAATCCTTTACTTTACTACTAAATGCCTTCTGTGAATACCAAAAGCAGTAAGTTTAGTATTTTGTCTCAGATTAGTTCTGTGAATCGGGCCCTTAGTATTAGTTGGTAATTTTTTAGCGTTCCGCGTGACGCATCCTCCATCACGTCACGTGCTGCTGACTCCAGTCCTTAGTAGAACCTTTTGTAGTTTGTTAGTGAGTGAGTAATATAGCAACTCATCAGCACATCAGCAGCAACCAACCAACAATCTGGTGTATGCAATAAGCATGCGTCCAACTATGCATTTTTGAGGACTAAAATAAATGGAAATGCAGACTTAGTGAACAATTGGCCCGTCAAAGGGGGTTGATTCATTGATGATTTCGAATGAGATTGAAATATATTTTTGGCAATTCGTTTCCAATGTCTTTGGAATAGGCGGGCTAGGTGGTACTTAGGTTTAGGATTCTGGAATCAGAATGGAACACTGGATTAATAAATAATAACTAGATGGTCTGCGATACTACTAGTAGATCAGATTAGATAGGTCAATTTTCTTGCAATTGTTGTTTCCTGTCCAAAAATGTCTTTAGAGCGTTTTTTAAAATATTTTATTTGTTTCACACCAATCATCAATGTTTGTCTCCTTATTATATCTTACATGATCAGCACCCAGGGGCAAGAAGACGGGGTCTGAGGCGGGAGCTGGAGATGCCTCCATGGGCCAGGACTGCTCCTCTACTGAGGGCTCTGCTCCTGGCCCCAGTAAGTCCTCCTGTTGTTAATTTTAATAATTATATTTCCCTAACTTTTACTGCACCTCATTTGTTCCGAACTATTTTTTCAGTTTCCTAATTATATTTTTTACCAAATCTTCTTTGATCTATCTGTTTCTAAATTCTTGTTATTCCTGCCTCTAACTGCCTCTGACTCTGTACTACTACTGTTAGTCTGTCTGCAGCTTGCCCAGTTGGCCACTCTTTATTTTTTTTAAAGTTTTAAAACTCATATTCGCCAATACCTCTAGCCACTGAGTCCAGTCCTTTGGGTTGTCCTCTTCCTAATCTTGAGAGGCTTTTCAACAATTGCCACCAACAAAATGCCCAACCAGATATTTTATTATTTTTGATACTACTGTCTACTCTACTCTAGTACCCGATTTGTAGTACTAGTGATGTATGTGGTGTATGTATGTATTGTATTAACTATTTTCGATCTTGCTAGTGAAAAAGAATAAATAGGGGGAGGCGTATATGGCATCTAAAAAATGTGTAATGTTTTTTCTAGGCGTACTGACACCAGTGCCGGGGCCAGCGGCGGGGAAGGCAACGCCAGCCAGGAGGGATCAGCAGATGCGGCAGCTGCTGCAGGGGTGGGTGAGCCAGCAGCAATGGTGGGCGGTGGTAAGTTATACTTATATTCCTTACTTTTTGACAATAGTAACACACTCGCTGCAAGGGTGTACACTGTACTGTTGTTGTGAACAACGGTTGAAGAAGACACCATTTACTTAGCATTTGCAATATCATTAGCGGCGGGAGTTGAGTAACTAATTGCTTCTTCTATCTGACTTCAACTCAGCTGGGAAAGTTTTATGAAGAAAACTAAGAGTCAGACGACCTTGATGGATGGGTTGAATGAAAAGGGAAAGAAGGATGGAAGGAGGAAGGTCGGGCGACATGTAATATATGACTGGCAGAGAAGGATGTGTGGGATGCATAGGTGGCTGATAGGAATCGGATGCATGGGTGGTTGAAGGATGGGTGGAAGGTGAAAGAAAAGATGCCTGCCTGGGTGGGTGAAACTGTATGGGTGATGGGAAAATCCTCTGGGGGGTTTCATGGGTCAAACTCAAAGGCAAGCAAGGAAGGACGCATGGGTGGTGGTTTAAAAAAATAATAAATGTATGTTGTTGGTGAAACTAAGGTTTGTTGAGAGATTAAGAAGAATGATAGACATGTTTACTTTGAATGGATGGATGCCTGGATGGTATTCAATCATCATAGCATAGGTGGAGACTGTCACAGGATGAAGAGTCTTTGAAGAGAATGTAAAAGAAAAATAAACCACGCCGAGTAGCAAAGCCAAGGAGAATAGATTAGGATTAGAATTAAAAAAATATAATGCTAGAAGAGCAATGCAATGATTGATAAATGGAATAATCTCTGGGAAGAGAAACAACAGGACTGTTTTTTTTCAAAGTTTTTGATTCAAGGTTATATTTCAGAATACTCCCTTGACTCACAGTAGTTAGCAAGCACAGTGTATATATTGTGTATGTATGTTAACAAGCGCCTCCTTCCGACTCCGAGGCCCACTCCCTACCTATGTCATTTTTGACTGTGTCAGCCTGCCATGGGTGGCCTATTGGCTGCATGGTTACACAATCAATCAAAAGTACCTCATGTCGACCCATATATAATCAATGATCATTTGGATCAGATATCATCTGCTTTGTTGTAGTAGTCAGGGTGAAGGTGAAATTGAGCAGTTGCCATTGATGCAACAGAGTATGGCCATAAAAGAAAAATAAGATAATTGTGTAGTTGTAGACTACAGCTTCTCCACCTGCAGACAGTAGTGAATAAAAATAACGTGAGTCTGCGACACAAGTATGTTTGTCTAGGGCACAAGCTGACTGAGCTGGCATGCCTACAAGAAGGTTAATTTAGCTAAACAAGAGAGAGAGAAGAAGACTTGTCTACTTCATAGGGCCTAGTAGTAGTAATTATAAACACAATTAGGTCTGACCCCTATAGAACAGAAACTTTCATACTTTTAGAATCTATAGGGAGTTTAACGTAAGACTTTCAACTTCCCAAGCTAGTCCCAACTACTATCCATGGCTGCAATTCCTTGCTGTTCAATTTAAAAAGAAAATGTCAATAACCACAACATATACACAAAACCCAGTGGTTTCAAAATCTCACATAAATGTGTACAAAAAATGTGAAATGAGGCCAGAGAGCACCTCGCGTACGCAAATCCAAGGAGCTGCTGGATGGTACTCACCAGTATGCCCACGTTATCATCATCGGTTGCTTTCGTGGCCTCAAAAAAAGGTTGTGTGCCTAAAATACCTCAAAGGTGAGAAATCAAAACAGTGAAACACAAACATTGTGTGTGACAGCTAGCACTGAGATTACAAAATTCACTCAGTGCCCACTGGTCCCCAACCGTGAAAAGAGAACATTTATTCTCGCAAATAAAAATGGGGTACCACTCACATACAAGACATCCTTTATTGAGTGTTGTGAGTGTCCTCAAGTTAAAAAAGGCATGTATATGGCCACTTTCACTCACAGAAGGCCAACATGTTTCGCTGCCAGACATTTTAGGCAACTTCGTCAGGGCTGTCGGGGAAACCAGCCTTCACCTCGTTCCTTTAACACACCTGTGGTTATTGACAAAATTAAAAAGAGAAGAAAGTGCCAATCATGAATAAACCCTGTATCCATCATACTTCTTAGATACCCTCTCTCAAACAAAAGAGGACCCTACACACAGTCGTATATTTACCGAATAGTTGCTGTCGTCCCTCGTACCTGCAACCACCTTCAGTAAAAGGTACCGCGCCAAATGGTCGCGTACCACCTTCCGACTGCAATTGTCAGTCTCCACCTGTAATCACACATATCTTGAGTGGCTCATGTGCAACTACATTGTCTAGACACACTCTCTTTCAATGCGTTCACTGCATCACCCTAAAATCACTTCCCCTTTTCTTAAAAACGAACAGTCTCAAAAGGACCCTTAACCAATATGGGCCGAATTCTCTTTCAGGTGTCTGTGGTATGACTATGAAGCATCCCCTCTTTTAGCGAGTCATCGTCTTGCACAAACCAAGTCCCAATATTTACAATATTTACAAACTCATGGTGCCGCACCAGCTACTCGCCTGTTGTTCAATGATGTCATCGCGCCAAGTCCCCTGTGCACCTTAATACATCATTAGACCCCTTGCTACAACACTCAGGGCTCCGATACACCATACTGCTCAACCTGCCACAATGATGGTATCTCTGCCCTCTGCATGCGACCTGCGTATGCCTGTATGGAGTCTAGCTACATTTTCAATCAGCCCCTCGCATAGAACCATCTTACCGCACTCGCGTGGTGGCCACGGGTTCACTCTACCATTCCGATCACCCAATACAGACACAATCTTGTTTTTTAATGGCGCCCGGGCCCGACAACACGTGATGCCGAAGCCACACCCCGGGAACTTCTTCCCAACTCTAACATCACCAACATGGCGGCCATCTTAAAATGGTGCAACCTCACACTAAGACTGTCTGTAACCTCCCCGTTAAGGCCCTGACAGTTATTCTACGGGGCTTATACCTTTCGTTGCAGAAGTATGAGAGGTGATTTAAAGGTCAAAAAACGAAATAGAATATTTAAATTTCGATTCAGACACATTCTTTTTTTATTTAAAAAAAATATCTATATGGAAAGGAGTCTTTTTTCGGGGAAACAGGGGGCAGCCACTAACACTTTGTATGCCAATCCACAAATATTGAATCTTTAAAGTAGGGATTCTTCTAATCGGATCTCAAATAGCCTTACTGTTTACCTATTTTATTCCATTCAATGGAACCATTCAGGCCCACTCTATTCACTTTTTCAGTAAAAATCCATTTCGCTTCTTTTCTGGCCAAAATATCATCAATATTGTATTTCTCACCCTCCACATTTCCAACACTACCCACCTCAGATCCCTGAGGTCATGTTTTGATTCCTGGAAGTGTTGGACAAGGCGTGTGGTCAGTTTTCCTGCTTTTTAAGTGCTCAAAGGCTCTTGTATCCGCACCTTAACCTTTTGTGATGTAAGACCTATGTAGTGCAACCCACACCCACATGTAATTCTGTAGATGACATGTGTGGTGTTGAAATTACTAAACTTGTTAAGGTACCACGACTCGCCACTTACAAGTTGGACACTCTTTGTCTCTTCAGTTAGTCCACAAACCGAACATCCGCCACACCGGTAGTGTCCAGTCGGTACGCCAGACTCCTTCTTCTGTTGGACCGGTCGTGTGTGAACCAATTTGTCTTTCAAATTAGGAGCCCTTCTAAAGGCAAACCTATGGGGTGGCATTCTCTTCCCCCCTGTGTCCAACAACGGCCAGTGTTTCCGTATTATCTTTCTGATCTTGGTAGATAAGGGGTCAAAAGTTGTTACCACAGGCACGCACTGATCTTTCTGTTTGTCCGACCTTTCCAATAATGCTTCACGGGGTGTATTAAGAGCACGTTTCCGGGCTTTCTTAACCACATTATTGGGATTCCCTCTATTCTTTAATTTCAGAACTAGGTCTTCAGATTGATCCATGAATGCTCCCGTCGAGGAGCAATTCCTCCGATATCTCAAAAACTCCCCCACAGGCAAGTTGTCACGCAGAGCTCTGGGGTGGAATGATCGATAGTGCAGCAGAGAGTTACGATCAGTGGGCTTCTGATGAACGGCCGTCACTAATCCATTCCTCTCTGCTGAGATAACCACATCTAGATATACAGCTGAATCTTTACTGATGCTCTAAGTGAACCATAAGCATTCATCTTGTGCATTCAGCCATGATAGAAATTCCAGAAGCCGGGCCTCTGACCCAGTCCAGATACAGAGGACATCATCTAAAAACCTCTTCCAGAGAGAAATATTCTCCTGGAAGGGATTAGAGGCATGATAAATCACATTCTCCTCGAACTGGCCCACATAAATGCAGGCCAGACTCGGCGTGAATGTAGCCCCCATTGATGTTCCTGACACCTGGAGATATATCTGATCCTTATATGCAAAGAAGTTTCTAGTCAGAGCTAATTCTATGCATTGCAATATGAAAGATTGAGGGACATCATAGAACCATTCCAATGCCCCAAGAGCATGCGCTGCTGCCACTAGCGTTGCATCCTGGGGTATGCTGGTATACAAGGACTCAATGTCTATTGTTACCAGCAGTTGAGTGGATGGATCATACTCAACTGCATTCCGAATGTTCAATACATCAGTGGTGTCCTGCACAAATGATGGTTGTGTGATTACAGACTCCCTCAAAAAAAAGTCCGCAAACTGGGACAAGGGCTCCAATACTGATTGAATCCCTGACACAATCAGGCGCCCCGGTGGGGGCCGCTCTGCTTTGTGGATCTTCAGCAAGATGTAGAATGCCGGCATTCTAGGTCTTACATTCACAAGGAAGTCGGCCTCTTTGTAGGTTACCCACTTTTTCTCCTTAACGTCCGCCACCAGGGCCCCGATAGTCTTTTGAAGTTGGATAGTTGGATCACGTGCCAGTGGCTGGTAGTTAGTCCTCACTCCAAGAAGCCTCAAGACTTCTGTCTCGTACTCCTGCGTATTGAGTACTTCCACTGCACCGCCTTTATCGGCTTGCTTAATTGTTATTGACTTATTGTCCTGTAATGACTTTACCGCCATCCAATCAATTCTACTCATATTGCAAGTGTAGGATGTATCTTGTGGCAAGTCACAAGATACGTACGCAAACCCAAGGAGCTGCTGGATGGTACTCGCCAGTATGCCCACGTTATCATCATCGGTTGCTTTCGTGGCCTCAAAAAAGGGTTGTGTGCCTAAAATACCTCAAAGGTGAGAAATCAAAACAGTGAAACACAAAAATTGTGTGTGACAGCTAGCACTGAGATTACAAAATTCACTCAGTGCCCACTGGTCCCCAACCGTGAAAAGAGAACATTTATTCTTGCAATTAAAAATGAGGTACCACTCACATACAAGACATCCTTTATTGAGTGTTGTGAGTGTCCTCAAGTTAAAAAAGGCATGTATATGGCCACTTTCACTCGCAGAAGGCCAACATGTTTCGTTGCCAGACTTTTTAGGCAACTTCGTCAGGGCTGTCGCCTTCACCTCATTCCTTTAACACACCTGTGGTTATTGACAAAATTAAAAAGAGAAGAAAGTGCCAATCATGAACAAACCCTGAATCCATCATACTTCTTAGATACCCTCTCTCAAACAAAAGAGGGCCCTACACACAGTCGTATATTTACCGAATGGTTGCTGTCGTCCCTCGTACCTGCAACCACCTTCAATTTAAATATTCTATTTCGTTTTTTGACCTTTAAATCACCTCTCATACTTCTGCAACGAAAGGTATAAGCCCCGTAGAATAACTGTCAGGGCCTTAACGGGGAGGTTACAGACAGTCTTAGTGTGAGGTTGCACCATTTTAAGATGGCCGCCATGTTGGCGATGTTAGAGTTGGGAAGATGTACCCGGGGTGTCGCTTCGGCGTCACGTGTTGTCGGGCCCGGGCGCCATTAAAAAACAACATCGGCGTCTGTATCGGGTGATCAGGATGGTAGAGTGAACCCATGGCCACCACGTGAGTGCGGTAAGATGGTTCTATGCGAGGGGCTGATTAAAAATGTAGCTAGACTCCATACAGGCATACGCAGGTCGCATGCAGAGGGCAGAGATACCATCATTGTGGCAGGTTGAGAAGTATGGTGTATCGGAGCCCTGAGTGTTGTAGCGAGGGGTCTAATGCTGTATTAAGGTGCACAGGGGACTAGGCGCGATGACATCATTGAACAACAGGGGAGTAGCTGGTGCGGCACCATGAGTTCGTAAATATTGTAAATATCGGGACTTGGTTTGTGCAAGACGATGACTCGCTAAAAGAGGGGATGCTTCATAGTCATACCACAGACACCTGAGAGAGGATTCGGCCCATATTGGTTAAGGGTCCTTTTGAGACTGTTTGTTGTTAAGAAAAGGGGAAGTGATTTTAGGGTGATGCAGTGAACGCATTGAAAGAGAGTGTGTCTAGACAATGTAGTTGCACATGAGCCACTCAAGATATGTGTGATTACAGGTGGAGACTGACAATTGCAGTCGGAAGGTGGTACGCGACCATTTGGCGCGGTACCTTTTACTGAAGGTGGTTGCAGGTACGAGGGACGACAGCAACCATTCGGTAAATATATGACTGTGTGTAGGGTCCTCTTTTGTTTGAGAGAGGGTATCTAAGAAGTATGATGGATACAGGGTTTGTTCATGATTGGCACTTTCTTCTCTTTTTAATTTTGTCAATAACCACAGGTGTGTTAAAGGAACGAGGTGAAGGCTGGTTTCCCCGAGAGCCCTGACGAAGTTGCCTAAAAAGTCTGGCAACGAAACATGTTGGCCTTCTGTGAGTGAAAGTGGCCATATACATGCCATTTTTAACTTGAGGACACTCACAACACTCAATAAAGGATGTCTTGTATGTGAGTGGTACCCCATTTTCAATTGCGAGAATAAATGTTCTCTTTTCACGGTTGAGGACCAGTGGGCACTGAGTGAATTTTGTAATCTCAGTGCTAGCTGTCACACACAATTTTTGTGTTTCACTGTTTTGATTTCTCACCTTTGAGGTATTTTAGGCACACAACCTTTTTTTGAGGCCACGAAAGCAACCGATGATGATAACGTGGGCATACTGGCGAGTACCATCCAGCAGCTCCTTGGGTTTGAGTACATGAGGTGCTCTCTGGCCTCGTTTCACATTTTTTGTACACATTTATGTGATAGTTTGAAACCACTGGATTTAGTGTATATGTTGTGGTTATTGACATTTCCTTTTTAACTTGAACAGCAAGGAATTGCAGTCCATGGATAGTAGTCGGGACTAGCTTGGGAAGTTGAAAGTCTTACGTTAAACTCCCTATAGATCCTAAAAGTATGAAAGTTTCTGTTCTATAGGGGTCAGACCAAATTGTGTTTATAATTGGTGGAGTGGGGGGCGGTCTGACTTCTTCAATCCCCCTTTGCTCCCTTATGTGTATATGACCTAGTAGTAGTAATGCCTGAAACACCCACAAATGCTAGAGGCCGAGGAAGTGGGAGGATAGTATACCACAAATGTTATGTTCTGTGCTTGCTAGTGCTTCTGTGCCACTAAGTGTAAAATTCATTAATTTTGTGTTACTGTTTTGCTAAGAGTATTGGTTACAATTGTCTTTTTTCTTTCTTGATATAGCTACTCCTTCCCAACCAAAAGCACAAGCGTTACCAAACAGGAAGGAGTTAGCAGCCATGGCCCGGCGGCGGAAGCTGGAGTCCATCTGCACTGAATATCGGCGGCTGGTGGCTCTGTCGGAGGAGGAGGAGGCGGCAGCAGCTGCTGCCTCCTCCAATGCCCCGGGCCCCAGCCAGACCACCCCAGTGGTATGGCGCCACAGCCTGGCGACCGCCCGCCGCTCTTCATTGAACACTGCTGCTGTTTTGCTAAGAGTATTGGTTACAATTGTCTTTTTTCTTTCTTGATATAGCTACTCCTTCCCAACCAAAAGCACAAGCGTTACCAAACAGGAAGGAGTTAGCAGCCATGGCCCGGCAGCGGAAGCTGGAGTCCATCTGCACTGAATATCGGCGGCTGGTGGCTCTGTCGGAGGAGGAGGAGGAGGCGGCAGCAGCTGCTGCCTCCTCCAATGCCCCGGGCCCCAGCCAGACCACCCCAGTGGTATGGCGCCACAGTCTGGCGACCGCCCGCCGCTCTTCATTGAACACTGCTGCCCCTCCCCCCTGTGGATGCAACTTCAAAGCATTCAAGTGCCACATGCGCCTCCGGATGGCGTGCCTAGAGGAGCGGATAAAGGTCCTGGAGAGTAACCAGTGAGCCCGCCGCTAGAACTCCGTCGCCTTGCCCCTTTTTTAATCTTTTTTTTGGTGGGTGGGAATTGGGCGTTGGGGAAAAGTTGGGGTTTATATTTATTATTTATGGACAATGGAGCAGACATTGGACTCTTTCTTTAGCTTTGGACATTGGTTGGGGTTAGGGAGAGGGGTGGGTCAGGTGTTGTGGGATTTTTCCAATAATTTATTTTGTTAGGGGAATAAATTATTTATACTTTGTTAGAAATGGGGGTCTCTAGTTGGCAATGGTTTGCACCTTTGTCCAAATAGGGACCCTTGCTTCTAGTCAGGGAAAGGGGGGTACACTCCTGAAATAACCCCTGCTCACCCCCTTGGTAGCTTGGCACGAGCAGACAGGCTTATCTCAGAGGCAGTGTGTAAAGCATTTGTGAACACATACAGTAATACAGTGAAAACACTACAAAAGGACACCACACCAGTTTAGAAAAATAAGTAATCTTTATCTAGACTTAACACAAGACCAAGCGACAAAAATCCACAATACAGTAATCAAAAATATGACTTTCAAATGGTAGAAATAGCTTAGTTCAATGTAGATGGTAAATGCGACATTTTACTCTCAAAGTACCTTGGATGCGTAACGCAAAACAAACAAAAGGGTCGCAGGGAAGGTGATGCGTCGGTTCCTTGCTTCGGGGGAGGTGATGCGTCGGTTCCTTACTGCAGCGCAGGGGAGGTGATGCGTCGGTTCCTTACCGGAGAGGAGGTGATGCGTCGGTTTCTTACTGCGCACCGGTTACGATGCGACAAGAGGGCGCCTCGATGCGATGCGACAATCCGGTGCGATGCAACAAAATGGCATCTTTGATGCGATGCGACAACGTGGATGCGATGCGTGCACGCCCGACGGCCGTGCGGCAAAATTGGTAGATTCTTGAGCCGCGACAGGCCCTGCAACATGCTTCTCTGGTGATGCGACGGCAACCTCTGCGGTGGCGACACGCTTCTCCGGTGATGCGACACGCTTCGTTGGTGATGCGACGGTGAACAGGTGCGGCAGCAACATGCTTCTTCGGTGATGCGACGGCAACTGCTGCGGCGGCGACACGCTTCTCCCTCGTTGCTTCGCGCTTCCAGCTCCCAGCGACACGCAGTCTCCAGAGGGCCCAAGACAACAGCAGGCACCTCACTGCAGGTAGAATTCCCAACAAGGAAATTCAGGGGGAGCTGGTGGTGAAGTCTTTGTGTCCCTGAGACTTCAGAACAGGAGGCAAGCTCAGCTTCAAGCCCTTGGAGATCTTCCTCAAGATAGTAAAGTACACACAAAGTTCCTTTTCTCCTTTCCTTGGCAATAAAGTAACCACTGCTGGCCAACCCCAAACAGCAAACAGCTCAGAGGCAGTAATCTTCCTTCAGCTTCTCCGGTTCTTCTCCTTGGCAAAGGTTCTTCTTGATTCCCAGAAGTGATCTAAAGTTCTGGGGTCTGGGCCCCAATATTTATAATGCAAAATCCCTTGTTCTCTGAAGGCAGAGAGTGTCTGTGCTCAGCCAAAACAAGTACTGTCCTCCCTGGTGCTGCTTCCTTGCAGGAGGTGGAAACAGCATTGTTGAAAGCAGACCTGGCCAAATTTAGCTGAAAGGAAATCTCCCCCCCCTACTCTCTATTCTATGAAGGCTCAGGCCAGTGAAAGGAAATCTCCTCCCCCTACTCTCTATTCAATGCAGGTCCTATTCAGCCCAGCCCTGACCCATCAGACTGCTGGAGCCAAGGCCCTCTCCAGCCCCCTGTCACTCACAAACCAGGCATGGAATACACAAACCTAGCGGAGCCATACTGGATGGTTAGGCAAGAAAATACCTACTTTCTAAAAGTGGAATTTTCAAACACAGAATGTAAAAATCACCCACACTAAAAGATGTATTTTAACATTCTGAGTTCACGCATACTAAACTTTATTTTCCAATCTTGTTCCTAGGGTCAGTTAGGATTATAAAATGTTATAATCAAACTGCCCATTCTGGCCTATGCAAACAGATGGCCTTGCAATAGTGAAAAACGAAATTGGCTGTAATTCACTATTAGGACATGCCACACACACCAGGGCATGTCCTACCTTTTACATACAATGCACCCTGCCCTTGGGCCTACATTAGGGGTGACTAATATGTAGAAAAGGGAAGGTTTAGGGACTGGCAAGTGGGTGCACTTGCCAAGTCAACATGGCAGTCCCAGACTGCACACAGGCTCTGCAATGGCAGGCCTCAGCCACATTTTACAAGCTGCTTCTGGGGGTGGCACAACCAGTTTGCTGTAACACTTTTCGCCCACCAGCAGCATTTGATTTGCAGGCCCTGGGCACACATGGTGCACTGCACTAGGGTCTGACAAGTAAATCAAATAAGCCAATCATGGAGTCACTAATACATTCCAACAATTTACAATAGGGAGCCCTTGCACTTTGGCACTGAATAGCAGTGGCAAAGTGCCCAAAGCATCTAGACCAGCAAAAACATAGCAAAAACACAGGAGGCAACAGCAAAAAATGGAAGGGAGACCCACGCCAATGGTGCCAGGTCTAACATACTTAAAGTTTACATACGATGTAAATGTTTTGTGGGGGGGTTACTCTTTTACTTCACACGGTTTCCTTTGCTGCTGCAGGGTCGCAGCCAGTTTTTGATTTAAATAATCTGCCGATAGTGTAACACACGAACAGATAGACACAGTACCCTCACTTGTGAGTGACTTGTCCTACTAGTACTGTCAGTCTCTCCTCCTAGTCTATGCAGTCTGCAACTGGACTCGGAAAGGTGTGGGTGTGTGAAATAATGAATTAATTTCCATATTATTAATTATGCCTCCCCAAACTTCTTCTCTTACCTGTGATTGATGTTTATTTATACTCAGGCAAAGCGATGACTGCATGATGATGATGGTTTGGTTTCCCAAGATGCCATGGTGGTGGTGGTAGTAGTAGTAGACACTGGCAGTAGCATCTGCAAAAAAAGAAAATGAGACAGTCAGTCACCTGAGGGAGACTCTGGAAGGAGTAGTAGAAGTACAGTACACAAGAAGACTGCCAAACAAGAAACCATGATGATGATAAGCAATGCTAAAGTAAAATAAAACATAATGGTGGCTGGGATAGCCTAGTACAAGTTACAAACTGTAGTTGTCTCGACCTATGAAGTGGACAAGCATAACCTTTAGTGCTGGAAGGATGATGAATCGATGCCGGCAATTAATTCTGATGGATTATGTTCCTCTGGAAAAAAATTGACTTTCAAATACTGAGCATGGGTGAGCAAGCAGAAGAAGATCCTCGCCCTGCCTTGAGTTAGTGTTGCTTTCACCACATCCGCCCCAGCAAGTGTGTGATCAATTATTGGTGTAAATTTAATTTTGTCACACCTCAATATAAATCACACAGCCCGGGGGAAGAGGGTTAGGGTTTGATGAATGGTTGGGAAGGGGTATTTGAGGGAAAGGTTTGACAAAGACAAACACTACACATGGACAACACACAATCTTGGCAGACGACCATTATAAATCTGTTAAGGGAGAAAAAGGAAATGCATGCATGATGATGACTTGATGGTTAATGATGAGTAGTACTAGACTAGTAGTACAGGGCAGCAGTATATTATTAATTATTAATTATTATTATTATGCAATTGCCCTGCCTGTCTGCCCCCAGAGAGACCCAAATTAAATAAATTTTATGTTCTGTTGTACCAGGCTTCCTTTTAAAGCTAGCAAGAAAATTAAAAAATGGCTGTAGGGGTCAACTATATAAGCAAACATAATAAACAACAACACACACAGTCGTAATGATTGAAGAGAAAAAATGAATCAAATTAAATAAAAGATGATGATACTATAAGTTACTATGCTACGGTCAAATTGGGAGTTGCATCTTGGCATTCCTCTTGGTCCTTCCTTCTATAGATGCTCCATCCGTCAATCTTGGGTGCCACTGCCTGCCTGGTGGATGCGGATTGGTAAGGTAAGTGTGAGTTGTTTTTCCCAGTATAGCACAGGTTAAAGGCCGGCCTGTAAGTGTAGATGGATAAACAAAAAGAATATTGAAAAATCAAGGAGAAAAGTAAAGTTAAAATGCATAAATTTAGGAGGAGTGCAACAAGAACACTTTCAGAGGCGGCATGGCTAAATAATGTCTACTCTGTTTCCAGCATTAACCTACAACAACAACAGGAGAGAGGCACACCCAACCTCCACTTAGCTTAGATTTTGATCCAGACAGCACTGAGCAGTGCACACATATACAGCAACATGGCATTTTCCAAATTAAGTAACTAAATCAATGCACCGCTGTCAGTCATACCACTACACTCGCCTCCACCCCTACACAGACATGTAGATCTGGTGTGGCTGTTGTTGACCTGTTTACCTTTTAGGCCACTTCATGAAACACCCTGAGTTATTCCATCAATCATCTCCAATCCTACTGACTGACAGCGAGTATAGTATGGTCATCATGGTGCCCAACTCTGTAGTGCACCGAGTGAGTCCAGATTCCAGAATCAAAAATGCAATGGATCGGCCTACAGTAGTGCAATTTCATTATTAAACAACAAGAAGGGAAACATTGACTTGAGTCACTTTTTTGTGTGTAGATTATACTAATAGACTTCATGCACAACAACAACACAAACACCAATCACTCAGAGTCAGCGTCCAATGCATGCTATCATTTACCTGTTCTTAAGGAGCATTCCCTCTCGGCTCGGAAAGGAGGATAGCTATAGTCAGGTTCTTTGGAGGGACTCGACGAGGCAGGCACACATTTCTTGGACTATTCTCCATCCAATGTCTGGCTTGAGGGAAATGGATTTAGGTGAGTCAGGAGTGGACTGGAGCAGGACTCAGAGGAGTGGACTTACTTCTTCACTGACTGCACACAGTTGCAACTCTAATCCAGCAATAAAAGAGTAAGACGGTGGTGATGGATTTGTTGTGATTCGAACCAGAAAGACAGAGACACACACAAGTAATAAAAATAAATAAGCAAGAAAGAAAGTAACAAGTCGAAAGCCTAGTTGTCAGGGAAGTAGAGCTCGTCCTCAAACTCTGGTGGTTCACCCAGAAGTAGGTCATCTAACACACTACCTCCATGCCCTAAGTCGCCGTCATCATCTTCCTGCTGTGCTACTTCAGGTATATTGTAATCCAATGGTATAAAGTGCTGATTCATTTTGATCATGTTTAACCTCTCCACGTTTTGGGGCGAGAGACTGGTCCTTCTCACTGTCAGAACGGCACAAGCAGCACTGAAAACACGCTCAGAAGAGACACTTGCGACAGGACAAGCCAGATAGTTTATCGCCAGCCTGCTGAGCACTAGCCATTGGCACCTTTTCCCATACCAATACAGCAATGGGTTTTGGTCAATGTAGACCTCTGTTGGGTCATCCAGATAGGCCTGGACCATCCACTCAATGCTCAGGGATGCTCCGCTTTGCTTGGCCTCTTTTGCCTTTGCCTCAGCACTGGACCTAACAAGCCCTTGTTGTAGAAACCATTCCTGTGTCGATTTTGGTGGGGCTGATTCTCCTGTTCTTGTTGTTGTTGATGTTGTTGTTAAACTTGGTGTTGTTGGTGGTTTTGACTGCTGTGAGCCAACCGCACTGCCCTAAGGCTCTGAAGTTGAACTTGACGCCGGCTGCACCGCACTAATTCCCAGCCGCTTTGTTCGCCCTAAGTTGGCGGGGGTATGCCCAGACGTGGGTCCCTTGCTCACTTTGCCACTGGATTCAAGCAAGCCTGGCTGATGACGGCTGGAATGCCAGAAACCGGTCCTAGGATGCTTGTTTCCGGTCCAGGGAAGACATGTCTTGGCAGTTCGGGCTGGACTGTTCCCATGAGGCACAGGGTCAGACTGATTTGCATATGGCCATGTCTGAACTGGGGTGGTGAGTGAGCTAAAGAATGGTGATGGATTAAACCCAGATCAGTTGACTGGGGGTGAGTGTTTGATTGGCTCAAACGTTCCGTCCATCATCCCCTTTTGTATCGCTTTGTTCGCCCTAAGTTGGCGGGGGTGTGCCCAGACGTGGGTCCCTTGCTCACTTTGCCACTGGATTCAAGCAAGCCTGGCTGATGACGGCTGGAATGCCAGAAACCAGTCCTAGGATGCTTGTTTCCGGTCCAGGGAAGACATGTCTTGGCAGTTCGGGCTGGACTGTTCCCATGAGGCACAGGGTCAGACTGATTTGCATATGGCCATGTCTGAACTGGGGTGGTGGAGTGAGCTAAAGAATGATGATGGATTAAACCCAGATCAGTTGACTGGGGGTGAGTGTTTGATTGGCTCAAACGTTCCGTCCATCATCCCCTTTTGTATCGCTTTGTTCGCCCTAAGTTGGCGGGGGTATGCCCAGACGTGGGTCCCTTGCTCACTTTGCCACTGGATTCAAGCAAGCCTGGCTGATGACGGCTGGAATGCCAGAAACCGGTCCTAGGATGCTTGTTTCCGGTCCAGGGAAGACATGTCTTGGCAGTTCGGGCTGGACTGTTCCCATGAGGCACAGGGTCAGACTGATTTGCATATGGCCATGTCTGAACTGGGGTGGTGGAGTGAGCTAAAGAATGATGATGGATTAAACCCAGATCAGTTGACTGGGGGTGAGTGTTTGATTGGCTCAAACGTTCCGTCCATCATCCCCTTTTTCTATCGTCTTGTTCTAAGCGACTGGCTTACGCAGCTATCAAAGTACTTGGCATTATCCCCCTCTAAAAAAGGAATCAATGTGTTCAGTACTTGTTTGTACCGTGGATCCAGAATTGTGGCAGAAATGTAATGGTTGGATGACACAATGCCTGTTTGCACCCTTGTATTTTCAGATAAGCGAAGGGTTAAGCTCCCCACCAACTCCTATACTTCTTTTTTTTCCTCCACACCTGCGTACATTGCAGACACTTCCTTCAGCTGTTCCTGTAGCATGTGCAACAATGGGATAGCTTCGCCCATAGTACAGTCCTCCTTGCTGACTTCACGTGTGAAGAGCTCGAAAGGAAGTAGCATCTCTGTAAGGCATTTAACTAGGTCCATTGGTCCATCTCAATGATCATGCCTTTCACAGTAGCATCCCCTCTTTGAATGACATATTCATTGATTGGTCTGTACTGCTCAAACAGACGTTCAAGCATGTGATAAGTTGAGTTCCATCATGTTGGCACCTCCTGGATGAGTGCTTTAACTGGCATTCTATGCTCACGTTGAATGATCCTCAGCTGCTTCTGGGCTTTAAAAGAATGGCTGAAATGTGTGCAGATTCTTCTGCAGGTGGTCAGTAAGTTGCTGGCTCGGTCTTCTTTTTTCAAAAAGTCTTGAACAATGATGCTAATGCAGTGCGCCAAACACAGGACCCTGAAATAGCCACCATCGGCCAAGGCCCTAATAAGCCTGGGCAGAGCTGGCGTAGAGCCTCTACGCGTAGCTCCACGTAGTTTGGAAAAAACTCCATGGAGCTATGTGCAGCTCCGCTCCGCTCCCTCCCCGCTCCCTCCCCCCTCCCAAATGCTTTAAAAAGATATAAAGAAGGCACTTACCTGTGTTTCTGCCGCCTCCCCTGCCTGGCCGCTCTTCTTCCTGCTCCTCTCGCGTCCTTGACGTCCTTCTTCATAAAAAAACACTACGTTGTCAGTCTTGTGCGTGCGCATGCGCACTCGCAAGACGTTCAACGTATTTTTTATTTTTTTATAAAGAATGACGAGGACGCGAGAGGAGCAGGAAGGAGAGTGGCCAGGCAGGGGAGGCGGCAGAAACACAGGTAAGTGCCTTCTTTATATCTTTTTAAAGCATTTGGGAGGGGGGAGGGAGCGGCTAACTCCGCTCCGCCATGGAGGCGGAGTTTTTGCCTACTCCGCGTTTGCCACGGAGCGCGGAGTAGGCAAATCTCCGCAAACTCCGCTGGTGGAGCGGAGTTACCCGCCCAGGGTTAGGCCTTAATTATATTACTGCCATAATCCGTGGCAACAAAACTTATGTTAAGCCCTCTTGGTCGCAGCCATTCAAAGACCTTGCTGTCAAAGTCTTCCAAAATGTTTGCAGCAGTATGAGATTTCTCCATGGCGAACAAGGCTAAAGTTGTATGTTTCTGAGTGGCCTTAAAAATCTCAGCAGTTTCAACAACACCTGCTGCAGATATCTTTTCTCTAACCCCCAAAAAAGAGATCCAGCGTGCAGTGATGCATTTGTAATCAGTGGCTTGGCAACTGGTCCACATGTCTGTTGTCAGGTGGATAGTGTGAACAGCACTCTGCTGCAAAGCTTGTCCAAGCAATTCCAGCACATTGTGATGTAGTGCTGGAACAGCAACCTTGGTGAAATAGGACTGGCTGGGAACCTTCCATTTTGGGCAGATGGCTGTCACAAATTCAAGAAAACCCACCCCTTCCACAAAAGAAAAAGGGAGGAGGTCCAGCGCTAACATTTTAGCCAGCTACGCATTGTACAAACGTTCCATTGGGTGGTTGCGTTCGTACTGCCCCTACGACCTAAACATGCTGAGAATGGTAGGATGGAATTTTTTTTCTGGTGCCACTAATGCAGGTGAATTCTTGATGCCAGATGTTGTTAAGCTCAATGCTGCACGTTTTTTCGTTGCGGTACTCTCTTGCCTGGTACCCCTTGGTGTCTCAGCCTGACTCTTGCTCTTGTGCCACTGAGATGTTTCTGATGAGGATGTGGGCGGTACCACTGCACTGCTGGGGACAGGGCTACTTTGTGTACCAGAGAAAATGTCTCCCTCCTATTCCCCTTCCACCGCGATTGTATCTTCTACTTCTTCATCCCCACCAAAAGCAATGGGTGCAGTTTTTTGTCCGCTAAGGTGCGCCTCCCACTGGATAAAGTGGTGTTTTTTCAGATGGGTTGTTTGGCTTCCGGTACCATAGTTTGTACCAAGCTTACCCCTACGAACACCTTGTCCACAAATGGAGCATATAGCAATGTTCACCTCTTTCTTGCTAACCGAAAAGAAGTCCCAAACAGAGGAGGTCAACTTCCTGGCGCTGCTGCTCGTGCCACTTGCAATGCCGGATGAACTGGTAGGTGGGCGTGAAGTTTGACTCTCTGCAGTACCTACTTCTACAGTGGTGGTACTTGCAGTGAATGTACGTGGCTGCCGGCGAAATATGGAAGCTGGAGGTGGTGTTGGTGGTATGATATGTGTTGGTGGTATCCGTGCCACATCCCTCACAGTAATTTGGGATGGGGTAATGTTGGTTTCCACTGGGGTGGGACTAATGTCCATGATGACTGGCTCGTCATCATCCCCCTCTTCTACATCTACCTCCATAACTCTAAGGCTTTCTAGAACCTTCCTTTTCCCTAGCTTTGTCTCGTGGCGTTTCTCACTCTCAGACTGAGGTGGTGGGATCCAAGTGGCATCTAGATCATCAGAAGGGGGGCTTGCAGAAGAAGATGATGGACTAAGCCCCCTTTTCCTTGCTGGGGATCTGGAAGACAATGGATCTTCTGAAAGAGTGGCTTGCTCTTCTTCTTCCTCTGCAGGAAGCTCGATCTCCTGAACTGCCCCTACTTTGGGAGTAACAACTACAATTGGGGGTGGTTGCGGCTGTTGTTGCCCACTTATCTCAGTTGCCTGCATTGATTGGGTACTACTTTGCGATAACGATAAGTCAATTTCAATATCACTGCTCGTCGGCGTTGTCGTGATTAGACTGGCTGCCTCCATGACAGACATTGGCTTAGGCCTAGGTTGGTGGGGTGGGTCCACTGATGTGGGGGTGCTGCTCCCAGTTTGCTCCCCGAACACCACTGCTGCAGGCGCAATTTTTGGTTTCCCAAAAAAGGTCTTGGGTGACATACCGGTCTTGGTAAATGGCAGTGCCTTCTTCTCACTGGCAACTTTCTTGGTACTGCACCTGGTACCTTTCTTTCGGGCCATCTTGAAGATTTCAGCAGCATGCAGTGGCACAAGTTGAAGAGATGTCTGTGGTTACACGTCACGTAACATCATGCGCAGCAGGACTTCTGTCTGGCAGTACAATGGGTGATGTTGTCTCCTCCTCTTTTGTGCACCTAAAAGCAAAGAAGCAAGAAGAACATCAGTGAAACATGGCATTCATTGTTGTGGTTCAATTACTACTAGTAATTACTAACTTAGTGTGTGGTTACACTTGTTAGTGTTATTAATATTATTAAATGTATTACCTCAGTTATTAAAAAAATATAACAATACAGTGTAGTCATTTGTGAGACTTTGACAACAACAAGGGCTTTCATGGTTGGTGTACTGTAGTGTACAGTACACTCAGGAAGGATAGGAAATAACAAAAATACAAATGTAATGGACCCGGATTGGCATTGTGCGTCACGTGGGAATGCTGCATTAAGAGAGCTGCAGCTGACAATGGAGGGAAGCAATAAGCCAAGAGGAACAAAGGAAGACATGCAGGCCTATGGCAAAAGCACACTAACTACCACCAAAAAAATGGCCACCAGCCACATGGTCACTCACAAGAACCACAAGCAGGAGGCCTGGAAAACAATTAACTCAAGCAGGCCTATATGGACACAGACTTTACAAAATGGCTCCTGGCCACACGGGGAGGCTCAGCCAAGGCAAATGCTGGCCCACTATTACAAACACACTCACACACTGGCCAGACAAAGGAAGGAGGCATGCTTAATGCAAGAATGCCAAAAACGAAAATCCAAAGGGCAAAAAAAGGTTTGCAAGTAAAACCACACACATCCAACAAAGGCATTTATTTGACACACATAAAAAAAGTGAAATACCAAAAAAAGCACATTTTGCATTTCAATCTAATGCCATCCATGCCCTAAATGATGTTTAAATTTAACAGACACCACAGAAACAGTTGTTTCATGCACCCATGAGTAGCTTTGGGCCTACTGGCTGAAATGCCTATTGGCAGACTACTGGGCTACTGAATTAAATAAATATTGCAAATGTATTAAGATTTCAAAAGTTGGAGAAAATGTAGTGAACTTTGCAACATGTTTCCTTTATAAAAGAAAACTAGTAGAAACATTACATACAAAGAAACAACTAGGCCCCCACTGAAACTACAGGCCACCCACCACAATACATTTTTAAAAAATGATGAAAAGTGCAAATAAATGTAGGTGCAATGCCCCAATCAAACAAACAACACCAATTTTCCAACTTACTTGTGAAATCTCAAATCCAAAAGTCCTCAAATCCAATGATAAATGATGCAGCAGACCCAAAAGTGATCCTTCCAGCTCCAAATCCAAATGAAAAGTGAACAGGAGATGGACAAAGCACTGGGAGGAGCCTGCTGGACAAGAAAAGGAAGTTGGAGACTCTGGGGCACTTCCTTCCTCTTCCCAAAAAAATTTAATGAGGGAAAGGACTCCTTGCACAAAAAAGTATAGCTAAATGTCAATCTGAGGAGTTTTTTTAATCCAAATCATCATTTCGAGAAGGTTTTGATGCTGCTCGAGAGAGATTCTTCTCCAGATTGCAAATTCTGCATGTTCAGGATCACGATCTTCACAAAACTTCCTCCGGAAGTCTGATGGCGCGCCCGAATGACGTGTTCGCGATCGCACACTCTCTCGGGACCGTGCGGCCGGCTACCAAATCTCGTGGCACTCGCAAACGGATGGGAAATCTCGTTGCCGAATACAGGCATCCCGGTAAGTCACTCCCGCATGTGCAAAAACGCATTTTGAGCGTGCGAAAACAAAAAAAACTCTGCTCCGTTGCAGAGCACGGAGCTTTCGGTAACTCTGCGTTCTACACAAAACGTGGAGTTGCCAAAAATCCAAAAACTCCGCAAGCGGAGCAGATTTTACGCTCAGGGTTACTAACAACCCTGGAAAAGTTATTTTGACCCCAGTTAGTCTACACAGTAAAGAGTGGTGAGGTCAGAATTCTTGAACAGCTAGAAATGAGCTCTCATTGTCCTGCAACTTTCCAACATGTAGCTAGGGTGTTTATGAGACGTTTCCTTCAATTCTTGCCTTGCCGATTTAATGCAGGCACTGGAAGTCATAACAAAGAAACTAGTCGATATGCAAGATAGCATGGCAACAACAAATCAACTGGATGTTGGTGATCAAACAATAATTGAAATATCAAGCACGTCAGAGCTGACAAACAATGATGACCTAGAACAAATATACAGAAATAAAGCAAATAAATAACAGCAAAGTAAACTGGGCCAAATATGTAGCCATGAGCATATGCCAGATCACGGCAGGGCAACAATGGAGATAAATTACTTAACTGAACCGATAACTTCTACTATGACAAAGGGAAATGAGGATAAACCAAACATTAAAGTTAAAGAACTGTTAAACTTGCACACCATCCTAATAAACGCCTTGCAAACCTCAACCAGTGTTCTTAATATGCAATCGGATAAGCTTGACATACAGATTAATCTAATGAACATCATAGCGGCACATATCATCGGTACAAATACAAAGCTTGGTTCTTTATATAAAATATTGCTAAATGTGAACCCAGATGATCTGGGTAAACATAATGCTAAATGGGCCGATTTGTTAGGAGATAGCTCAGTTTCGGTTGAGAAATCAATTGATATGGCAGGGGAAATATTCCTTGTCGCCAACCTAAAAGCACAACATTACAAAACACTCTTCAATCTTTACCATACTCCTGCAAAAATGTTAAAATGGGGGGTTGAGCATAATGGAAAATGTTTCCGTTGTGGTGGGAATAATGCCGATATACTCCATATTTTTTATTCATGCTCAAATCTGTCCTCTCTAATAAATGACATGGAGAGATATCTGACTGAAATAACGGGGACACCTATAAGACTTTCAGCCTCTATGATGCTGTTAGGCATTGGTGAGGAGGCCACTCGTGTTAGATCTATGTTTAAATTCCGCTATTTGATCTTTATGGCCACAGCAGTTGCTCGACTATCTATAGCCTCTGCCTGGTTACAACTGCAGGCTCCATCCTTCGAATTTTGGCGGGCGAAGTTCCTCAGTGTCTTTAACATGGAATTTAGCTTGTACTCCGTCAAAGGGCCAAGAAAACGGAAAATTGGTCTCTTGGTTTGGGGAGCATTGATTGATTATATGAGGGACCCCGGAGAGCTCTGAATTAGTAATATGTATGTAAAACATAGAATTATATGTCAGGGCTCTGTTTTTTCCCCTGTCCTGGTCAAGTTGTCAAGTAGGATGAAATGGTTATACATATTTTTCCTTTTTCCTTTTTCTTTTACTCTGTATTGTGAGCCATGTAACAGTTATATATATTTATGATTTATTTCTGTGGATTATTTTAATAAAATAAATAAATAAATAAATAAATACAAAGCTTGAAACATTGACGGAATTTATAACTCAGAAAAACAACACGCCCATCAATATACCAATAGTTCACTGTGCGTGTGGGCCAATAGTTGACAAATTAAGTGAAGTACCAACCATTCAAATGAGCATACTGAATGAAGGTAAACAGAGTAATCAACTATCAATACCAAATAATCCAATTAAGACTGAACAATCGAACGGGAAAGAAATAATAAAACTTCAAGAATTACCAAAAACTCTAAATAAAGATACCTTAATGCAAGGACCAGATAAAGACAATAAAACGACAAACATAGAACTACAAACATCTTCATCGTGTGCGCCAGTGGACACTAGCCCAGACTTAACTGAGCAACCAATAAGTCATCAAAACAACCAAGACAACTTATTTATTCATTATCAAACAAAAAGGCAGAGGAAACGTGCCAGGAAGGCCAGGAAGACGTCAGGGCACAACAAAAAGAAAAATGAGCTAGAGAATAGATGTTATTCAATCTTTGACTTCAAGAAACGAGATTCAATCACCCTTGAAGCAAATCAAGAAGCCGAAGATGATCAAAAAAACATCTACGAGGACTCAATGTTAGTCTTATCAAATTCTCTAACCATAGAATCCCTGGAAAACACAGTATAATTGAACAAAATGAGAAGAGCTTGAGCAGAGGGCTTTTTCCTAAGAATACGCAAAAGAATCAATGAACCTCACAGATTGCAGGACACGGACCACAGTGACCAATGTGAATATAACCCGGGATAACAGGAGCAAAAGCCATTTAGGCACAGTAAAACTTCCTCAAGAAACTGTCCAGAATATAAAAGACGCACCGGCTAACTATAAAATAACAGATATAGCCCCATTAATCGTCAAGGAAAGTATTTATCAACACAAAAGGCAATGTGAAGTGGTCTTGCAGAGAAATCCCCAAAGGAACAGCGAGTAGAACGAGCGGATACTGATTAATGTAAACATACACCACAGCAACTCGCAGTGTAAATTGCAACAACAACCTTCTGAAAATGTAACACCCCGCTCACTCTCTGTCTCACAGTTTAGAACTGAGGAACAAATAAAAAATCCAAATAATTAGATCCTATTAACACCACAGTATACATCACAAGGTCCTCAAGACCATTTGAATAGGAGCAATGTACTGAGTCTAATGGCAGTCATACCAACGTTAAGCTATCTAACTTAATTGGATCTGTTATCCATTGAGTTAAACCGTCAGGGGGACACCAACCGAAATGAAAAAACACTCTTGACTTGGAAAACTGCGGAGACCATTTCATTGATTTTAAATGCAGCCCCACAGTTTGAGGCTTGGGGCATTCTTGAGCTTAGGTTTCTCCGTGTTGTACGTGCTTGGTGATTTTCTTCCTGATTATGAGTGGTCCTTCCCCATGTATTGCTTTGTGTGTGATACAAAGCAGCTTGAAGGAGGATCTTCTGGCAACTGGTAACCAGTGTAGCACCCTCAGGGCACAAGAGATGTGTTCTTGTGGCTTTACATGTAGGAGGAGTCTAGCGGCAGCATTCAGAATTCTTTGTAGGCTCTCATAGTTGACAAAGTTGAGCCATTATACAGGCCTTTGACACGGTTCATCACAAAGCTTTGATGGACCGTCTGTCTGGGGCCGGGATAAAGGGGTCTGCCTGGAAGCTTCTGCAGTCATTTCTGTCTGACAGAGTACAAACTGTGGATATGGATGACTGCCAGTCTAAACCTTTCATCCTTCCATGTGGGGTGCTGCAGGGCTCTTCCCTCAGCCTGACACTTTTAACGTGTACGTGGCTCCCCTAGCGGGTGTGATTAGGTCATTTGGCTTCCAGTTGACCTCTTATGCTGACGACACCCAAATAGTGCTGTCACTAAGGGAGGGCACTGAAAAGGAAACAGGGGCTCGATTTCATGACTGTATGGCTGCTATCTCCGGATGGATGTCTGCAAACTGCTTAAAACTTAACTCTAATAAAACTGAGGTCATAAAATTTGGGAAGAACCCGTTAGTGTGGACCCCAGATTGGTGGCTGGCTGACCTAGGCTTTTGCCCCATACCTACTGAGAAAGCTAGGAATCTGGGAGTGTTAATGGACAATAAGCTGGCACTAGGTGACCAAATAAACTCAGTTACCTCGGCCTGTTTTTATGTATTAAAGATCATAAAAAAGATTAAGCTCTTCCTCAACGATAATTGCCTCAAAACAATAATCTCGCCTCTCATCATGTCTCGGCTGGATTATTGCAACGGACTCTACCTGAATACTCAAAAACAATATATTAATAAGCTTCAGACAGTTCAGAATGCGGCAGCCAGACTGCTGTCGGGGACTTCAAAGTTTGCTTCTGTAAAGGAAGAGATCAAACAGTTGCACTGGCTCCCTGTCAGACACAGAATACGATTCAAAGCGCTGTGCACCATTTTTAAAGCCCTCAATGGCAAAGGACCGGATTACTTGCAACGTAAAATACAGTGGTACATTCCAAAGAGAGTGTTACGATCGACAGAGGCGAAGAAAGTCACAATTAGCGGTTTTAAAAAAGCGGGCTGGGGAGGCAGAAGCTTTATTAACAGCACGTCCAAAGCCTGGAATGAGCTTCCTTTCCAACTGAGGAACGCTACAGATCTCCTCTCTTTCAGGAAGGGGCTCAAGACCTGGCTTTTTAATCAATGAACCTTCTGGCCTCTTCTCTAGCAGGCAGTGCATAGCGCCAGGACACCCTAGGGTAGCAGCACGCTCTACAAGTTTAATTAACATAACATAACATAACATTAGCGTAGTCAAATTTTGATAGGACAAGAGAGATAGTAGCTTGAACCTTGTGGGGGAATCCTAGGTGCGGTAAGATGTATTGCAGTATTTTCATTGTGAGAAAGCTTGATTTGGTTACCTTATCCACTTGTGGATTCATTGACAATTTGCCAGCAATGTTAATTCCAAGGATTTTTACCTCCTTAGATACTTTTGGCGGTGTTCCTAGATTGTCCGGCCAGGTGCTGAGAGGATTGTATGTTGTTCATTCAGCACAGGTGAATGGAGGCATTCAATTTGAGATGGCTCCATGTCATCCATTAGTCAACAGCCCAGATGCAATTGAAGAGTTTCGATGCTTTAATGTCCTTTGGGCTTTCCAATTTCAGAAGTACATGCATGTCATCTGCGTAGTTATAGCAGGTGATGTCAAAACTGATGATCAGATCTGGTAGTGATTTCATATAGTGTTGAAAAGTATGGGTGAGATGATTGAGCCTTGAAGGACTCCTGCTTTAATGTTGTATGGTTTAAAAGAAAATCTGGGTATGTATAGTATTTATTCTGTAGGATGTGATTCAAATGAGCTGTGACCTCTATTCTTGCTTCCTCAAGTCTTTGGATGAGTGTATAATGACCCACTGTTTCAAAGGCTGCTTAAAGGTCCAAATGAAGAAGGGCATCAACCCCATTCTGGTCCACTGTTTATTAATGTCATCCCAGATAGATATTTGAACTGGATCAGTGAATCTTCCTGGACGAAAACCAGCTTGGGAGTCAGAAAGTACTGATGTGTCTTCAATGAATTGTGGTATCTGGGTGAAATCTGTTCTTTCTATGAGTTTGCCCAGGAATAGTCCGTTAGCTAGATGTCTGTAGTTGTTGGGGTCTTGATTGTTCAGGATAGGATTTTTAAAAGAGGGTGTATCTATACCTTTTTTAGTTCTTCTGGGTAAACTTCTATCATTTAGGAGTTGCTGACAAATATTTTCACTGGGATAGCCACTGAATTTTGATAGTAAGATGTCTTTGAAGATTTGAGGTGGAAGAGGGTAAGAGGTGCAGCCGGCTGGTCAGCTTGTTTTGACAACGTCCAGAAATGTATTTGGTGATAGTTTTTTGAAGCAGCACAGTTGCTGTGTTTGCAATAAAGAAACAGAGTTGGTAGCCATGATATGACTGCCTCATGTCCAACCATTGTAGAGTGTAGCATGTAAAGTGTGAGGGGGATAGGTGCTACCACGGTGTATAGAACACAGACTCCCCTGCTGCCTTGGGGAGTAACTAAAGCATATGCACACAATGCAAGGAAGACACCAGAACACTCGGATAGTGAACGGGTAAAAAAAGAGTTCAACACGTATATATGTATTGGATATATAGGTGTATATATTTGGTTTAACTAAATCCATACAGACAACCCGTGTTTCATCCTGAAGGACTTTTTCAAGGCCTATATAACACATGGTACACAAGAGAGTACAAATGGAGTGTCCAAGCAAATGTAATTGGACATACATGCTCTGCTGCATATAGATCCAAAGTATTGGTAAATAATGCACATCATCGATTCTTATTGACAAGGTTCAGGTTTAACATCATACATTGTTTTTCAACTGTCCCGAAAGGGTTTCACAAGTTGGGAGATTTGAAACCGTGTCCTTGTGACAATTTCTCTGAGCAAGACTCAATGCATTTTATATTCTTCTGTGGTTTTTATTGTACACTAAGGCACGGATTTATTATTCCCTTGTTTAGAAATAACCAATTTGCACAACTGAAACCAGCTTTGCTTAATTCACAAATGCTCCCTTCCCTCTTGGCCTGTTTTGGGGTTGCAAGTTTCTTTTCTGGTGTCCTTAGACTTAGGAAAAAGCTATTTAAAGACTAGAGGGCCATTTAATTAATGAGCTGTTACTATTGCTGTCTTAATGATTGTACTGTGGCATTATTTTTTATGGTTGGATTGTCATTGTATTAATATATTTTCTTTTTCTTTTAACATGCTTGGTTTTAGTGGCTGGTGACTTTAAGTGGTTTTGAAATTACCGAATAACGTATTAGTGACTGACTGAGCTATTGTAAGTCATGAATGTTCATTAAGAGATTGATAGCTTTTGCATCTGTGCAGTTCAGGTTCCTCCAGTCGAGAAAAACATTTCCAGGGAAAATATTATTCAGGGAGAGCTTGTACCTCTGAGAGATGTTTCCTGTATTCAATTCTAAGAATTTGGAGTTGTTTGGGTTGGTAGATTGTGTGGACTAAAATGGTTTCAGACAAGATAGCTGGATTCCTAATTTTACACATCCAAAAGAGTCAGAGTGTGTAGTGGTTGTTATTGCATATTTGTAAACTATTTGCAATATTATGGCTGCTAAACATCTCTCCTTTGTGTTGCCTATCAGCTCAGAACATTGAATTATTATCGGGAACAAGCACATCAAGTATTTGTGAGATACACTCTTTTTAAACAAGATTTTATAACAAATATTGCATCTAGATTGTGATCAGTGATCAGACTGAAGACTTCATTGTGTACAGTATTTGCATTTCTGGTATTTTATGAAGCCACAAGAGATATATGGTGTTTAGCCAGAAGAAAGGCAACTTGCTGTGTGATTGAGTTTTATTTAGATTACTTTTTCTGTGTTCATCATGTAGTTTAGTGGTTTGGAAGATTCGCTTTGATAACTATGTTTAATATACTTAATGGATTCAAGAGAAACAAAATGGTTGAAAACAAATTCAGGTGAATTGAGAAGAAAAGTGTTTGAATTCACCAAATAAGGAAACTTTAAATAACTTATCTTGCACAGTATGCAACCCCTGCACTATCAGACTTTTATTTAGCAGATTTATTTGTGCAGTAAACCCTACAGTTTTCCATTTATTTATTTATTTATTTATTTAATGAGTTTTATATAGCGCTGGCTAGACCCGGAGGTATCAGAGCGCTTTACATAAGGATCAGCGAGTTACAAAGTTAAAAAACAGTATTGCACAATAACATCAGTTACAATAACATAGCAGAAAATATAGACATGTCCAAAGGGGTATGTAAGGTAGGGGGAAAGGAAAAAGGGGAGGAAAGAGGATCGGACCAGGTAGAACTGGCAGGGATGGAGGTGCTCCAAGGGGACCAAAAGACAATAGGAAAAATCGAAAAGGGGGAACAATAGTAATAACGTCAGGAGGCGAGGTGACTGAAAAGGAAAGGAGGGAGACCAAAGGGGGGTCAGGACAGGGTAAAGGTATTGTCGGGCGACAAAGGGCGTAGTCCAGCAGCAAGTGAGGCGGACAAATCCTCCAAGATGGATGACCCGGGAAACGGGCTCCGTTTGCAAAGTCACAAAATGGCGGGGCAACGCAAGAGATCCAATTAGCAAAATAACGTCCCTGGAACTATGGAGCAGAGTGGGGGGGGGAGCAGTCACAGGAGCAAGGAGGGAAAGGGATTGGGGGATCGCCGAAACACAAACGGGTCATTTAGACGGGCAAACGCTCAGGGTTTCTTGGGCAGCAGATTCGTCGAGGATGTTGAAACACAGTCTGTCCGAATGCATAGGCTCTGGGCCGCGAGGGCAGCAGTGTCATCGGGCTGCATGCCGAATGTCTGCGGAAGTCCACCTGGGTGCCAGGGGCAGCGGTCCCAGACTGAGGGAGGCAGAAACGCAGTCCAGGAGGGCAACTGCCCGCAGTTGCACTTGGCTTTCAATTAGTTCTCAGCGCGGTTTCATAAAAATGAATGACAATTTGAGACTTTCAAATGTGACAGTGGTTTCTGGAAATGCTAGAGATGTCTGCAGGGGCAGTGGCCATCTCTAAATACACTGGGCAGAGTATTCTCACCATGGTGGTAGTAAAGTACTCCTCCATGGTGATGATATTTACTCATCCACCAATAATTTAACCAGCCCCTATGACACATCAGGATGTTTGGCATCGTAGGCAGCAGGGCACCCACTCCTACTATATGCAGTCTTACAGCTACAAAAGGCACCCCTTCTGATTTAAGCATAAAGATTTCAAGACACAGGAACCCCTGCAAGAACACAGGGGAATCAGTGCCTACGCTGTATACACTATTTTAGTGGATTTCCTGAAATTTCTAAATAAAAACAAAATTGAGGTCTTGTGCACTGACCTGGTAACTGTCTGTGACTAGCCTTAAGGAACCCAAAGAGTATTGGTGTGTTACTAGGTACAAGATGGGGGTTCCAAAGAATTGTCCCTTTGTAATGTGTAGCCACAGAAAAAAAAATATATATATAGCTCAATACCTGAATGCATCATAAAATCTTCATTCAATGTTCCATGGTTTTCTGCTACATCCAAGGAAAGTGTATTACCCCAACACATGGTAATCAAAAATAGAACAGAGCTGGATCTGCAACACAATTCAGATTTAATCTTTATTGTTGAAGTTAATTAAAATCATAACAATATACCAATAAAACTAAAAGAGTTATACTGACTTAATATACATATTAAAAACAGTTTTAGGATACCCGAAAGTATATAAATTTGAAAATAGTGCAGGATCCATTTAGTGCAGCGTTGACTTAAAGAGATATTGTGCTTTCCCCTTCAGTCTATTTCCTACTCATTTTTCTCATTGAAGTAGAAATTTTGCCAGATTACAATCAAGCTGTGGGTCATTCTTATCGAGACATCTTAATATTGCAGATCTGCAGGTAAGGATACCCCTAATGTTAAAAGGTTTTTTAAGAATAAACGTCGATATTGTTTTAAACCTGGATGGATGCATATTAGGTGAATAAATTCCTGCTTTAATGCACCACAGAGGCCACATGATTTGGATCCATTGTATTTCCAACTAGGTTGATCTGCATTAGAAGGTAGCGAGTCGAATCGAAAGGCTAGCAGCTTTGTTTTTAAGGGAGAGTAAGTCAGAATCAAGTATGTTGCAGGTTTTGGTTTCGTATATGATTTCAGGAACATCCATGCATGCGCACGCTTATTTAAAATGGTTTTGTCATCCATTAGTGAGTGCATTCTTGCACCTTTTTCAATATTTGCTGAAAAGACAAGAATGGTAGGTTCTGTTGCCAGAGGTCTGTCATGTTCATGAGCTCTAAAATTGACTGTAGGTACTTGGTGTAAGCTGATAGTGGGTCATCTTCTTGCGGCTTCCAGAGAGTGTAAGCAAGTACATTTTGTCAGTTAATCCAGATTTTATACCATGTCATAATTCCTATGTACAAGAAACAAAACCAGGAGTGGAACATCTTTCTCTTTACAAGCAGCCAAACCATAGGATTCCCTACCTGCTAACATAAGATCCACAGACAACATCTCCCTTTCAGAAGATTAGTCAAAAGCTCGCTCTTGCCCATATGACGACTATACTCACAACTCAAGAATGTATTACAACAGTATATTCAGACATTACAAACTATACATCTCACAGCGTGGAAAAGAGCTGGTGTTATACAAGTAAACATCATCGTACTTTGAACTATGCTTCCGGTTATAAGCAGATACGTTTTTATAAAGGAAAATTGTATATTACAACACAGGGTACACATTTATATCAAACCATGTCATAATTGCTGCTTCTAAGTACATACAGGTGCATTAGGTGCATATGTAGAAGGTTACACCTGCTACTGATAACTACAGTAAGTTCCATGTCTATAGTTATGTTTATATAAGTTAATTACAGTTATTTGAAAGCATAAATATGTACCACACGAGAAATATGGCCAGCAGACAAGGTAGATATTGCCCTTCAATGTACAAATGGGTATTTATCTAGAGGGGTTTAATTAAGCAAATAAAACTATATGAAGCATCATGTATGTATGTATGTATACATTTTTCACATTATGGTATTAAAAAAAACACCCCTACTCCCTTTGACTCCTTCCAAATCTTCAGACTACTATGAACTCCCAAACATCCTTCTCAATCTTTCACCCCTTCTTGCTAGCCAATCCACCCAACTAACAAGCATACATGACCATTACTTACAAAACATCTCACTACTTCTCCTTTTCAAATCCACGCCTATCATTCTATCCATACCCCAAACTCTACTAGATACACAAGAAATCAAGAGTACAATCCTAACACAACTAATACACAAGGAAAAACACACAAAAAAACAATTATACTAACCTACTAACTACTAATCTTTCTGGAGTAGCATGTTACTCGCCAAAAAGCACTTCGATGCCTTGTCAGGGGTCAGAAGTGCTATTTAAATACATTTACAATTACAATTACAATTACAACTTCTCCCACCTGAGCTTCTCCAAACAGTGGCCCATGTTCTCATTATCCCTCAACTGAACTTGTGCTTTGTTTTTACAAGAGTGTCTATTTTCTATCTAGCTCTGATCCAATTCATAATTTATTTCTGCAATTAGGCTAGTCCATAAGGCAAAGAAACAATACCTTGTTAAATGTATTTTTAGAATCCTCTGCTGTCCATCTTGTCTGACTAACAATGAATCAAAACACAGCATCTTGACTCATTAGGCTATATCTAACGACACCCCCACCAAACTGCTGGCAATCTCAGGGGACTCTAGAGGTCAGGAGCAAGAGCTCTCTACAACCCGGAGACCCGAAGGTAAATTTTCAACTGCCAGCAAGCGATTCTTCTTGGATGACTCAGTATTTGCCTGACACTGGCTTCCAGCTAGACTCAGAATAATAACTCCTCTCCTGTCTTCTGTCTTCAGAAAACAACTAAAAAATTCATCTGTTCAAACAATTTTCACTGTGACCTTTATTGTCTCCATCTCCATCATATCATTGATAATAATGATTATCATTATATTACTGTAATTATGCCATTTTAACAGTTCTATTCACAACTCTTACAGGTCTTTATTGATGACCTCAGTTTCTTCTTTCTTAGAATATTCACTAATGATTATTCCCTTTACCTCACTGATGCAACACACATAAGCATCAGCTTTTTAGGTATATGTACAAGAGCCTTATACCCCATGGTCTTGGCTGTGCTGGCAAGTGTTTCAATAAGTAGGTGAATAATTTAATGAAGAAACAGTCAGGCATGGTAAGTTAACATTTATGAGAAGGAATGAGGGTCCCCTAAAAATAAAATTGGGAAAATGGAGGGGTGTTGGGAAGGGTAGAAAATAATTTTAAAAAGTGAATAAGATTGTCAGTTGGGGGTATTCTCCGAAACATGGGAGGGTGAAAAAGAGGGTACATTAGCATTTGACTGAAGGAGTGGATGTTTCGCATGAAACCTGAACAGCAATAAAAAATGTAAAATATTGGGAAACAGGATCTAGGCAAACCTTGTGGAAAGACAAGCAGAGAGTACTCACTTCCTATTTAATGACATTTGCACCCTTATAAATGCATGAGAAATGCAATTTTGAAAAACTTTATTCAAAATTATATTCCGTAATTGAGAAATGCCATCTAATTCGAATATTTAACAGTTTAGGTTTAATGGTTTAACGGAACTGGTAGTTTATGAACAAGATTTGTTCTATGAAATTACATTAATCTGAGATTCATGTTCAATGGAAACAAAAGTCAGTCTACATGCCAAAACCCTGAGAAATCCACATGAAGCTTAATACCATGCTTCCTACCTTAATTAGAACTTTAGTCTTCTTACCTTAGCTATGCTTCTTACCTTAACTTCAGGTCTGATCATACCTCCTAGGCCATGAAATCACCACACTGGTTATTAACTAAGCAGTGCATTTTCTTCAAGATTCTGTGCTTGACCTGAAAGCATTCTAAGGCCAAAGTACTCTACCACACCAAAGCATTACCACTACCTCACTGTGACAAGTAGGCAATTATGTTGCAGAGGGTGTTTGGAAAGAACATTGAAAAAAAATATTGTGATACAAAAACAAAATTTCAGGAATACTGTGATGAAAAAAATATCATGGACACAAATATTGAAGATAAGTATATAATGTTTAGTCTGTTTTTTTATCTTGTTTTAAAATATTGTATGTAACGTCATTTTTAAAGATATCTTTGTTAAATAGTTGTGGTCAGTAGCGGCCCGTGGTGGAAGTGCTGCCGGGCGGTGACGCAGGGCGGGGGAGGGGCAGTGTGGGGTCGTAGTAAACTACGGATTTCGGCCGCACTGAGGTAAGTAAACAAAAAAATAAATAAAACGAATTTTGTTGCGCGCGCTGCATCGCATTTGGCGTCCAGTGTTGGTGATTGTAGCTGTGTACCGGTGAGACCAACCCTTGTTTCCAGTGTTTCCTGAGCTTTTGATATCCTTGTTTCCAGTGTTTCCTGAGCTTTAGTTATTTCTTTATTCCTGAACTATGGCTATCCTTGTTCCTGAAGCAGCACTGACTGCAGTGCTACCTTGACTCCTGAGCTTTAGAAATTTGCCTGTTCCTGAACTAGCACTGCCTGCAGTGCTACCTTGACTCCTAAAGCATTAGTAATTCTCTGTTCCTGAACTAGCACTGCCTGCAGTGCTACCTTGACTCCTGGGCCTTAGCTCAATTCTTGTTCCTGATCCAGCACTGCCTTCAATGCTACTTTGTTTTCTTGATTCCTGAACCTGCACTATTCTAGTATACCCTTGTAACCTCCCCTTCTGTATATCCTTCTCCAGTCCCTCCAGTTCCTAGTTTGCTGTCTTTCTATTCCTGCTGTTTGCTACTGATTACCTTGTATGTTTGTTACATGCTATCTGCCAAGTGTGTCCTGTGGTTTCCTTCCCTTCCTATTAAGCACTCCTCCTTGTTAGCTCCTTGTTTATCGTGCTTGTGTTTAGTTCTACCCCCTTGCTGTTACTGCCTTGCATGTTCCTGTTTGATCGCCAGGATCCGTGGGTACAGCTGACAACCTAGGTGGTGTTTCTTGTTCACTGTGAGTATTGTCTTTGAGTTACATTTATAACATCACCATAGTTTCAGCTCCACAGACCCTGCCTTTGCATGCATATCCTATATGTGGGTATTTGCAGTCAGTATCTGTAACAGCAGTTGTGGGTGAGGAACTTACTGAGCTTCAGTCTTACCGTGTGGATCTCCCGAGTGCTTTACCCCACATTCCCTTTATTGTTAATGTTGTTTTATATGTATGTCTTGCATATCCGTCCTGTGTGTAGATTTCCTGAATGCTAAATCACCTCTGAGTGCCTGTCCTTTCTGAGCCTTACCTCTCTTATTCTCTTATACAGAGCTTCCTCTTTGGATTCCCTTTCTCCTTTGACTCGCTGTGTGATCTTTGGCAGCTCTGTACCCAGTATTCTGCCTACTTCGTCTTCCCTGGCACCAGTCGTTGCCCTGGGTCCCTGACACATGCCAGTGTCCCGGACTGAGTCCTGACAGTCGGAAACACTTCATAATCCCTTAATGATGGCGTCCTCGGGTTTATGATGTCGGTTTCCGACAGCCATTACATGTCGGCCTTTCCAACATAGAAAGGTTGTGGGCAAGCAACATTGGGGGTCCCTAGCAGGGTCCCCTTCCCTCCTGGACCTCCGCTCTGGGGCCTGGGGGGGGGCACCCATGGTGCCCTCCTCAACATCTCTGCATCATGTGGAAGGCACTGGAAGCTTATGCTGCAGGCCTTTTCTGCCGGCTGCACAAGCTTCCATTGAAAAATATAAGTTTCCGACTGCCATATGGGCTCCCAATCTGCAACGGACATCTGCCCACTTTTTTAATAAGCCCCTATGTATTTGCAAAATCTTTAAGTGCTGGTTGGGGAGCCCGGCGCACACACAACACTAGCCAAAATATCCAAAATGGTAATATCCTCCTCTAGGAGGAGGAAGAGCCACCAGGTCTTCCCCTGCTGGATGAGTTCCAAATAAGAAAATAGTCTCCGAGCACTCAATGAATCAAGGTTGAGTTTGTGGTATCAACAGTTTGTTCTTTATTTCCACATCTGTTTTTCAACTCCAACCTCACCAGCACATGTTTCGTCTTTGCTGACAATTTTGATGCACACTTTCTCAGGGCTATAATTGTAAATATTGCAAAGTTTTAGGGAGGAGTACCTTAGTACAACAATTACCCATCACCCAATTGGGTGACTGGATATTTCTGATATTAGCTGGTATACACTAACGGCAGTTATAACTATCCAGGCCACGATATAATAAAACTAAGGAATTTGAGCAAATGATTATGACTTTTGAATTGGAGTAATTTATAGGGGGGTGGCATGACCCAGTTTTATATTGCTTTAACTTACATCAGCATACGAGACTGTGATTATTCACGCTAAACTTTTGAGCACGAGGTGTCTTTGGGTCTATCACCCGGGTGATGGGATTTATTGTACTTATGTACTCCACCCTAAAACTTTGCAATATTTACAATTGTCACTAACATGGGAAGGGTGGGTGTGATAGAGACCTCTTCTGCATTCATCTATATTCTGAAACCTCTTCCTGGACAGAAAGAGGGAGGGTGGGCTGACACACCTGAATAGGTAGTGTCTTGTGTCCAACACAAAGGGCTGATTACCCCCCACAGATAGCCCAGCAGTCAGGGCTGGGCTGAAAGGGGACCTGTGCACTTCAAGGGCCAGCTTTGAAGTCACCCCCACTTCAAAGGCACATTAGGGTATAAGTACTGGAGCTCTGAAATGTGAGAATGAGCAGGCCCTTGCCAAGCTATAGATGGAACAGGCTTTTGCTAAAATAGAGAGCGAGCAAGTTCTAGAGTAGAAAAAGCTGGCAATGGAAGAGAGGCCCATGTGATCAGTATGAGAGAGCTGGATATCAGAGCCCTGACAGAGGGTTCCAGCAAAAGCAATGGTGGCAGCATACCTACAGTGTCCTATGTTGAGTCCAGAGACAGGATATCCAAGGATTTGGTGCCCAGTTATGTGGTGCGGGTGATATAGACAAATGGTTTGCAGCCTATGAAGTAGCTCTAAGAATGCACAAGGTCCCAGAGGAGTTCAGGGGTTGTAGTTTATTGTGGTATATGCCCACGGTGGGGAAGACACACTCCTTATACTAGAGGTAGAGGACCAAACATGTTGCACTGCTATGAAGGCCATCCTAGTCAGTAAGTTTGGACTGACCCCTGAGAGGTATAGGCTCAGATTCATGGGTAGCCACAAGATCTCATCACAAACACGGGTGGATTTCCTGGATTATGCCAACAAGGCACTTAAGGGCTGGGTGAGGGGCAGAAAGGTTGATGATTATTCAGGGCTGTACAACTTTATTTTGAAGGAGCACATGCTTGATATTTGTTTTCCAGAGTTGCACCAAGACCTAGTTGATAGCAAGTTAACTGACCCCAGGAAACTTCATGAGGATGTGGATAGCTGGGTCGGGACCAGAGTATCCAAGAAGGCATCGGAGGGGGTGCATCCAAAAGGGTGGTCAGGGTTCCCACCAGAAGAAGGAGGGGAGAGATAAAAGACAGATTTCTCAAAAGGCCCCCAAAACACTCACTGAGGAAAGGTTATGGTTCTCATTCCCAATCTGCCCACCAGAAGAAAAACTACCCTGACAAAGGTCAGCAGCCCAAGCCCATCAAGTGCTATGAGTATGGACATTACAAGGGGGATTCCAAGTGCACAACAAGAGCACCACCTCCTATTGGAAGAAAGAATCCAGGGGTGGCTAGTGTAGAGCTGGGGGAGGAGTTTGTCCCAGTTAATGGGGGGGAGTTTAGTAGGGCTACCCTAGTGTCCCTGGGTGACAGTGAGATGGTTCCTAAGATCCATGTGCCTTGAAATACTACCAAGAATAGGCAATGGGTCACTGTCAATGGGCAAGGTGTTGAGGTTCTGAGAGATACAGATGCTATCATGACAATGGTAAGGAGTCAGATGGTATCCCCAGAGCAGGTCATTACAAATGCATTCCACCAGGTTGTGGTAGCTGACAACGGAGAGGGTCACTACCCAGTGGCCTGTGTTCCTTTTGAGTGTGGGGGGTTACAGGTATTCTGAATATTGTTGTGAGCCCTGCCATGGCCATGGACTGTTTGTTGGGTAATGACCTTGAGAACACTATCTGGAAAAAAGCGGAGCTCAAGGCTCATGTGGAGATGTTGGGGTTACCTGATTGGATCTATACAACAAGGTCCATGGCTGCTTATGATGGGAGTCAAAAAGGGCTGGAGCCTGGACCAATGGCCAAGCTACCTGCTAAAAGGGGAAAGTCAGAGAGCATGGGAAACCAGCCCCTAAGTATCTTCCCAGTGAGGTGGAGGGGGCACCTGTAGTGGCCACACCGGAGACCATTGAGGAGGGCACTGCTCCCATTGGTGACCTGCCTACATGCGCTGGATGGCATGTTGAAGGAAGACCCACCAAGGAGCAGTTCTGTAGGGCACAAAGGGAGTGTCCAACCCGTGAGGGCATGAGTAAAGAGGCTGAAGACCAAACAGCAAGTGATGTCTCTGGGAGTTGTCACATTTACTGGGAGGACAACCTACTTTACAGTGAGTCTAAGGCTCGTGTGCATGGGATAACAAGTGCCCTGGTGGTCCCCCAATGCTACAGGGCCTTCCTACTAGAGCTGTCTCACGAGATTCCCCTGGTAGGACACCTGGGCAAAGACAAGACCTTTGCAAGGCTTGTCCCCCATTTGTATTGACCCAGGATCATTCTGCAGAGCTTGTGTAACCTGCCAGGCCAGGGGGAAGACAGGACAGAGGCTGAAACACCCCCAAAATACCTTGCCTGTTGTTGGCCACCCTTTGAGCAGGTAAGCCTCAGCAGCGGCATTTCCTTCCCTGCATGGAGCACGGAGAAATTTTGCTGTGATCCCTGATCCCTGGCTCAGATGGGAGGGGCCATGCCGGAGACCAGGCGCAGAAGCGCCATAAAACACAGAGAGGCGTCCTACAGCACAGGACCCTCAGCAGCGGCATTTCCTTCCCTGCACAGAGCATGGAGCGATTTTGCCCTGATCCCTGGCTCAGAGGGGAGGGGCCACACCGGAGACCAGCCGAAGGAGTGCCATAAAATACAGAGAGGCTGTAGTGTGGTTTGTGGACTCATGGACTGCATCACTAAGTTAGCTTAGGCCTGGCTGCCATGATGCCTCTTTGCGCACGTTACTTTGTGCCTTTGTTTTCCAGACTCTGCTATTTTAGAACTGTTTGCCTTTCACCTTTCCTCCTGTTCCCTTTGGGTTGCATCTGCACATCATGTACAAGGTCGAAAAACAATGTCCCTTGTTCTTGCTGATCTGGTCAGCCCCTCGCACTTAGACATAACACTGACTGCAGCTGCACTGGAGAAATTTGTGTGCTTTTAATATTGTGATTTCAATGTTAGGGACACTTGGAGAAAAACCTTTCCAGAGAGAAGAGCTGTGCTTGTCTGATGATGTAAACCTTGCATCTAGATATTGAGGTATGTTCAGAAGAAAAAAGTTGCTGCTGTAACAGCGAGGTATGCCACAGACGGTGCGAATGAGACTCCTGAATTGGACGTGGGCGGTGACGCTCCTAGACAGCGCCGCGGAAGTTACCATAGTGCGGGAGGCACTACGTCCTCATATGGAGGCGACAGCAACTGAAACATTCATTACTGTCGAGACAGCAGACACCAGAGTGGCACCCCCTGACAGACTATACAATATTGTCATTCAAATTGAGGGTGACATACAGCGTGTTATTAAAGGGATTTTTTGGGCGAATCTGACCTCTTCTTACGACATTTTGTTGGCGGAGGCGGATTGGCCACCCCCATTCATACTTGCTGCGCGTAGAGGGGAGGAGGTAATCCTTCTGAGCTTTTCTCGTCATGTCCCCAAGGACAAAGCGGAGGCTCTCGCAGCTGAGTGGGCTGTGTCCCTGGCTCCGGCGTTATACCGCAACCACGTGGGTTGGGATGAAGACTCACCCCCCCATGATATTCCTTTGCGGTCGCTGCCACAGCTACAACGCCAATATCCCATCAAGCGGGGAGCCAAAGGTCCCGTTTCCGAAATTCTGACACAGTTAGAATACCAAGGAGTAATTGAAACATGCGTATCACCCATGAACAATCCCCTTTTCGCGGTTTCTAAACCCGATGGATCGTACCGCCTAGTTTTGGATTACCGGCATTTGAACTCTCATTGTCGGACCTTTGCGGTGCAAAATACCCATAGTTCTGCGCTTGTAGAAAGTCTTGTTCGTAAAAAATATAAAACGACACTTGACTTATCCAATGGATTTTACACGCACAACTTAGCCACGGAGTGTAGCCAATGGAGCGCTTTTACCTCCGGTGGTAAACATTTCAAATTCCGGTGTCTCCCTATGGGCTACAAAAACAGTCCAGGTGTATTCGCTGCCCGTGTTGTCTCTTTGTTAGACGGCACAGACCCAGATGCATGTTCGTACGTCGATGATATTTACCTGACAGACGACGAATTATACCCGCATCTTTCCCGAGTGGACCGCATTATTCTCGAGTTTGCGGTCTTAGGTTACAAGTTTAATTTTGCCAAATCTCACATTGCTGAATTTACCGTTTTGTTTTTGGGCTATGAGCTCAACAATGAAGGTAAGGGCTTAGCCCCTCATTTCTAGGAAACATGTGCACTTTTGTGCCCTCCAACCACACTGAAGAAACGTCAGTCCTTGCTGGGTTTTCTGAACTTCGGGCGTACCTATATTCCCAAATATGCCCAACTTATCAAGCCTCTTTATGCCTTGATACAACCAAACTTTTCGAAGTCATGCTGGCTTCCCGAGCATTCCTCTATACTGCAGTCTTTGCAGTCTGATCTGCTTGAATCTAAATTCTTGTTGACGCGTGACAATCACACCAACCTGGTGATTAGAATCATACCAGGGACAGTGGGTTTCACATACTTAACCTTTAAAGTAGGTGACACAGTACCTATTGCATACAAGTCACATCTTTACACTTCGGCAGAGTTGCGATTTTCCTCTGTGGAGAAAGTTTTGACAGCAGTGCAAATGGCGATTCTAAAGGAACGCGCACTGGCACAGGGAAAACGCATTTTGGTGGTAACACCATATCCTGCCCTTGAGGCAGTGACGAAAGCAAGTGTACCGAACTCTAAGGCATTGCACCCCCGTTGGATACAATGGGCTACATCTCTGACGTCTCCAGATGTCACGTTTATCTTTGATTCTTCTCTTCAGACACAGGAGTTTTTACAATATGAATTTGTTCATCCTCCTCTTTTGTCTTTGCTACCGCTTGAGGAGTATGAATGTATTATCGGGATCACTGACAGAATATCGATTACAAGAATATCGACCTACAACAATATCGAAGTAAAAATATAGAATGCCAAAATATCGAATGCCTATCTACAAACAGGTAAGTACAAAAATATCGAATCCAAAATATAGTTGTAAAAAATATAGTTAGTCAAAATATCGAATTTTTTAAATATCTTAAAAGTAATGTAAAATTAATGAAATAATATATATAATTAACTAAAACATACTTAAAAATACTTAAATAACTTTAACATTAATAAATAATTAATGTAAGTAAAAAAAATAAACATACATTTTTATTTTTTAATACATATATATATTAACGTAATATTTATAAAAAATATTCAATATTTTTAGCGTAGGATAGCGGGAGGGTAAAATTTACTATTACCACTCCAGTGAGTGCAACAGTAGGGAAAGCATTGGATAGCGGGAGGGTAAAAATTACTATTCCCACTTCAGTGAGTGCAACAGTAGGGAAAGCGTTGGATAGCGGGAGGGTAAAAATTACTATTCCCACTCCAGAGAGTGCAACAGTAGGGAAAACGTTGGATAGCGTAGGGGTAAAAATTACTATTCCCACTCCAGAGAGTGCAACAGTAGGGAATACATTGGATAGCGGGAGGGTAAAAATGACTATTCCCACTCCAGAGAGTGCAACAGTAGGGAAAGCGTTGGATAGCGGGAGGGTAAAAATTACTATTCCCACTCCAGTGAGTGCAACAGTAGGGAAAGCGTTGGATAGCGGGAGGGTAAAAATTACTATTCCCACTCCAGAGAGTGCAACAGTAGGGAAAGCGTTGGATAGCGTAGGGGTAAAATTACTATTCCCACTCCAGAGAGTGGAACAGTAGGGAAAGCATTGGATAGCGTAGGGGTATAAATTACTATTCCCACTCCAGAGAGTGCAACAGTAGGGAAAGAGTTGGATAGTGTAGGGGTAAAAATTACTATTCCCACTCCAGTGAGTGCAACAGTAGGGAAGCGTTGGATAGCGTAGGGGTAAAAATTACTATTCCCACTCCAAAGAGTGCAACAGTAGGGAAAATAATGATTTAATATTTTAATAAAAATAAAATAATTATCAATACCAATAAAAAATTAATTAAAATGACTTACCAATTAGAAAATATTTAATAATTAATTCTAAATACCAATAAATATTAGTTCTTAAAAATTAATTACCTATTAATAAAAATTAATTACCAATGAATGAAAATGAATTACCAAATAAGAATTAATTAACAATAAATTAATAATTAATACCAATAAATAAAAATTAATAATTACTGATTTACAATTAAATTACTTCGCACCCTATTCCCCTATAAACCCACAACCCGCTCTGAATAATAAATTAATACAATTAATATAATTATCAATTAAAAAATTAATAAAAATTAATTACCAATTAATAAAAATTAATTACCAATTAATAAAAATTAATTACCAATTAATAAAAATTAATTAACAAATAAGAATTAATTAACAATAAATTAATAATTAATACCAATAAATAAAAATAAATAATTACTGATTTACAATTAAATTACTTCCACCCTATTCCCTATAAACCCACAACCCACTCTGAATAATAAATTAATACAATTAATATAATTATCAATTAAAAAATTAATAAAAATTAATTACCAATTAATAAAAAATAATTACCAATTAATAAAAATTAATTACCAATTAATAAAATTAATTACCAATTAATAATTAATTAACAATGAATTATTTATCAATACCAATAAATAAAATTTAATAATTACTTAATAAAATTTAAATTACTTCCCACCCTATTCCCCTATAAACCCACAACCCGCTACAGAACTAAAACGCACAATTAAATTAAATATAATTAATAATTCCTAAAAATTAATATTTAATTTACTAAAATTAAATTACTTCCCACCCTATTCCCTATAAACCCACAACCCGCTACAGAATTAAATTACACAAAAATTAAATAACATAAAATTCATTACTTTAAAAAAATTAAAACATACATTACAAAAATAATACATACTTTTAACACATATACTAACACTTAAAACACTATAAAAAAAATCGATATTTTTAACAACTATATTATGACTGTCGATATTTTGACAATAGATATTTCTTACCTGAATTTCGATATTCTTAACCACTATATTTTGGCAATTCGATATTCTGTCCATTCTATATTTACAACTCAATATTTTGGCAATTCGATATTTACAATTTGATATTATGTCTGTTTACTGTATTATCTATACCGATGGTTCGGCACAACCGGCCACGGGTTCCAAGAATGCTTATTCAGCAGCATGTGCTATTGTTGCGGGTACTATGGTGAACGGTGAGTTCAAACAGACTGTAGTGCACACTCAGGCACTAGGAGACAGTACTGCACAATTGGCCGAGCTGCGTGCTTTAGTGCTCGCACTTGAATTCGCTAATCCTGATGTGACCACTCTTATTGTATGTGATTCGTACTACTGTGTTCAGTCTTTCAATGACAATCTATTCTTTTGGTCACAAAATTACTATAGAGATGCTAAAGGCAGTACAATTTAGCATAAAATGCTTTGGGTTCGAGTGGCAGATCTTAAACAACGTCTGCCTCTCACACAGGTGATTCACACCCTTGGCCACCAGCGTGTGGGCGCACACGCTGTTGGTAACGGTTTGGCGGACGAAGCTGCCAAATCAGCAGTAGCCACTTGCACAGTAGCAGCAGTTACAAGATCCATGACTAAAATCGATAAAGATATTTTGGCAGCTATTGCTGCGACAAAAGAAGGTGCTAATTACCCAAGGGGTTTCCCTTCCAAATACTCTTATCAATTAGGTCCCGAACAGGCTCCTTACGTAAGAATTCCAGACGTTGGTGATCGGCTGATTCCCAACGCGGACCGCAGACTTTCCTTGATAACTGCTGCACACGAAGGAATGGCTTCGGCTCATGCTGGTGTGTCTGCAACGGTTTCCATCTTGCAGCAGCGTTACTGGTGGCGTGGTTTATATAAACAAACCCATGCTTATGTGCTTTCTTGTGATGTTTGTCAACAAATTAAGCCTTCTACGGTTACACGACCACCGCAAACACCGCTCTGCATTTCAAACAGACCTTTTGGGTATGTTTACCTGGATCACTGCGGTCCATTTTCTTCTGACACTGCATATGAATACATCTTAGTTGCAGTAAACTCGTGCACACGTTTCATCTGGGTCTGGCCACAACGGAGTGCTGACGCTCGAAATGTCATCAGGGATTTGCGTGTCTTTGTGGGAATTTTCACCTGCGGCACCTTCCATTCTGACCAAGGTCCAGCGTTCGCCTCTAAGGCTTACAAGGACGCAATGGGTTCACTGGGGGTGCAGGTGAAATTTTCGTCTCCGTATCGGCCTGAGGGCAATTCGATTGTTGAACGAATGAACCGTGACTTAAAGCAATCCTTGACATCTAGAGTCTTAGGTACTGGCAGGAACTGGCTGGCCCACTTGCATAGCGTCCAACGTGCACTTAATAATCTCCCTAGAAGACCTCTGGGTGGGCGGACCCCATACGAAATGCTCTTTGGCATAAGAATGTTTGTGCCTGACCTTGATGGTCTAGACATGGCGGCGCAATCCGCAATCTTTGACGTAGATAATCATTCTACTATGTTACAGGACTTACAAGAAGCCTGAGACAAACTAGCAATCGCACATTTGCCTTCAGTCACAGACGCTGCTCTGCAGATTCCGGTTGCCGGCTGGCTTCTGAAAGTCGGAGACCTGGTCCGAGAGAAGGTGGAGAACAAAAAAGAATTTGGCCCCTTAAGAGGCTTGAAGGGTATTCGTACAGTCATCTTACCACCGCTTCCTGGTCACAAGGAAAACAGATACATCTCAGTGGGAAATGTCAAGTTACAACATCTGGCCGATCCTGAATAGTGTAACACCAGCGGTCTCTTGTCCAGTCATTTCCAGGACAAATGTTTGTGGCCCTCCAGCCCGAACGGTCACTGATGTTGCCATTGAGATGGTGGATGTGCCTGATCGCCTGCACAACGACCCGGATTCCCCCTGCAACGAGGAGACCGAGTACACCTACCCTGCCACTGAGTCCGTGGCTCATTTACCAACAACGCCACTGCGCCCAACACGTTATTCCTTTGACTCGAGTTCCACCTCAGCACTTATCCCTTCCAGATTCAGTATTTTTGTATCCTGGTTTAGAGACAATTTTTTGATCCCCCCATGGACATACATCTGGTTGGTGCTATTCCTGATTTTTCTGTTCATGTCCATTGGCTTTGTCACAGTCTTTTTTCTACTCATTAATGGTCACTATTTACCAGAACGCTCTGCTGTGAACTGTGTCGCTGGAACTTTGGCTCCGCATTCTTCATCTCACATCATGAAGCGTGACCACACGTTTGTGAACATTTCAGCTTTTCCAGTTGCTGATGGCATCGTATGGGATTCAGTAAATTTCCAAATTCATGGACCAACCGAGATTATTAATGTACCAAATGTCCTCCGTGTTTCAATGGGTGATGTCGTTAAAAGTAATATTCATTCTGACGATTGGGATGTACATGCAGTTGAATCGTTATTTTCTGATTTGAAATATTATGCTGCTTTTAATGCTGAAGATTTGTACATGAATTCTGCAAGTTATGCCGATTTATATTGTTACCAGCATTGGGGCAACCACTTTCTCCATAAACCCAGTGCCCTTCGGGGTCTTCTTAATTATACCCAATGGGAACATTGTCCGACCCCTTTGCCAGGTAGCTCCCAGACTCTTAGAAATAAGTTTACTTATTTTACTGACTTTGATAGGTCGAACCCTGGGTCCTATTATTTTAAATTAAACACAACGGCCACTCAGAACATCATGTTAACCCACACCAAATTGCTGTATTCTTGTTCCTTTTTAAATGCCTTGGCTGTGGGTGGGTATGAACATTGGCGTGACACCATTGACTTGAAATCTATTTGGGGCTCCAAAGCATGGCAGGTGCAGGGCACAGAAGCCTTGCACCGTGCTTGCCTCATCCCAACCCAAATTCTATTTTTAATCAGACCATCTATCAAACGACATGTTGGGGATTGGCTACTTCCAAACAATTGAATGCACCCTCCATTCCTGTATTGTCTTCCACTCCAAACGAAAGCTTGCTTTTCAATATTTCCATTGCCAATTTGCAGGCGTTGTTCCAGAACAATTCGTTTAATACGTCTACTTTTGTTCAGTCGCCCTGGTTGGCTTGGCCAATTTCATCTAATGCCTGCCAACTGCGTTTTCATGACACAGCTCCTGGCTATAAACAGGATAGGCCAGATCCAAGTTTTTCTGACTCTCAGACTATTACAACATATTCTGTTGGTAAATTGTGTAAACAGTGGTTGCAGCACTCTTCCTTAGATTCTGTTAAACAACATTTGTCCCTCCTCTCAGGCAACATTGATCTATCTGACTTTATTCTGGGGCCTCGTGGTCCTCGACCAAAAAGGTTCATTTATGAGACTTATAATGAACTCTGGAAGCTTTCGCAAATTGAAGCTGCTTCCCGTCTTCGGGAAATTGATCAAGCAAATTTAGAAAAAGTGCTTGCTGTTGTTGACAATAGTATTAATACCCTGTCTTCCCGAATTTACACGTTAGAGAATATTATTTCCTCTGTTGTTGATATTGTGCAAGATGATGTTTCTGTGTTGTATCATGGTCAAAATCAATTGCGTTCAGTAATGCAGTTTGCATGGACTATGCAAACCCTTAAAATGGGAAAAGTTCCTTGGCACTTTTTGAACACATCTGCCTTATTCTTACCTTTTAATTTGACTGAGAAACAGCAGTTCATGTCCATGAAAGATGCAGAATACACTCTGTTACATATCGAGAAAATAGAGCCCTTACCATTCTCAGTGGCAGAATTAGATTCTGCTGTGTGGTTAGTACACGGGGTAATCGCTTTGCCTTTTTCTTTATTTGAGTTCAGTTCCTGCATGAAACATTATCCTGTTGGCCGATTTCAGCCTTTAGGCAGTGCTTTCCTGCATGAACTTTGGTCCCTGCCTTTTATGTATAAATGTCTTAGGGACGGGAAGGAAGTTTTTCTCACAGGGGAGTCATGCGATTCTACTGTGGGTCATTCCCTTGTTTGCAAACACATTAGAGTACACGGGGCCTGTAATGTTTCGGCTCCGAATCTTGCTTGTGTTTTGAAAGGCATTCCTGTTCCTGCTATATCTCCTACCTTCACTGTGCTTGCAAATGGTAGCTATCTCCTTTTGAATAATCAGGACTGCTGTGGCATGCTTGCCGGCATTCCCTATATTGTAACAGTTTCCCACAGGGTTGTCTGCTGCAAAAATGTGCTTTTTCCTCCCCCGCACGGCATCGTAGATAGTTCCATTTGGCCTTCCATTCCGACTTTGAAGGCAGATTTCAATAAATTGAGCAGAATAAAGGCACTATTATTGAATCAGGAGGTTATGCTCACGTCCGCCCGGGAGACGTTCATTCTCCAGGTGGCGAGTACCCACAGTGAAATACAGGCCCTGTTGAACACCAACCTCCCACAACATTTCGGTGAACTGATTCACCGTGTTTTCAATGCTTCTCGCACCGAAGGTCTTGTGCACTTTTTTAAAGTTGTGGGTTCTGGCCTTGTTACCTTCTTTCAAACTATATTTGGTGTAATACCGGCTTTTATTCATTCCATTTTTTCCAGCGTCTTTGGCGGTTTTCCATTGATCCTCGCTTTGGCGGCTGGTATATTGCTTTTGGTCTGTTTGCTACGCAATGGCTGCACTTCCTGGAGCCCACCACGGTCGCCTTCGGCTGCTCCGTGAGCGCCTCCTCGCCGGCTTCGGCGTCCTGCCATTGGCGACACTTGGTGTGTCCTATAGACTTTCTTTTCGCTTTGCGTATTTCACTTGCGTGCAACCTGTGATGTCTTGCATCCGATGTCCTTTCTCCTGGTCCTTGGATTACTGCCTCTCCAATACGTCTCTGTCTCGCCCAGATTTTGTCCAGTTGGTGGGTCCCTTAGAGGCCCATGAACGAGACTGTTCCGGACCTGGCTACATGGCGCGTTCGGCTGCACTTGGAATTCTGGCACAATGGGATGTCTGGGCGGCTGCTCAGACTCTCTTACAACAAAGTTATGTTGAGTATCACGCAAGTTGTCCCGCAATGCTGTTCACTGCTCCCTCTTGCGAGGAACATGAATGCAGTTTTGATTTATTGGACTGGATGGCATCTCTTTTTGCTGACGATTCCAACGATGTCCTCTTGGAAGGTGTAGCGTTTTTCTGCACTTATACTCTTATTGATTAGTGGGTCTCCACGTTCAGCGTCCTGTCCCACTGGATTTTTTGTTCTGGGTTTTTGTTTTTTTCAGTCCCTATTTTTGTCCTTTCGGACCAGACGTTGCCATTCTGCTCCATCTATTTGAACTCTGTCTTCGCCACTGGACTGACCAAGGGAGGGTGTAGTGTGGTTTGTGGACTCATGGACTGCATCGCTAAGTTAGCTTAGGCCTGGCTGCCATGATGCCTCTTTGCGCACGTTACTTTGTGCCTTTGTTTTCCAGACTCTGCTATTTTAGAATTGTTTGCCTTTCACCTTTCCTCCTGTTCCCTTTGGGTTGCGTCTGCACATCATGTACAAGGTCGAAAAACAATGTCCCTTGTTCTTGCTGATCTGGTCAGCCCCTCGCACTTAGACATAACACTGACTGCAGCTGCACTGGAGAAATTTGTGTGCTTTTAATATTGTGATTTCAATGTTAGGGACACTTGGAGAAAAACCTTTCCAGAGAGAAGAGCTGTGCTTGTCTGATGATGTAAACCTTGCATCTAGATATTGAGGTATGAGGGTCTGCCAGCCAAAGCCCAGAGGTCTTCTGTTTTTATAATAAACTAGTTATTAGCACGGGGAGGGTGGACAGGTCATTTAGCCCTAGATCCACTGTCTTTATAAAATGCTGTCCCCGTTTGTATTCTATGGAATTGTAACTATGCTTATTATGTTATTCTTATGCATTATGCTGATAGTACTGGCACGTGTACTGTATCTTAGAGCACGATAGTTGAAATAAACATTTAAACTATACAGTGTCTCTTATTACGCACGTTGTGGACAGGTATGAGTGAGTTACGAAAGGGTGTCCTTGCTCCCGCGAGTCCTGAGAAAGAGAGACCGTGTTCTGGGTTGTCTAATCATTGGTAGCTGCACTGCTAATGAGACGCTAATGCTAGTCGGGTTGGGATTGTGGGTACTAAGGTGTATTGTTGGCTCACCACTATACTCCGAGGTCCTATTATCCTGTGCATAGCTCTGTGTATGTGCAGAATCCCTACAACAAGGCGTCCCACAGCACGGGACCCTCAGCAGCAGCATTTCCTTCCCTGCATAGAGCACGGAGCAATTTCGCCCTGATCCCTGGCTCAGAGGGGAGGGGCCATGCCGGAGACCAGGCGCAGCAGCGCCATAAAACAAAGAGAGGCGTCCCGCAATGCGGGACACGTGTGGGCGTGCCTGGGCTCAGCCCGGGCAAAAACTAGGCCAAGACAGGCCCGTATTAGCCCGTCTGAGACCGGAGGAGGCTGGGCCCCCCCCGCTTGGCTTCTTGGCTTCTTTTGGTTTTGATATCCTCAGAGACTGCAGGAGCTTGGATAATCATTTTTATGAATAGCACACAGCCATTTTTGAATAGAGGTGAATAGAGGTGAAGCTGTATCCGAGGTTCGATTTAGTAGAGCCACAAAGTCCACGCCCAGTGGTCCACCGCGTGATCGATGAGCAGTTCCAGCAGGATGAGTTGGCCTTGTAAGTTCTCTTAAGCTATTTAAAACTATATACATTTTAGTTAGAAAGAAAATGTACTACAAGTATTGACGCTACAACATCTTGAAGCCCGATTTCCAGACATTGCGGGCACTTTGGTGATCCTGTGATGCACACACCTCCTACACAATGGGGAAAAGAAAGGCAACCACCAACCAGCCACCACCACTGACAAAGACCTCAGGGCACCTCGTTAACGCTAATGAACTAACTCACAGGGGCAATGGGGGCAATTGAAAAGCAGATTATCTCATTAGAAGAGACCTTGACCTCGGAAAAACTGGGGCAGCAGTTTTGACTAGTAATGAGGCAATAGCCGAACAGGCTGGTTCATCTAAGTCCTCAAAGGGGCAAACAACTCCAGAATGGTTGCATTCAAAACGTGCCAGAATATATATCAACTAGTGACCAGGAGCTTGACACACAACCACTATCGAAACGCCCAAGAAATCCGGAGGCCACAAGAAATCCAGAGGTTGTTGCCAGATAAAATGAGAAAACCCTTAGAGAATCCAGGCCCCCACCTACACAGCCCCGTAAAAAATGTATTAAATGCACTAAACTACCAGCCTCTTCTGAGGGAGGCCCAAATGGAAGGTCTCACCCCAAAACGCAATTTACTAACTTCTCAAACGACCGTGGGGATTTAACCACTTTATTGGAGGAGTTAGATATATTCCTAAGAGACACCCTAGCCAAACTAACTGACAGAGTTGCCCTGATCGAAGAGAGATTGAATAATTACCAGGGATGTGAGAGGCTGGATAGATAAGGCAGTTTACCCCGCAACCAAGAGGGATTAGGAGAAGTTAGCAGCACTGAGAGAACAAATAACCCAACCAGACAGCCGATCCCAACATCAATTAGTGATAGTATAGGGACCCATTGCATGACGTGTCATATAAAGACAGGCCCAAGGACCCTAGTAGAATCCGCAAAGATCCCTCAGCTCCCCAATCTAACCGATGCTAAAAGAGACAATGCTATAAAAGGCACCAATCCACGAGTCTGCAGTTTTACCCAACCAAATAGCAATCACCTCAACGTGCGATCGCCACAATGCACGATCTCGCCTGACTTGATCTGTCTGGACTTACCCCCAGCAGTCACTCCATATACAGTAGTTTTAGCCAATGTCCCACTATTAATGGCTCAGGAAACTGAACCCTGGGATTCCCTGTGAAATAAGGCTTTGCATTGGTTAAGCACCAAAACAAGCCTAACTGAAGAACTTTTCATGGAGTTTAAAATGGCTAGAAGAGTCAGCTGGCTTGGTAGAGACCATAAAATCCTACGAGGTGATTGTGTGGTACTAACATTCAAAACCCCACATTTAGCGGAAAGCATTTTTAGGAGAGCAGGAAATTACACTATAACGACGCACAGCATTAACTTACTGCCGCTGGGCTACTTCTACCATCCACCACTTAACGCAGGTATAAGAACTAATTGGAGAGATACATATGAAAATGGTCACTATATATACAATGTTCCAGTCAAAGACCGGTTTGACTCTCTCTTAACACTAGACGAGGTAGACTGACTAAATATCTTAGCTACAAACAATACATCTCGAATGATAGACAGCTTACATCCTCCCTTAGATGTACACAGGCACAACTCCGTGCATGGAATAAACCCAGACAATTGTACAATTGTAGACCTTTTAGGAAGATCTTCAGGCAGCATTCATCTAAGCCCTGATGCCTCACCTTCTAGCCCGGGTACAAGAGCCACTCAAGATATGGGCCCAATACAAGAGGCACCATGAGCCTGCAAAGTGATATCTGATAGGCTAGACGATTGTAATGGCAAGGTTAATAGTACTTGCTCACTATTCTTGAACATTGCAGGCTTACGTACAAAGCTCAAAAATCCCCTATGCCAGGAGTTTGTAGGAAAATGTAATATTCTCTGCTTCCAGGAAACCTGGGTGGTGGATACTATCCATATTAATGGTTACAAGACCTTCCATGCTGCTGTGGTGCCATCTGCACATGGGGGATTTAAGGGGGGCCTATGCACGTATTTATCAAACTATGTGAATGCTACCAAGATAACCTTGACGATATCCAAGACTTATTATCAATTTGTCACCATACTCATCGATAACTATCATTGTATCATATTGATACATTTTTATAATAATGCCCCGCCTGATCAAATTGTGGGTGTATTGAAAAAACTAACCATTGACATCAACAAGTTACACAATGACAATGTAAAAGATATGTTTGTTGTTTGGGGTGGGGATTTTAACACTGCATTGTGCCCGCTTATTGGAGGGGAAAATTGTGGACTACTGTCTGCTGATGACAATATTTACCCACACTTCCCCCACTCAATATACAGGGATTATTTATTTGAGATTTTGTTTTCATTTGACCTATGATTTGCTAACGATTTATGTATCCCACCAGTACCCTTTAGTCAGACGTTTAATGGGAGAGGTATGAACTCGATTATCGATTATATAATCATATCCAATAGACACTCTACAATACTCAAAGGCTTTAGAACACACAAGAACGTCCTGAGCTACCACTTTCCATTGAGCGTGACTTTTTTTCTCCCTAGTAATGTGCTAAATGCGCAGTGCAATTCAGTACAACTGGTCCAGGATATAGCCTTGAATAAAATCAATGGCTACTCCCTACATTGGTCCAAGGTAGAACCGATTGAATTTACTAAGAAAATTCTGGCTAATTGCAAAGAATCATTTTTAACTTGCCTTGAGGAGACAACGCCTCATACTGATATTTTAGACTCCTGTGCACAGATTACCCTCGAACTAAAAAATGCTTTAAGGGTGGAGAATAAAAAGCTCATGAGAACAATCAAGGGTGGTTTGACTCTAGATGCACATAAGCCTATACAAAATTGAAACACACTCTGCATAAACCATCAAGAAATAGCCAAGAAATAAAGCTTGTAGAGGAGAGTATAAGCAGGCCCTGAAAGCCAGTAAAGGCAAACTGAAAGACAAATCATGGGTTGCCCTGCATGAAGCCAGGCTGACTAGACATAATACAGCATTCTGGTGAGCTGTAAATGCCCCATTCCTTACAGCCCAAGATATACCTACCATAGGGATTTCCATTGATGAACGTCAATGGGTGGGACACTTTTCAACAATTGTATAAACAAGTACTAGATGAGAGCGGCATGAACGCCTCGCACCCGTTGCAGGGAATAATCCCCCCAGTGAACTATCCTATAGACCTCTGCTTTACCTTAGATGATGTCAACTGTGCAATCACAGCTAGCAAGTGAGGGAAGGCACCTGGCACCGACGGTGTCCCCGTAGACCTTTTTAAATCAAATGTACTTCTATTGGGCCCCCTTTTAACACAGGTATTAGCAGCTTGATGCTCTACCGGTTTTATAGAGACATGATCAGTATCAATATTGGTTCCAATATTCAAGAAAGGTGATCGCCAGAACCCTGCGTGCTACCGGCCAATATTAATGCTAGATTCTTTGGTTAAGGTGACAGGGCGTAAAGTGCTTATTCGGCTCCAGGATTGGGCAGAAGATAATAACATCCTATCTGAGTTACAATTCGGCTTTCAACAGGGTCCAAGCACAGTGGAACAAAGACTAAATCTTAACATCTTTTTTTTTTTTTTATTGAGCAGAAACACAGAGAGTACAAAGAATTACTGCAAACGATTTGATAAATAGGCATCCTTGTATACATATAAAATTAGACAGAACAAACATAAATAAAGTGCAACATACAATATTTAACAACTATGGGGCCGATTCCGATTCGGGCCGGATTTCTCTCCGACCGAGCCGGACCCGGAGAGGATTCCGACCGAATCGGACCCTAGCAGTCCGACCGAACGAGTACGATGCGTTCGCATGCCATCGGACTCGATTCGGTCGGACTCCCATTGAAGTCAATGGGAGCCGGTCGTACGACGCGTACGCGGTCTCCCATTGACTCAATGGGTGCGAGGCGGTCAAGGGCGCCCCCTACAGCGTGTACGCGTCCATGCGCATCGCGGCGTACATGCACAGGTAGGGGGGACTCATGCGCCTACGCGTACAGGGGGGTACGACGCGGACCCCCAAAGTCCGGCTCCGACAGCTTTTTCGAGCCGGACGGCGCGAGTCGATCGGAGTGGTCGCGGCGCGCATCGTACTTACCCGGCCGGGAAACGTCTCCATAGCGCGGTGCGAGTCGTGTCCATGCGAGTCGGTCGGAGCGTGTTGTAGCCGCGTTCGAATCGGTCGGAGATTTCACGGGTGCCTGCATCGAACTCGCTCGGCCGGACCCGCGTACGATTCGGTCGGGAAACAGGGCTCCGAATCGGATCCGGTAAATCCGAATCCGATCCTGAGCACTACCGGCCGAGATCGGAATCGGCCCCTATGTGTCACTCCAATAGAAGTAACGTTGGCTTCTATAAGTAGATCTTGCCAATAAAAGTGCAATGTGCTAATTTACCATCCAGACATAAAGCTAGAAATTAATCTTCCAGAAAGACTTGGCAAAGTGCAATTCAGAAATAGCAAACACGTATAAAGTGCAGGATGCATTATTTAACAAGTATGTATTATTTCCGTCAAATTAACATTGGTTTCTATGAGTAGATTTTCCCCTAAAGTGCAATGTGCTGATTTACCATCTAAGCATGATGCTACAAATTCATCTTCCAGGCACACTTGCCAAAGTGCAGCCGGTGCAATTTACTACAGTACTTTCCAACCTAAAAATTACTAAAGTGCAGTGCTAAAGTGCAATTTTTTTGTTCGGCTCTACTTCTCCGAAAAGGTCTCTAGCCTCTCCATATATTTCCATACAGCATTAAATCTTTTATTGACACCTACTCTCTTAGCATATGCTTCTTCAAATTTCCTAGTGCGGATCAATTTATTCAACCATTTCAAATAAGTTGGTATTTTTGGGGACCTCCAATTCTGAAGTACCAGAGAGCATGCCACGAGGGAGGCAATTGCTACAATGCCTCCTCCCCTCTCGACATTCCGAGGTTTTGTCTCTGGCTTGCAAGACCAAAAAGTGCAATCTCAGCATCAGGATCCAAACTTTTCTGAACTCCCCAGCTTAAAGCCAAAAAGATCCTCTCCCAGAATTGTACTATCTTTGGGCAGGTAAAAAAAGTATGGAGCCAACCTCCCTCGCCTAGCATCTGACAGCGAAAACATTTATTCTGTAATTCCAGGCGTATCTTGTGAAGAGCTTGGGGGGGTATAATACGCCATCCAGCGTGACAAGAATGCCATTATTTTAAAATTAGCCGCTCTTAAGGCCTTGCTGCCTAACTGTGAGATAGATTGCCAATCCTGATTTGAGAACCTGCATTGTGTCTCCTGGGTCACTTTTTCTGAGAATTTATTGACCATGATTGGCTCCCCTTGAGACTGTATACAGCGATACCAATTACCCACCCCTCTTAGCTTTGCTCTAAATAGAGCAGTCACAAGTGGAGTTGAGCCGGAACAGGATGGGAGACTGCACTTTTTTAGTAGATGTGAAATCGAAATATATACTAAAAAAAAAGAGGCTTACTCTGGTCGCCACACCTTGCTTGGACCTCTTGCCAAGTAATGCCTCTGCCACCCACTAAAAAATGCCCTAGCTCTTTAAATCCCCAATTGTTCCAAGACCTTAGATGGCTGCTCTGAATTTAGAGGCCCAAGCTTTTACATTCGGCTAATTTTAAGAAATAAGATCCTGCAGAGCATACCTGCTTTGAATAAAAAGTCTGGAGTCTGTAAGTGTACTCCTGCAAGGTCTTATACCTCATTTTTTTGGGAAGTTTGGCTGTTTTCAGAAATATTGGAATCTGTGAACCAGCTTCTTGTACCATCTTCTCTAAAAAAAAATTATCAACAGATCCCTTACGGTCAAGTAAACGGGCTGTTAGATCTAAAAATGCTGCTTCATAATATGCACGAGCTTGGGGAAGTGCGAGCCCCCCCTGATTGATGTCAAGTTGAAGCACTGAGAGTTTTACTCTCGGTGCCTTCTCATTCCAAACAAACCTTCTAAAAATAATTTCTAACACTTTAAAATAGGTCATATTAATTTTTATAAGGACATTTATGAACAAAAAAACAAGTAAAGGTAAAGAGGACATTTTTATAAGAGCCACACGGCCTATCAATGTGAGTGGTAATAACAACCATTCTTCTAACAGCTTTATCATTTTTTTCCGTGTCACTTCATAGTTTAATTTATAAATTTTGGTATGTTGACTGGTAACGTAAATCCCTAAATTTAGGATTGGATTGGGATTAAGGGCTTGTTGTTTAAAATTGTCGGGAAGAAAATCATTTGAAGTATTCATTGTTAAAATCTCAGGGGTATATTCACGAGAACGTGTGCTAAACATCTCCAAAAAATGTTAACACAACTTTACACATTGCAGTCCATCGCAGGAAAATAACCCCGTGTTAACGTGGAATTCACAACATGGCGGTACCATGCGATAGTCACCTGAAACCGCGGACAATGTCCGCGATACAACCACCGCAACGGCGATAAAAACACAAACCCTAACACCAAAAAACGTGCGATGAGCCCATTCGCGATGAGGAAATCAGTGATAAGCAGCGCCAGGCCTGCCATACACACACGGCAGGCGGGAAAATCACTACAAAAGGAGAAAAAACACACAAACACAAAATGACCAACACCGAAGCACCATGGAGGCAGCCGGAGCAGGCGCAGAGGATGAGCGCAACCCCACAAGTACCCCGGACGACCAGCCCGGGACCACGGTGACAGGGAAGGGCAAGGACAAGAAGAAGAGGAAGACGAAGTACAGTCCGCAGGAGAATCGGATCCTGGTCACGGAGGTGATAGAACACCATCAACAACTGTTCGTCGCCTCCAATGTGTCATTGGGCACCAAAAATGGATTATGGCTCCATCGTGGACAAGGTGAACGCCGTCGGAGAGCACAAGAGGTCAATGGACGAGGTCAAGAGGCGATGGAATGACATCAAGCGCAAGACCAAGGAGAAACTCGCAGCCAACCAGAAGGCAGCAATGCAGACTGGAGGTGGGAGCCCAGCGCCACAGCTGGATGACATGGAGGAGCTGGTGTCGACAGTCATCAGTGTGGAGACCGTGGCAGGAGTCGGGGCACTGGACACTGCTCGACATGACACAACACAACGGCAACAGGGTGAGTAACCACCAGGTACTGGGGGGACGGGGGGAGATGGCCACAATGGTACACATGCACAATCAAGCAGAGCACAGTGCACACCCACAATCACTCTGGATCATGGCCCTGATCTACACACTGTCACAATGTACATTGCCATGCTGTCTGAATGTCAACATGTACCATGCGGCCACATACATGAGGACACATTGTAACACAGCATCTCCCCTTCACATTGCAGGGGCACCGTCAACGCCACCTGCAGAGCAGTCCCAGCCACTCTTCACTGATGACGAGGAGGACACCACCAGCATCGACACCCAAGCCCTTCAAGACATCATTGAGCTCATCCGCCAAGCACCTCCAGGACCAGGGCAGCCCAGCTGCATCGAGGAGACCCCACCCACTCCACAAACCACCCAGCAGGAGGCACCCACAACCCCGGCTGTCTCCCAAGACCCCCTGAACAACCCATGGCCTTCCATCGCCGTGTGTTGGAGGTCCAGAGGGAGATGGCTGAGCAGGTGCGGATGGGGTTCAACCTCATGGCTACCAAACTCGACGCCATCCATGGGTGTCTGAGTCCCATCAGGGACCGCCTCCAGTCCCTAACGGAGACCCACATGCCGCTCCATGGTCTCCAACGAGCCCTGGTTGACATTGCTGGAGTCATGACTCGGAGACAAGAGCACCTATCTGCTCAGGGTGGCTCCAGCGATCTCAGCCAGGAGATGGCACACACGCGGAGGCTCATGGAGGACATGGTGCGGATGGAGGCGGAAAGGAAGGCAGCCACCGCTGCACATCAGCGACATGTATCTGGGATCTACCACGCCCTGCATGTCCTCATCATGGCATTGCTGCCACAAGGCGAGGCGTGGATGAATGTTGCTGCCCGTACACGATCCACATCTCCGCCCCCTGGTGTGTCCGTGCCCCACAGTGCGGCAGACATTCCACCTCCAGCACCTGATGTGTCACTGCCACACAGAGCGGCCGGCAATACACCTCCGGCCCCTGATGTGTCAGTGGCACACAGTGCCGCAGCCGGAACAGCACCACCCACAGGTGGGGCAGAGCACACATCCGAGGACGTGGATGTGCTTGAGTTCGAAGGAGGCACTAGCATTCATGTCTGCCACCTGGCCTGTTGCTCCTTGGTGCCGCACATGGCCCCATGACCTACCACTGACCCCGATACACTCTGCGGCACTCACCTTGGATCACGACATGGACTTCCATATCCTGTTTGGTGACCAATGTCATGGCGACCAGACTGCGGACTGTACTCTTCCTCATCCTCTGTCCTTGTCATTCCCCGATGGACTCTGGCTGGCCCTCCACAGGCCCATGTTGTGAAGTGGGGTTGGCATGGCCCTGTACTGCTCCAGCTGCTGACCTCCACTGGATGTGCAATAAACATTCAGGAACGCACTGCTGTGCCATGTCTTTCATCATTCAAGTATGAATGTGTGGAGGAATGTAGGGTCAGTGATTTCCCCTAACGTCAATGATGCTCATCTAGTGGGATTCCAGTCACAGTGTGCTACGTTGCCGATTGCGTTGCGGGTGCCGTAGACACCACAACAGGGGCACACGCATTAGTCACTTCCTTGTCCGGACATGGACTGCACCACGCCCAGAGCCCCCGAGTCGTTGTTGCAAGCCCTGCGCTGGTCTGGCGTATGCCAGGACGGACCACTCCGCTTACGATCCGAGGGGGGGCCACATAACCACATGTCGCAGGTCTACATGCTAGTGGTCTGCAGGTCGCTGGTCTAGTTGTCAGCATTTCGCGGCCACTCCCTGAGGGCAGGTTTGCACACACACCACACCCATCCGGCGCAGGCGTCACAGGCCAAGTGACCCCGAGTATATGAGGGGCCGGCAACGTCACATTCCCCACTGCCAGAGGTGACTGGATCACGGACGCTCCGCGGTTCTCAACCATAAAGGGCCCATGACTTGTTGCACACAGGGTTAGTGGCACCAGAAGCCTTGCGGCCGTCACGGGCCTACCACCACGTGGCGCTGACTCGGGTTGCACAGGGTTAGTGGCACCCGAAGAGTTGCGGCCGTCACAGGCCTACCACCACATGGCGCTGATTCGGGTTGCACAGGGTTAGTGGCACCGAAATTGCTGAGCGGGTGTGCAGCCTGCGATGATGACGTGTGCACTGATGTGGTCTCTGCCATTGATGCCTCAGGACTCAGCGTCATGTGTGGGACCTGCTGGGCCGCAGTGCGGGTCCGCATGATGTGGAGCATGCCATGGTGGCGGGACCGGGGCCTGGAGCTTGCACGGGTACGTGGTGTGCCCACTGGTGGACACAACATTGGCGAAAGGTAAGCAGTGGGGCGTGGGTGCACAAGGGCGGACAGCCAGTGCTGGCTGGCAGGAGGGGGTAGGGTGCAGCTGCATGTGTGCGCAGGGGTGGACAGGCGTTGTTGCAGTGTGCAGTGGGATGGACTCTGACATGATTGACTCTTACCTCAGTTACAGGTTGCAGACCTGGTGGCTTGCAGTGTATCCCGGCACTTGTTTGGAGTCACACCGGTGGCAGCAGGTGAGCAGTGGTGCCTGGGTGCGCGGGGGCAGCAGTGTCCTTCCTTCTCTCTCTCTCTCTTTCTATCTCTTCATTTCACTTTCACTCTCCCTTCCTTTCCTTTCCTTCTCTCTCCCTCTCCCTCTCTCCCTCTCCCTCTCCCTCTCCCTTTCTTTCTTTCTCTCTCTCTTTCTCTCTCTGCCTTTCTTTCCTTCTCTGTTTCTCTGTGTCTCGCTCCTTTGATGTGCGCATGACACACGTTCTTATTTTGGGCTTTATTTTCCAGGCCGTGACATCAGGATTGTCCGGGACGGACCCGACAGGAGTCTTCCGCATTGGTGTTTTGTGTTGTATTTCAATAAAGTTTTTGGTTGTTACGTCAATGCTGAGTGACTGTTTCTCGTTCTTCCGTCTCAACATGTGTGTTTCTGTTTGTCATTGTGCGACGTCATGCGTTTTTTGTGGCTCTTGTGTTGTGCACGGTATGTGTTTGTCCGGGAGGGGGTGGGGGGCCTGGGGGTTGTGGGGGTGGGTGTTGTGGCCCTCATGGGTCTCCGAGCTGCATGATCATTGTCTCCATGGCATCTGTGGGTCTTCAGATGTGGCTCTGGCCTGGGCTCCCTTTCATGCTGCAGGTAGTCGTCCTGCTCAACACCAGCAAAAGGCAGGTGTTAATTCCCTGGTGCTACCGCGGCTTATCGCCTGTTTTTGGTTCGCATCGCAGATCTGGCAGTTCATTGTGAAAGTGGTGTTGTGGTTTTTTCATGTGTTTTTGCACGGGAACGCCTACTCTGCATCTCATTAGGGTTAGTTGGTGGTGTCCACCGTGGAGATAAATTTTGCAGCAGTTCTCTCGGGAATACTGGCGATGTCTGCAGTTTGCACCCGCTTGTGAATGGGGTGTTAAATCTATCTCCACTTTTGATGAGTTAAGGTGGGGATAAATTGGAGATAAGTCCTTGTGAATATGCCCCTCAGTCTTGTTACAATTAATTTTGTATCCTCCAATTAATTCAAATTGTGCAAATTTGGCTAATATTAAATCAATATTCTGTCTTGCCAGGCTAAGATAGAGGATAATGTCATCCGCAAACAACTTCAGTTTGGCCATTCCTGGTATTTGTGCTTTTATCTCCATATTGTTGCGAATTCTAGTAGCTAAGGGTTCGATAAAAAAGGTGAAGAGCACTGGGGAAAGAGGGCACCCTTGCCTGGTCCCCCAATTGACATTAACTATCCCAGCTAGGTTAGAATTAATAAACACCTGTGCTTGTGCCCCTTGATAAATATTATAAAGCATATTTATAACCTGGGAGGGTATCCCATGCCTACCCAGACCATAAAAAAGGGCATCCGAATTCACCAAGTCAAACGCTTTTTCTGCGTCGACCATCATAATGAGAGCTGGAGTTTGATTGCCATTAAAAAAGTCAAGTGCCTGTACTAAAAACAATGTATTTGTGGACATCACCCTTCCTGCAACTAACCCTGTCTCGTCTTTATGGATCACTTTTTGTGCCAGAGGAGTAAAACGCTGCGCACAGATTTTCATTAAAATTTTATAGTCCGAATTAAGTAGACTAATTGGTCTATATGAATTAATATCTTTGGGGTTTTTCCCCTTCTTTACAAAACTGACAATGATGGATTCCTTAAAGGCTGTAGGAACCAGACCACCCATTTTCACATAATTAAAAAGCTCCACCAAAAAAGGTGTTAATTCCTTGGCAAACATCTGTATAAAATTCTGTTGGCAGCCCATCGTTACCGCACGCTTTTCCTCCCGACATTGAGGAAGGGGCTAGCTGAATTTCAGCTGCTGAGATGTCAACTTGAATCTCCTCTGCCTGGCTATTCGATAGCTGCGGGAGATTAATGTCCTTGAAGTATTGCTGAATTGCCTCTTGCCCCGCCATATATTTAGTCGCATACAACTGCTCATAATGCTGCAGAAAAACTTGAACAATCTTTTCCTTATCAGTCACCGGTGTTCTTGTGTTAGGTTCTAGTACTTCAGTAATTAGCGCTGCTTCCTGTTTGACCAGGCCAGCAGTTTGCCTACCATTTGGCTCTCTTCGTAGACTCACTGCTGAAATGTCCGGGAACTAATCATTTCTTCTAAAAGAAAAAACGCTTTTAACTCCTGTTTAGCTTTTTCGAGCTGCCCTCCCACTGGCTCATTTCCTCTTAAAGAGGCATTTTTCTGGAGCAAAGCAGTATCAACCGCCGTCCGGAGTTCATCTATATGAGTCCTCTGAATTCTAGACTGTGCAGTCATAAAGGCCACCAGCTGCCCACGGACTGCGGCCTTGAAGGCACCCCACACTGAGAAAAGTTCAGTTGTACCCAAAATCCAATATCTATTTTCTTGTGTCGATTACCCATTGTTGGTTTGAGAGAAGGAGTCAATCCATCTGCCACCTGGACCTCATCCTCCTGCCCTCCTCTATTTCTATTTCTACTTTGACCAAAGAATGGTCTGAAAATGAATTAACCCCCATTTCTGATCCAGAATATTTCAAAGAACGGGATAATTTAAAAAAGTCAATGCAGGAACCTGACTGGAATTGTTGGGAATAACTGGTATATTCCAGTTCTTCCCGATGGGCTCTACGCCATGGATCAATTAACTGATGATCTTGTGTAATAACCTTGATTACTTTTTTAGTCTTTGGCTTCAGCTGTTTTTTATTTCTATTCGAAGTATCCCTTGTCAAGTCCTGAATATAATTAAAATCCCCCCCAAAAATAATTTGTCCTGTAGCCCCTTGATCCTGACCATAGATGTAGGGTCATCGATAAATGAACCATAATAATTAATAAAGTTTAAAGTATTTCTGTTTAGGCTTGACGTGACCCATAGCCATTGACCATGAGGATGGAGAAATTCCCAATCCAGCCCCCGACTAAAGTATATAGCAACCCCCCTTACTGCCATCCCTGCTGATGGAAAAAAAACGTTAGAAAACGATTTAAGTATAAAAAGCTTTGGAGTATTTATTTTCAGATGAGTTTCTTGAAGAAAAAGAACTTGTGGTGAAAAGGAAGCTAACCACCGTATTATCCCTCCATACTTTTGTTTGTTCAGAACACCGTTTACATTGACCGAGATTATCCAACATTGAAATCCCATCTCTATAATTAATGCCTAAGTATTGCAATAATCCATTCAATACAATAAACTGTCTTTTCACCACCTCACCCCTATGATTCTGTTCATTTTCTTCTCCTATGCACCCCGAACCCGCCTGCTCCCAACCCCTCCCTGTAGCTAGCCCTCCCCAGGAGATGGTAAACGGCCCGCTGCTCCGTCTCCACCCTCCCCAAATGCCTCTCTTGTGGGGTGCCTTAGTGCTGCACCCTAAGTGACCCCTGCCCCCCCTACCTCAAGCTACCCATGGCATTTACATTTAGTGAATCTTATCTACTTTGCGGAGGAGATTTCTTTCAAGAGATCCTGTGCTTCCTCTATATTCGCAAACATATGGAACTTGCCCCTCACTAGCACCCTTAACTTTGACTGTTGGGCTATTGACGCCTGTGCACCCTGTGCCTTAAAGAGATACAACAATTTAACAAACTCTTTTCACCGACAGCTGCAGACATATCAGCAAAAATCTGACAACTGGCGACATCATTAATCGAAAACTGTCTCTGCTGGATTGCCTTAGATAATATCTGTTCCTTGATGCGATAGTCGGCAAAGTTAATCAGGTTTGTTCGAGGTAGTTTTGAATTCGGCAGAGCATGTGAGGGCACCCGATGCGCTCTTGTTATGGTTAGGTCGCCTGTAAATTCTGGGAGCACGCTCTTCTTGATGAAAGATTCGACCCATTGAAGGGGTTGCGACTCTTCACTCCCTTCCGGGACCCCCACTATGCACAGATTTGCACGCTGTGAGTGATTCTCAAGCTCCTGAAGCTTACTCTCCAATGAAACGTTCTCCTTAGTTACCATGTTCACCTGCTGCTGGGTTGTAATCATTTGATCTTCGAGGTGTGTGATCCTCGATTCCGCCTCTTGTATCCTTGCCAGTAAACTACACACTGCCTCCTCAATCTTTGGGAGGTGTTGATGAAGGGATGCTATCTCGTTAGCTTGTGTTGTCTTGAGCTCTCTTATCTCATCTAAAATGAGATTCAGCATAGCTTTTATATCACATTGTAGGAGAGTTCCTCCTTCTTGAAGTTGCATCAACGGGCTGCATTGGGATTCTTCATTTTCTTTCTGAGACCGTACTTGCTGCCCTGAGAGGTCTGCTCCTATTTTACTTGACATCTGGGGCTGATGTTGTGGCTTCGTCTGTGGAGATGACGAGCCCTGCATAGACTGCTGTGATCGCGGCTGCGGTGATGATGGTGATAGCAATGCCTGTGACTGTACCTCCTCGGAAAGGCTGTTGTCCTGTTGGAGGGAGCTGTGTTTGGCTTCTTCGTTAAGGGTGACTGATTGTCCAGAGAGGGTTGAGCTACTTGCGAAGAGCTGACTTGTGTCTCGGCGGGAAGCCCTTGTAATAGCACTAATGAAGCAAGAGTGGCCAAGGATGTTTTGACTTTAGAGAATAGCGGATACTCCTTAGTGTTTTGGTTGTTGGAATTACCCATTTTCTCTTTTCTGGTTTTTCCTTTGAAGAAGGAGAATTTACTTTTTTATTTCCACCCTCCAGAGCCCAGGCATTTAGGTCATGTTCTTCCAATATTTCATCATGTGGGTCCGACTCTTGTTCTGGGCTTGTACTCTCCGACTCACCCTCCTTGCGCTATAATCTTTGTCAATGCCTCCCTCGCTCCGGACTCCTGGCTAGTCTCTGGTGGCTCTTCTTCTGAGCCCACAGAGCTAGAGTCTATCATAGAACCCCTTCGTGTTTTCTGACTAAACTCCGCTCTTGCCGCCGCAGATGCTGCCTTCGCTTGAGCTGATCGCGTTTTAGCTTTCAGGCTAGCAGCTGAATCCACCTTAGCCATTAGATTTATCATTTTTAAAAGCTTTCCCATTTTTTGCCTGAAAAGCAAGGACCTCTTAGTGCAAAGAGAGCTAGCTTGATCTGGTCGAAAACATGCTCAGACCTCTGATGTCCTACCATCCTTTTTTATTCATTTCTTCCCTGTCAATTTAGTTATTTCTCATCCTCTTTTTTCTCCCTCTCCACTCCTTAACATCAATTTCTTAAATTCAGAGCAGGACAAGAAAGAAAGCTATTTTTTAATTTCAGTTCCCGGGCAGAATTCTAATGAGGGAGGGAGGGGTCCAGAGCCACTGTCCGCACAAATGGACCCCACTCCCCTCTCCTTCTCTGCCTCTTGCCCCTGACAGTATGCAAAAAGTCAGTCTTAGTCTAGTGTGGCTGCCCCACACAGCCAGCAATTTGCAGGAAAGCTCACCTCTGATCACCTCCTCCCCTGTTCTCCTCTTTCAGTAAACTCGGCGCTTCACCGGGTCACCTTCCAGCCGGTCCGAGCCTTTTTACTAATTACAGTCGCAGCCCCCAGCCATCGTCCTAATATTGTGCCTCCAGGCACGGAGCCGTCTTTCACCAGTTATGCTTCCAGGCACGGGGAGCAGCAAGAAAGAACAGAAATCCTGGTTCCCCGCGGTCATTGCTGAACGCCAGCCTTCAGATGCAGGGAGCCAAAAGGAAAATCATGTCCTGGCTCCCCGCGATACACACCGCACTCTGGCCGAGCCTCGGGAAGCGCTCACACGAGGCCATCATCACCTGCCGTCCATCTGGCAACAGGAGCAGCCTCAAGGCAGGGGGTGGAGCAAGCGGCCACCTAGCAGCTATGGACTATGGGCATGCCGTAAGCCGCCAACCTTCTGAAACCTGTTACTGGGGAAGTATACACTGGCTAAACAGGGAAGATTATACCTGGTGTTCGTAGATCTCACAGCAGCCTTTGACTGCGTAGCACATGGCAAGCAATGGAATATATTAGTTGACATGGGGGTGGAAGATCCATTAGTACAGTTTCTGAGACAGCTTTACAGTGACACGAAATCAAGAGTTCGTTATGGGGCTAAGGGCGAATGCACTGCACCATTCAATGTGGAGAGGTGGTTAGACAGGGCTGTGTCCTGGCACCATTTTTCTTTACACTCTACACCACTGGTTTGGGCCAAGCCTTGGTGGACCAGTGACAGGACCTGCCCCAAATAAACAATCGTCCTATACCTGCCCTTCTGTATGCTGACGATGCATTGCTGATGGCCTGAACGCAATTGGGGCTCCAAAGGGCACTGTCAAATTATACCGTGTACATGGAAAACTTGGGTCTTAGAGTGAATACTTCAAAAACTTTTATTAAGAAGTGTGGGAAAGGCAGCACAAAATGCAGGGATATATTCACCGATAATAAAGACGTGGAATCTACCAAGACATTTCCCTATTTAGGTACTTTATTTGACCAAAAGGGGACATGGTCCCAGGCAGTCAAAGCTAGGAAGTTGCTAATCATGAAAACCATAGCCGCCCTTGCTAATTTTGCAAGGATACTTGGTAGAAGACATCCCGTTGAGCTGTTGCATATATATCAGTCAAAATGTGTTACCATGGCTATATGTGTTGCAGGTGTGTGGGGTTATCGTGATCCTAAACCCATACAGCTGGTTGAGAACCCCTTTCTAAAATTCCTTTTGGCTGTTCCAGGCAGCACCTCTACCTATGTATGCCATTCAGAGCTAGGGATACCGTACATCCCGGACCTAATAAAATTACAACCTGTCCTCCTGCAGCACAGGATTTGGACTTCTAAAAAAACTATGTTAATTGTGAAAATATTAGGCCTGGGCGGTAAATTCCGTTCCGCTCGCGGAATTTGCGGAATTTGGGTAATTTCGCGTTCCGCGGAGAACGCGAAATTGCCAAAAGTTCCGCGATCTGCGGCTTCGCGGAATTTTTTGCTTGTTCGCGCTTTCAACATGCGTGTTCGCGAGATATTTCTCCCCGAGCACGCAAACAGCGTTCGCGAACAGGGAAAAAGCATCACGAACGGGCGGAACAAGCAATTCCGCGTGTTCGCTGAACTTTTGCGTGCTCACGGAGATTTTTTACTATTTCGCGGAGCTTTGCGTAGCGCGACTATGCAAATTCCGCCCACCCCTAGAAAATATAAAAGACAGCCCTAAGCTAAAGCGGGCACTTGATATCCCATGTCTAAAATACATAAAAGATTTTATGAACGATCTTGGGCACCCTGAATATTATGATGACCCGGGTTCCATAATCTCCGTTACCAGAAGGGATTTTAAAAGATATTGCGTGGCGCACCTGGAGACAAATAGATTCTCAATTGAGGCATTAAGGCCATCGTTATAGGCTAACCAAATGATATTGACCACTTATTGACCACTTATGGTATTCAGCCGTACCTAATTACATTAAGCGGACATGATAGATTTGTACAGACCTGTTTTAGATTTGGGATTTTCCATTGATTAACAAGTTTCCCCACAACAAACGATTGGTCCAAAACATTGAGTAATTGCCCATGTGATGACTTGTCCCAGCAATCGACAATACATGTATTTTTATTTTGCTAATTCTATGAAATACAAAGAAGGAGATGGATATTACCTATTTTAAGGTTATTGGCTCTGATACAATGCCGTCCAGCATTTTTATTATTGCAAATTTTAGATAATGAATGTTTTATGAGGTCAATGGCATCCTTTTTGAAAAGTGTAATTAAATGTAGAAAAAACATTCTTATATGAAATTCTTGAAGCAACTCGAATGAAATTATAGTAAAGCTTGTTTTTCTTAACTCTGTACTATTAAAAACATTTTAAGTAATGTTATTTAATTCAGCCTTTTATCATGAAATACATATGTGTTTTATTGTGTATGCTTTTATTATTTCTCCAAACAATTGAATAAAGCTGTTATTGATTGATTGATTGATTGATTGATTGATTGATTGAGAAGGTGAGCATTGACGTTGTTGGGCCTATGGATCCCCAGGCTACATCAGGCAACAGGTTTATCCTGGTTCTGGTTGGATCATGTCACTAGGCACCCAGAGGCCATCTCTCTGAGGACCATGACTGCACTGGCAGTGGCAACGGCCCTGATGGGTATTTTTATCTGAGTGTTTCCCCAAGGAAGTTGTGTCTGACAGGGGAACAAACTTCATGTCTACTTACATGTAGTCAATGTGAAAGGAGTGTGGGGTAACCTACAAGTTGTAAACCCCTTACTAACCACAAATGGGCTTGTTGAGAGAATCAACAAAACCCTGAAAGGCATGATCAGAGGCCTACCTGAGGCCATGAGGAATAAGTGGGATATCCTCTTACGAAGCCTGTTTTTTGCCTACAGGGAGGTACCACAGAAGGGAGCGGGCTTCAGCCCATTTGAGCTTCTGTATGGGCAACCTGCTACAGGACCTCTGAGTTTGGTGAAGTAGGGGTTGGAGAAAGCTTCCAGGAAGATTCCCCAGGATGTAGTGAGCTACATGGTTGCCTTCATAAGCCAAATGGCTAAGTTGTGGAAGCAAGCTTCTGACAACTAATAAGCTAGTCAGGCTGTGATGAAAGAGTGGTATGACCAAAATTCTACCACTGTGGAGTTGCATCCTGGGCAGAAAGTGTGGTTTATGGAACCTGTGGAACCCTATACCCTCCAGGGTCGTTGCACTTTCCCTTATGAGATGATTGAGAAGAAGGGTAAGGCCATCTACCTGGTGGACCTTAAGACCCTTAGGCAACCTACAGGGTGCTTCATATCAATGATCTCAAACCCTACTTTGAGAGGTCTGAGATCACCATGATGTCGGGACCTCTTGAACTCCAAGGAGAAAGATCGGTCTGCAGAGGGAGTAATACTTTGCCCCACTCTGACTCCTGAACAGCAGAGAAACTGTCACCAAGTGTTGGGACAGAACTCCTCTCTTTTCTCCCTTATCCCTGGGACTACCCACCTGTCTACCCATGATGTGGACATGGAGGACAAATACATCTTACAGGTTGTCGGATAAGGTGAGGGCCAGCATTAAGAATGAAGTCTCTAAAATGCTGGAGTTGGGGGTGATAGAACCCTCCAGTAACCCCTGGCCCAGTCCTGTGGTTCTGGAGCCAAAAGCTGGCCCACCTGGCACTACACCTGAACTGAGGTTCCGTGTGGATTATAGAGGGCTAAACTCTGTGACACAGAAGGATGCTCATCCCATCCTCCAGGCTGATGAGCTTATTGACAGGTTAGGGGCTGCCCAGTATGTAAGTTCCTTTGAAATTACATCAGGGTACTGGCAGATCATCCTAACAGAAGGTGCCATGGAGAGGTACGCCTTCTCTACTCACGAGGGCCACTACCAATGTTTTGTGATGCCATTTGGACTCAAAAATGTCCCTGCCACCTTCCAGAGGTTAGTGAATAAGGTCATTGCTGGTATGGAGGCCTTCTCAGATGCCTAGCTGGATGACATAGCTGCCCCCTTGATAGAACTGATTTCTAAGAGGCAGCCCAGATTTGTGATTTGGACAGAGGCATGCCAAACTGCATTTAACTCCCTGAAGCAGGCCATGTGCACAGCCAATGCGCTCAGGGCCCCTGACGTCTCCAAGGAGTTTATCGTTCAAACAGATGCTCAGAAAATGGCATGGGGCAGTTTATTCACAGCTCAATGAGAGGGCCTGGACCAACCTGTACCCTTCATTTCCAGGAGGTTAATCCCTAGGGAACAGGGGTGAAGTGCTATAGAAAGAGAAGCTTTTGCTGTGGTCTCGGAACTGAAGACGTTGAGGCCATACCTATTTGGCACTTACTTCCTGAATCAGACTGACCACAGGCCCCTCAGGTGGCTCATGCAAATGAGGGGTGAGAATTCAAAAGTGTTGAGGTGGTCCATTTCCCTACAGGGTATGGATTTCTGAGTGGAACACAGACCAGGAATAGACCTCACTAATGCTGATGGTCAATCCAGGATTTTCTGCCTTAGTGATGCGAATGCCCTAGAAGTTGGTTAGATCTCCCCACTTTCAACTGGGGGGGGGCACATGTTAGACCTGTCATCCTATAGGGTGATCTTCCCCTTAACGTTTTGCCTGCTTACCTCTACTTTTTACTGTATCTTTTTGCTTAGCCTTCGGACTCTGAACACTTTACCACTGCTGACCAGTGCTAAAGTGCATTTGTTTTTCTCCTACACATGATGACATTGGTATATACCTGATTCACATATTTAGTTTACCAATAAGTCCCTGGTAAAGTGGTATACATATACCCAGGGCCTGTAATCTGAATGCTACTTGTGGGCCTGCTGCACTGGTTGTGCCACCCACACAAGTAGCCTTTTAAACCTGTCTCAGGCCTGCTATTTCAAGACTTGTGTGTGCAGTTTACTGCCACTTTGACTTGGCATTTAAAATAATTTGCCAAGTCTTAAACCCCCCTTTTATTGCGCATAAGTAACCCCTAAGATAGGCACTGGGTAGCCCTAAGGGCAGGGTGATGTGCAACTAAAAAGTATGACATGTTCTTTTATGTTGTATGCGTCTTGATAGAAAGAAACAGCTAAATTCGTATTTCACTACTGTGAGGCCTACTCCTCTCATTGGCTAACATTGGGAATTCCTTAAAACACTTTTAAACTGTAATTCTTGATTAGAAAGGAGTAGCTACCTGATGGTTCATATCTTTGGAATGATAATGATAAATCCTCTTTACTGGTAAAGTTGGATTTAACATTACTGTTTTAGAAATGTCACTTTTAGAATGTGGACACTTCTCTGCTCTTACTGCTCTGAATGCCTTGCAGCCTGTCTCCAATACATGTCTAGGATGGGTGACAGCTACACTTTGTTCATTCCCTCCAGACAGCCACAAACACAGGAAAGGTGGATGTGGCAGAGAACTCATTTGCATTTATCTACATTCTGATAGCTCTTCCTGGGCAGGAAGTGGGAGGGGGAGCTGACGCTTGCATCTGAATAGGCAGGCTTCTGTGTCCAACATAAAGGGCAGTTCCTCCCCGTAGATAGCCTGGCAGACAGGGCTGGGATGAAAAGGGACCTGTGCACTTCAAGGGCCTGCTTTAACTCACCCCCACTTCAAAAGCAAGTTTGTTATAAGTACTGAGGCTCTGACCCTGCCAAGACAGTACACTACTGACCCTGTGAAGAACTTAAAGATTGCTGTGCTCCAAGGATTGGCACTCTGCTTGACTGACTGTTCTGAAGCAACTGCTCCTCTAATTTGCCCTACTGAGGACAAGGACTGGACCAATCTCACTTGAACCCAGAGTGACTCCAAGGGCTTGCTGGTTTGCCCCCTGTTCGGAAGTCTCAGGGCCATTAAAGACTTCCTACAAACCTGCTGCTGGACTCTGCCATCTGTGAATCCTCCCTTGCCGAAGGTGCCAATCCATTCCTGGGCCTTAGGAGTAGGTTCTGCAGCTGTTTTTGCTTCAAAGTCAACGCAGTGACGACTTTGCGCATATGGGAACCAACGCATTGTGCTTCGATGCCAACGCAGGAGTCGATCGACTGCATCACCTTGATTGACTTCGCAGGTCAATGCCGACCGGCAACGCGGCTCGACATCGACGTTGCACCTGCATCGCAAAGCCTTCATCGAATCCGCGGATCTGCGCTGATGCTTTGCTTCCATCCACGGGATCTACGAAGACACGGCGCTTCCTCAACTCTTTACATTGAGTCTTCGACATTGACGCTTCCTCCAATCCAAGGTTCTGTGTCAGCGGGACCTGTCTGAGTCCTGTAGCCGGCCTGCTCTCCACCCTGGTCTAGCGCGACCTCAACTAACCCCTTAGCGCTATTGACTTCTAAGCACTATCTTTGGTTTATTCTTTAAAAATTCATAACTCCGGTTCTACTTATTGGAGTTTTGTCATTTTGATCTTGATTTTCTCATAAAATTATTCTTTATTTTTCTAAACCTGTGTGGAGTATTTTTCTGGTGTTTTCATTGTGTTACTGTTTGTGTGTTCCACAAATACTTTACACGTTGCCTCTTCAGATAAACATGACTGCTCTGTGGCAAGCTAGGAAAGGGCGAGCACAGGTTATTTTTAGTGTATATCCAGCATACCCTGACTATGATTGTGTCACCTAGTTGGACATTGTGCATACCTCTGCAAACTAGAGACCCAATTTCTAGCATTGAACAAGAGGCAGCTGGTCATGGTTATATGTCAACCATACTCCATTTTTGTATAATAAAGAGGAATGTTTCCAGAAGTTCTAGGGAAGAATGTGCCTCTGAGAACTGTGCAATGGAATCAATCCATTCATGCATGTGCATATTTGTTTGATAAATGGTTATTGTGTACATAATGTTGAGTCACTGATTTATCTCTTTGTCATTTCCATGTTTGTGTCAAACCGTAGACCGAGACAGGTGCTGAGTAAGCTTGGCTGCTCTATGACAGCTTTAATAGCAAAGGTAGGGATGGAGTGGGCTTTTTGCCAGTCTGGAAGACTGGTCTAGGTCTTTAAGCTACCAACAATTTCAAGCTAAATACAACATTTGAGAAAATCATAATTTCTAGAGAAGGCAGTATTTAATACTATTTAAACATCTATCTTATGGGTTTCATTTAGGAGAAAAAGCTCTTACTTTTCATAACTACTTCAGCATGACCTACTTTTGCATCACCCTGTCTGTGCTGTACAAAGGTGGATCTTACAAATCTGCCATGTCTTAGCCCACTGTCTTTTGACACATTTAACCATGATACTGAGGTAGAAAGCAGCCTCCTATAATAGTTTAACTGGCAACTTGTTGAACCTCAGTCTCCCGTGAAATGTTTCACTGTAATATTGACATCAAACTGGTATATTTAAAGCATTTTTCTGAAATTCCATTCCTTCGTCTCTTACACACATGCACACAGGTGAAAGTTCTGATATGTACTTAACATTTGGGCTAGAATTAATACTATGCAAAGTAAACCAGGCATTTTGCAAGGGTCAGCCTTAATATCGACAACAGAATATCAACTGGACTGACTGCAGAACATCAACTGGATTAAATGTAGAAGTCATGATATAATGGGTACTACTGTATTGAGTTATTGAGTATTGATGAAGAGTATATTGGGATTTTTGTAATAACAATTGAAAGTTTTAAAGTGCATGACAAATAAGCGATTTATTGTAACTTCAGTTAACTATGGTGAATTTCGATCATTTTTTTAGTGTAAAACATTACGTTTTAACTCACGTTTCACCTAACTATACCATCACTTTAACCTTTGTTTTTTTCATTGAACTGCCGAGGTTTTTTTTAATGTAAAGTAAGATATTATTACCAGACCTTACTTTAACATCAGTTTAACCTTTGTTTTTTTCCTGAATTCCTAAGGTTTCTTTTAACGTAAAGTCAGAATATGAAGGGATGTCATTTTAATTTAATGCAGACCTACTGGCTTTGTCAAAGATCTAGAACACCAAAATATAAAAAGGTGGCCTATTGGCTGTAGCAAGGAGTTAGCACATCAATCTTTATAAAACAGACCCATTGGCTTTGTCAAGAAATCATCACAATAATTTATCAATAGCTATATTATAAAGTAATCCTTATGATTACACACATGGAAGTGTATAATAATTATTTTCTCAAAAATATTTAAAATAAATCATTTTTATTTCAAACAACACTAATTGTGCCTATGAGTCTTACTTTAACACTCTTCAGGCCACAAAATGCAGCCATAGAAACAGCCGAAAGTGGTTTCTTCACTCCAGTTGAAGAGCATACAGCTCCAATTCAAAGTGCTTTAAAAATAATGGTGAGCTCTCCTGTGGTCCTGCATTTAATGACCCCAGAAACTTACAGTTCTTTTTAAAGAATAAAATCCTGGGGGAAAGCTGAGCTCCTTGCAGCCCCCCACAACACTTCTGAAATATGTGCCAGGTCCCCAGGTCAGATTAGTATATACAAAAAAGTGGTGGATGGAATGATTGAATCAATCCATTGTTATGTGGCACACCATGCCATCTCAGTTTTGGACCTAGCTATATGCCAATCAGTCTTGACCCTGCTCCAATGGGGCCAGTCCAGCCTTAAATGCCAAGCCTGGTCCTCACTGAACCAGAACACAGGCATACCATGACCGGTTTCGCCCTAGTTAGGGCTCGTCTGGTAAGTATACCTTGGTTCTAATGACACAGTGTAACTCAAGTATTACCTCTGTTACTTTTTTGTATACTTTAATTTGTCACCCGAAGTGGGGCAAATATGCCAAGATGTGGGTTTTGTGCACACTGTGTCACTGGAACCAAGCTATACGCCGGTCCTGAGTTGCTTCTGTTCCTGTTTAGGGGAACATGTCCTGGCAGTTTGGCTGGTCTATTCCCATTTCAATTTCATTTATGGAATTTATAAAGCACATGACTACCCACCCAGGGTTTGAAGAAATTGCAGAAATAGACCTTTGGTGCCTCAAACAAAAACAACATTTTAGAAAAGCCATATTTTAAGGTGTTTATGAAATCTAATCTCCGTAGAGAGAATTGCAACTGGGGATCAAGATAGTTCCACATTTTAATGGCTACTTACTTAAAAGATTGTCCACCAGCCTGGCCCGCTTTATTCTCAGGACCTGGGCCAGGTAGCACTCGGAAGAACAAAGGCTTCTGACAGTACAATATAGTGAAATCAGGCAGGAAAGATAGACAGGGTCAATGCCCATCAAGGCTCTGTAAACAAAGCAGAGAGCTTTGAACTGGACATGTTTGTCTACTGGGAGCCAATTGAGATTCCTAGGTTGGGCAGACATATGAGTTTAGTTGGGAAAATATCCCAGTAGGTGAGCTGCCACTTTCTAGGTCATCTGTAGACAGTGAATAATGCTTTATTTACTACTAGATATAAAATATTTTTATAATCCAAACATGATATGATTATAGTCTGGATGATGGTTTTCTAGGTCTTTGCAGGCAGAGACAAATAGAAACTTCCTCAGACATCTAGGTAGACCAAAGCACAAAGCTGTCACCATATTAATCTGCTGATCTAACTTGAGGTGGTCATCTAGCCATATGCCCAGATTACTTACAAGTTTTGTACGTACAGGAACCGGGCCTTATTCTGTAGGCCACCTTTGCAGTACCTAAAGGTGGGCCGATTTTCTATCAAAATTACTTCTGTTTGAGTGTCATTCAACTCTAAACAGTTATCATCCATCTATTTGGCCACCGACTGTAGATTGTACTTGAATTGGTATGAGCCCTTATAATCATCAAGTGTCAATCTAATGATATTCTGAGTGTCATCAATGTAAGAGATTATAGAGAAGTCAAAACCATCCGCTATGTGCGCTAAGGGATGCATGTGTATGTTGAAAAGCGTAGGGCTCAGAGACTAGCCCTGGGGGACCCTATATAAAATCAGCCAACCTGATGAAGTGAAGAGTTAAGATGACACCTGAAAAGAATGATCGCTCAGAAAAGACACAAAGCAGTTCAAAGCTACACCTAGAGCCCTACACTGTTGTAGCCTCTTGAGTAAATACCCTGTGGGACACGATGCCAAAAGCTGCACTCAGGTCCAGAAGGACCCGGGCTACCATTCCTTCTGAGTCAAGAGTGGCTTTAAACTCTTCCACCACCATCAAATAGACAGATTCAGTGCTATGGCCTGGGAGAAAACCCGATTGAGAGACCTGAAGATAATGATGTCACTGAAGATAGTCGGAGAGTTGGAAATTAATAAACTTTTGCAGAATTTTCGCCATCAAAGGAAGTAGCAAAATGGACAGAAGTTGTCGAGTTTATATGGCTCAAGTGTTGGTTTCTTCAATACAGGAAGAACCATAGCATGCTTCCAAACCTGCTGGACCATCGCTGTAATTGTCAATAGATTCAATAGCTCAACAAAATCTGGAAACAGAACAGAACAAGCCTGCTGCTGTTATCTAGATGGATGCCAATTTCTTCTTCCTGGTTCAAGCTTTGAGGTGTTTCGGTCTCTAAACTGATAATATAGCAGGATTATAGGTGCAACAGAATGTTTGTGTGTGTATATACATGTATATAAATCAGGAGTATTTTTGGAGACACCTAACTGCTGTATTATGGTGAATGACCAAAGTATTGCAGAAAAAATATTGTTCTACAGGATTATTATGTCAAGTATATTGTGACGTCAAGTATATCATGGGACAAAATATTGAAGGTAAGAATATATATTTTCAGGTATATAATACAGTTTTATTTAAATATGATTGTACATAATGCTCTTTCTTTTTTATAGGTGCATTAAATATTGTATCTTATGTAATTTAATATATATTTGTTACTATATTATTGAAGGTGCTGGTATTATTTTGATAATTGCTTATTTGTTTTGTATACTTTGTAATTTGTTAGGTGTCAATAATTGATTTTACTTTTAGTAAGTCATTTTTAATTTTGTAGTGGGTTGTTGGTTTTGTATGAGAAAAGAGTGGGAAGTTAATTTAGATATAAATTATTATTTTTTATTTTCAATTCATTATTTATCATAATATTTAAGTGGGCCTTAAATATATTAATTAGTTAATTGACTAATTGTTACTTCAGCTTTCTAGTATTATATATATTAAATTTTGTAAAATTATTTAAACTTTAATTATTAGTTTTTAATCTAATTTCAGGTTTTGGGTTTAAAGGAGATTAGTGTGGGAAGTTATAGAAACTAATTAATAATTGTTTTTCTTTCTAATGATCTTTTTAGATTGATTAAAAGAGAATTTGATAATTAATTATGCCAAATATGTGTTGTTTTTAATAATTGTTAATCTGTTGATGAATATATTTAATTCTAATTGTTTTTAAACTAATTTTATATTTACAATTGTTTTATTGTATTTGTTTTATTTTAATAAGCAAGTTGATATTAATACTGTTTTTGATATAATTTAAATTTAATTATTTTAGTATGTTGGTAGGTTTTTGAATAGTAGGTATGGTAGTGTATTTTGTTTAAATATTTTGAATTAGTTTTATATTTTATAAATTATTTTTGGATTAAGAAATTTGTTTTCTTAACATTACATTTTACATGCAATTTTATTGACATTATAAGGCATACATTTTTTTATCCAAATAGGTTTAAATATTTTAATTGTGATTTGTATTTAAATGTTTTTTATAAAACATTTTACGAATTGAAATGGGCTACCTAATCCCTCCGAACCCCTTCCAAGTCCAACACTTTCCCTACTGTTGCTTAGACTGGAGTGCAAATAGTAAATTTAACTCCACCAAAGTACAAAACCTTTCCTGGTGTTGCTTATATTGGAGTGGGAAAACTAAATCTGACCACTCCAAAGTTCAACACTTTCTCTACTTAGAATTTAGTCAGAATAGTAACTGTAAACCCTCCACTTTCCCTATTGTTGCTTAGACTTGAGTGAAAAGAGTAAATGTAACCCCTTCAAAGTCAAACAATGTTCCTATTGTTGCATAGAACAAAGTGGAAATTATAAATCTAAGCCCTCCAAATTCCAGTTGTTTCTCTACTGTTCCATAGATTGGTATGGGAAGAGTAATTCTAACCCCACCTAAGTTCAACACTTTCCCTGCTTTTGCTTACTGTGGAGTGGAAAACCCAAATCTAACACCATCAATGTTCAACACTTTCCCTACTACAGCTTAGATTGGAATGGGAGTAGTAAATCTAACACCCCCAAAGTCCAATGCTTTCCCTGCTTTTGCAATACAGTAGGAATAGTTAATCTAACCACCAGTATTAGTGGAAAGCTACCCCCAACTGTGCCCCTCCTAACACTAAATAAAAGCAGTCTGTGAGTAAGGATCAACGGTTTGGGGCATTTTTCTACCACAACCTTAAATCACCCAGCAGTAGTCTGACTGCTGGCAAAACTGGTCTTCATGTACACAATTGCTGTGCAACTGAGTTCTCTGCTGACTTTCTAGGTCTCCTCCTAAATTCAGGACAGCTTAAGGCTATCTGTCACTACCAGGTGTAGAGAAGCATTTGGTTGATCTTTCATAGTTCAGTCATGGTGAGTGGGTATTTATCCAGTTTGAGAGGGCTATAATGGCTTCAGGCGAGTGTTGAAGGAACATAAGCACTGTGTGACTAAAACAGCAGTAGAAAAAAAGTTCTGTTGACCTGTTTTGCAGCTCACCTGGGTACCAGGTGGTATGTTGTGTAATTTCTTGCTACCACTCTCTTGCTCCCCTTTCAACAGAGCTACTATTCAGCCCTGCCGTTGCTGTCCTGCTATATTGGTACGAAGTGTGACTCAGAACATTTATTGTAAGAAAAGTGTAGCATTTGTTTCAGTATCACAACTAAAAATGTTAATTTTTGTTTGCTGAAAATTGAGTGCAGGTTAAGAGGCTTCTATGGCTTGGCTGATCATAGTGCCACATAGGGTAATTGACATTTAGATTTTTTGCTGTGTTTTAATGGTATTACTATTATTTGAATTATTGACATTCAGCAGCAAGGGCCCTCACCCACCAAACTTTGTGGCACGCTTCATCATCAGGCAGCTCCTCATTAGACTGGTGTTGCAATGCCCAGCAGAACGTTTCCCCAAGCCTCAAAAGCTACTGAAGATCCCACCCTTGGGGCTGAAACTTTATTGAATGGGGAGAAGGCTCTATGGCCACCCTCCTTGGGCCTCAAAAGGCCCCGGGGAGCCCAACCTTGGGCTGATTCCTTAAAGGGGGAGGAGCCACATAGCCCCTCCCTCAGCCTTTAATGGGCAAGGAAACCCCATCGCCCTGGACTGGCTCAGTCGCTGTGTCCCGGGGAATCCACCCCCAGGACATTGCAGATTCCCTGACCTCAGTGGCATGGGCAGGGAAACCTGTGTCTGCTCTCGCTTCATGAGAGCATTTTTAAATCTACAGCCAAGCAGGAGCAATCACCAAGTCTGCTCTCAGTGGGTGGGAGCTTCAAAAATGTTCCTGCCTGCTGGGAGCTGCAATATTAGCTGCTCCTTGTGGGTGGGAGAAATGCTGGCTCCTGCTGGATGTTGGCAGCTGGCTGGTGCCAGTGGGAGCTGGGGGCTCCCTGCATGTCTCCCAACTGCAGTATAATGGGTGACCTGGATGGGCACCAGGGCACCCACCCTTAATGGTGCTGGGCCCTGGAAGATGGGGTCCGTATGGTCAAAGTCGGCCTGGGCAGGGGAGCCACATGCCCCCATTTACAAAATATTGGGTACTGGGGATGGGGACACTGGGTCCAAAATCGGCCTTGGGAGAGAGGCAGAGGGCCCCATTCCCCTTGAAAATAGTGCCTGGCCCCAAAGGATGGTGCCCTGGGGCTGATCTTGGCCCGGGGGAAGGGTTTGCATGCCACCTCCCACTTCAAAATGATGCCGGGCCCCGGGGTATGGGGTTCCTTGGGCAGAAATTGGCCCGGGGAGGGGGGCCATGTTCCCCCTCCCCATAAACATTGCAGTGGGCCCTATGGGATGGGGTCCCTGAGGTTGAAATCAGCCTGGGAAGGGGCCCCACATGCCCCCCCACATACAAATTGACCCAGCCATGGGGGATGGGGTCCTGTCACGTGGCTAATCTAGGCCCGGGGAAAAACACTGCTGTTTTACATGTACGCATTCTAAAGTTGCCTTCTTTTTCCACACGCTGACTTTTGACACACATTTGTTTACGTGATAGTGCAGGATTAGCTTCTCTGAATCCACTTGTCCTGAGCATACATTGTGCAAATATTGTCATTTATTATTAGTCCATAAGGCAACTGCGCTATCACAGAGACAATAAACAATGTCATTGCGAGGTCATCACGACCGTTGGCGCTTCAGCCCAGCTGATTCCTTTTTACCCTCTGCAAGGAGGGATATCCAAACTGTGACCAAGACAGGGACCTACATACCTTGCCTTCAGAAAATGGGGATTTCGATCATCCAGTAGGGGATTCTTGGCAGAAAACCTGCTATAGACATCTAGGTTAGGGCATGCATAAGTAGGAGTATAGTATACTCAGTATGTATATGCCCTCATATATACACTGCATTAGCACAATGGTGGCATTGTTCATTCTTTTCACTGTCCTCATATTGCTAATCACATTTGTCTGCTTCTGTCTATTAATCATTGCAACACACATATTTTATACAAGAAACACAATGATTCAATAAATATTTTAAATGGCCCCTTTGTGTATTTTTTGTATATCTCTGAGAGAGCACAAGTGACTGAGCGAAAGGGTTCAAGATCTATTACCACGATTCCTTGGGGGTCCGAGTTGTCATTTTCCGAGGATGCCCAAACCATTTGCTACCTTACTAGGTTTAGGGATGCTTTTGGTGGCACAGTGAGCTAGCAGGTCTATAGGCCAACATATCTTGAGAGGGTGCACGGAATCAGTCTGGCACCATCCCAAAATTTATGTTGTCCAACAAACGAACAGTTCCTACTGTAAAGTGGAAACCGTACGACTGGCCCTGGAGCCAAAATCAGCCAGGGGAAGAAGCTGTGCACGCCCTTCCCCAAACAAGCATGCTGGGCCCTGGACCTGGGGTCCCTAGGGCCGAAATCAGTCCAGGGAGGAGGGCTGCATGCCCCCTCACCAAACAAGCAGGGCAGGCCCCACGAGATGGGTTCACTGGTGCTGAAATTGGCCCAGGGTGGGGACCTATGTGCAACTAACATATAAAAATTGCACCGGGTATGGGAACCCTGGGGCAAAAATCAGTTTGGGGAGAGGGCCGCATACCCCCTTCCCCCAAACAAGCATGCCAAGCCCCAGAGGATGGGGTCCTCAGGGCTTAATTCAGCCTATGAAGAGGGACCATGTGCCACCTTCCCCTGGAAATTGCACCAGGCCCCGGGGATAGGTCAGGCCTGGGGATGGAGGCCATGTCCCCCAAAGCAGCACACTGGGCCCTGGGGAATGGGGTACCCAGGCCCAAAATCAGCCTGGGGATTTGTGTGCCCCCTCTCCCTGATAATAAAGCCAGGCCCTGGGGGTTGGTGTCCCCGGGCCAAAATTGGCCCGATGAGGGGGGGCTGTGTGCCCTCCTGCCTCTGTAAATGCACCAGACCCTGGGGGATCGAGTCCCTGTGGGCAAAATTGGCCCAGGGAGGGGTGCCAAGTGCTCCCTTCCCCTGTAAAATGCACTGTGTCCTGGGGGATAGGGTCTCCGGGCCGTAATTGGCCCGGAGCGGGGGGCCACATGGCCCCCTCCGCCTGAAAAGTAGAGCAAGCCCTGGAGGACGGGGTTATCAAGGCTGAAATCAGCCCAGGGAGGGGGGGGGCAATGTCCAACTCCCCATAAAAATTACACAGCCCGCCCCTTTATTTAAATAAATGGCCCTGGTTATGGATTGTGAAATTATTGACGTAAATAAAACACTTATGACATCACAAATTATTAGCCAGAACACAGTGCATGGTACAGTGGCATGTTATAGTTAATGTAGTGTGGCAGGTGAGGTGACAAGACTGTGAATGGAAGTGGACAAGTGATATTCAATGAAAGGTGGTGCGTAAGTATGAATGTGAGTTACAGTATTATAAAAGCAGTACGTAATTGATAATTCCAAAAGATAAGTATAAGTTATGAATTTGTTATGGTTGTGTAGTTTAAGGTGTGTTTGGCACACATAAGATAGAAATAAGTGCGTAAGTGGTGCATAAATCATAAAATTTAGTGATAACTATGTCTATGGAATTTCTAATGTTTGTGGAGCTTAATTTGGGTTTGTATATAAAACCTAAAAAATCAGTTTTCCTAACAATAGCTAATGTGCAACCTTTGTTTCTTGTGTGAATTTCAATGGTTTTTGCAATGTTAGTAGCAATTTTGGAATTTTCTTCCAGTTTACTTTAGTGGAGTGGGGTGTTATTAAGTGAAGTGTGGTACAATATAGAGGTATTTAGTGTTGTAAAGTGTACACTGGTACAGTATATTGTGGTGTAGTGAAGTGGAGTAAAGTGGAAGGGGGTATAGTGGAGTAGTGTATAGTGGAATGCCAAACAGTGGTGAGGAGTAGAGTAGAGTCGCTTAGAGTGGAGTGGCATACAGTGAACTCGGATACAACAGAGTAGCCTTTATTGGAGTGGCATTGAGTGTACTGGTCTACAGTGCAGTGTTATACAGTGGAATAGCATAAAGTGGAGTGTGGTAAAGTGGATTGATGTCCTGTAAATATTGTAGAGTCTATTCGTGTACACTGTAGTAGTATACAGTGTACTGATATACACTGTAGTGTTGTAAAGTTTAGGGGCTTATATTGTAATATTTTGTGCTGAAATAGCATTCAGTAGAGTGGCATACAGTGGAGTGTGGTACAATGGATTGGCGTAAACTGAAATAGTGTACACTGGTGTGGGGTATACTGGAGTGCTATAGTGGAGTGTGCTAAAGTTGAGTGGTGTAGTGGGCTTATGTAAAGTGGAGTGTGGTACAGTGTAGTGTTGTAAAGTCAAAATGCGTACAATGGAGTGGCATATATTGGAGTGCTGTATAGTGCAGGTGTGCTGAGCAGTATACTGTAGACTACTGTGGGTAGAGTTTAATACAGTACAGTGAAGTAGCATACAGTAGAGTAGCATAAACTACAGTGTGATAGTGTAGTACCATAGAATTTAGTAGTGGCTACTGTAATAAAGTTGAGTTTATTGTCGTTAACTATTTAGATGTAGAGTGGAGTGCTATAAAGTGAAGTAGTGTACAGGATCAAAACTAAATGAGAGGCATGGTTTACCAATACTCCTACAATAACTCAGAGCTCAAGGCCTAAGCTGTGCAATGTGGATTGCTGTTGGCACATGGTTTGTAGGCTGGGACTGTCCTGCTGAGATAGACTCGACATGGATATCTCACGCTGTGACTCAGGGAGGTGGGGGGATTGCTCAGGGAGGGGAGTTGAGGGTTGGATAAATGATTGGTATGATTACAATGTTATACAGTACTACAGTATGACCTGTCTACTGCCAATGTTGTGTGAACCCAATAAAAGTCTGTTTAAAAAAAAGTGGAGTGTGGTACAGTGTAGTGCTGTAAAGGTAAAATTGCCAAAATAGAGTGGCGTATATTGGAGTGCTGTACAATGCAGTGGTGCCAAGCAGTATACTGTAGACGACAGTGGTGTATAGTGTAAAACATTACAGTGCAATAGTGTATAGTGGTGTAGCATAAAATATAGTGTGATATGGTTGCGTAAAGTAAAATTTAGTAGTGTTTAGTTTAATAAAGATGAGTTAGTGGCATTAACTGTTTAGACGTACAGTGCTGTGCTATATAGTGGAGTAGCATACAGTACAGTGGTGTACAATTCAAGAGGATTAATTATAGAAGCGTAGACTATAGTCACGTACAGTGAAGTGTTGTTTAGTGGAGTGGCTCAGAATGTATTCTTGTAAAACAAAATAGCATACAGTTGATTGTGGTACAGTGTGGTGCTGTATAGTACATTTTAGTAGAATGTAGTGGATTAGAGTGTAGTAGCAGATATTGAAATAGCGTACAGTCCAGTAGGGTTCCATCAAGTGGGCCATAGTGGGATAGCATGTAGTGGAATAACGTAAATTGAAGTAGGGTACATGGGAATAGCATTGAGTTGCAAGCAGTACAGTTTGGGGTCATTCAGTAAACTGGCATACACAAAAGTGTAATTGAATACAGTGGGGAACAGAATAATAGTGTAGTGCATAGTGGTGTAAATTGCAGTGATGTACAGTCCATTTAGGTCAAGTAGAGTGGAGTAACATACAATGGATTAGTGTAGAATGAAGTGGCGTATACTGTAGTGTTGCAAAATGGAGTCACATACTGTAAATGTCGTACAGTGGAATGGCATCAACTAAACAGTTAGACAATGTAGTGGTGGAAAGTGGAGTGTGTAAATTAAAAGAAATGTAGCATTAAAGTGTGTCCAAAGATGGAAATGTTTTCTTGTCAAAAGGTATACTATAATATCTCAATTTTGTCGAGTCCCAAAAGATGATGAAATTGAATGCAATTTGCTTAATTTATTTAAAGGTGCATATTGTGATATCCTTCATTTGGATTTAGTTAAAACTTGTCTGGATTAGATATTATTGTGCCCAGATACCTATTTCATGTACTGCCTGTAAGTAGAGTAGCTATTTTATAACTTTTAACTTATTTAAAGTTTCTGAGATCAGTTTTTGAGATATGCTGGCAAAACATGTGCCTATTTGACCGTACTGACATGGTACATAGTGATGTCTAATCATTAGGTGATTGGCAAATGACTGCCTTTACAAAAGGTCAAGGCATGCATGTTGTTTTTAGGTGCACTTTTCCAGTGTTCTGCATTTCGCCTTTGGATATAGGTGAGTGTTAGACTTGGCATCTTTTGGCGTATTTCTCCTGTCTTTTTGCTATCTTGACTCCCGGTTTTGACTCTGTTTTTGCTGGTTTAGTGTCTCTGCGCACTCTCTCACTGCTGTTTAGTGTTAAAGTGCAAGTACTCCTGTTGTAAATCGTATTATGGATTGGTGTTTCCATGATTGGTATATTTGACTTACTGGTAAGTCCCTAGTACAGTGCACTGAGAGTGCCAGGGCCTGTAAATCAAATGCTACTAGTCGGCCTGCAGCACTGATTGTGCCGCCCACAGAAGTAGCCCTGTAAAGGTAACTCAGACCTGCCACTGCTGAGTCTGTGTGCAGTTTGTAACTGCCATGTCGACCTGGCAAGTGCACCCACTTGCCAAGCCCCAACCTTCCTTTTTCTAACATGTTAGGGACCCCTAAGGTAGGCCCAAGGTACCCTTGTGGGCAGGGTGCAGTGTATGTGAAAGGTAGGACATGTCCTGGTGTGTGTGGCATGTCCTGATAGTGAAATACTGCCAATTTCGTTTTCACTATTTCAAGGCTACCTGTTCCCAAAGGATAGAATGGGTTTGGACTAAGCACAGACAATCTCTGCCTGAGAGAACAAAGGATTTTGTAGTATAAATACTGGGGCCCTGACCCCAGAACTTTAGAACTCTTTTGGACCAAGAAGACTGCCAAGAAGAAGAGCTGGAGAAGCTGTGAGGAGGCACTACCACTTGGCTGAGTGCTTTGCTGTGTTGGCCTGCAGTGGCTGCTTCTGTCTTGGGCAGTGAAAGGACTGGACTGAACTTTCTGAAACTTCTTTATTGAGTTTCTCCAAGGGCTTGAGGTAGAGCTTGCCCCCTGTTCAAGAAGTTTCAGGATCAGCCTTCAAGTTCTTCTGCCATTACCACTGGGGACTGTGTGTTTTGTGCTGCAACAGAAGAAAAAGCAACCAAAGCCATCTACGACACCGCTGCTGACTCTGAGTCCCGAAGGCATTGCAGAGGGCACCGCCGCACCGCAACCCTGGTCTCACCGACGATGCCACCCGTCACCACCACTGAGCAACCGACCTGTTGGCACTGCCTTGCTTCATGCCACCGCCTTGGTATCCCAGATGACACCACTCCGCACCAACATCGATGCCGCTGCTTGCACCGTTGTTCGAGGGCACCGCTCGTAAATTACACGATGCACCGTCCTCATCCGGCACTGCAGGCTTGGCCTACTGAGTCCAGCGCCATTGACTCCAGTTCGTCAGCCGACGACAGTGCTTTAGCAATGACGACGCTGCTGCTTGCACCGTGACCTGCCAGCCCCCCGACGAGCACCGCATCACTTTGCACTGCAGCCCTTGTCTCACCGACGCTGCTGAACGACCGTCACAGAGCCGCTGCCTGCACCGCAGCCTGAGGCACCGCGCACTGCACGCCGCACCGCTGCACTTCGCACCGCAGCAGCCGACGCCTGCTGAAGCCGGCGCTCCCGACTTCAACCGCGAGGAATTCGATCTGCAGCGTGTGTGACTCCAAGGGCCCGATGACTCGTACACCAACTTCCGGAATCAATGCCTGCCAACGCCGGCTCATCGAAGCTCAATGAGAGGTCTCCGACGCCCAATATTTCCAACTGTACTTTTTTGCAGGTCTTCCCAACACCGTAGCTGGCCCGTGACACCGCGGTCAGCCAGAACTGTTTCGATTTGTTGTTCACGATGCTGTGGTAGCCCCGGACAGAGCTACCGACTTCAAGGAACTGTTTTTTTCCATTATTCTTGCAAAGTATACATTTTTAAGTACTGTATTGTGGATTTTTTATCGTTTTGGTTTTGTTTTAAGTATATAAAATATTGGATATTTTTCTAAAACTGGTGCGGTGTCCTTTTCACGATATTACTGTTGGTTATTTTCAAATGCTTTACACACTGCCTCTAAGATAAGCCTGACTGCTCGTGCCAAGCTACCAAGGGTTGAGCAGGGTTATTTTAAGAGTGTAACTCCCTTACCCTGACTAGGAAGAAGGGTCCCTACTTGGACAAAGGTACCTACCTCTGCCATTTCTAACAGTGAGTAATTGGTTTGGTATTTTTGCTACACGGCCCCCCTCCCCAGGCTGATTTCGGCCCCGGGGACCTTATCCCGAAGGCCCAGCCATTTCTTTTTAAAAAGGGAGGGTGGCCGAGTGGCCTCCCTCCCGGGCCATTTTCAGCCCCGGGGACCCCATCCCCCAGGGCTTGGCCTCTCGTTGGGGACCACGGGGGAGCACAAAGTCCCCTGTGGTCCCTGCTGGCTCCCCGCCTCCTGCGGAGCCGGCATTGCTTTTGGAGAGAGGGAGCTGCTAACATGCAGCTCCTTCTGCCCAAAAGCAATTGTGCTTCGCTTCATGGAAGTGAGAGCATTTTCAATGCTCTCGCTTCCATGAAGTGAAGCAGTGTTTGCTATGGCATCCTGCCATGCCATAGCAAACTACAATGTCCCGAGGTTGGGCACCCCGGGACATGCTGGAGCCGGACCTGGGGGGTGGTGGTCCCCTGGGCAATGGTAGGCTCCTGGAGGGGGGCTGTGTGGCCCCATTCTCATCTTCTGTTTAGCCCCAGGGAGGTGGTGGTTTTCAGGGCCGGGGGTCTGCAACGAACCCCCACATTTACTTAATTTGTGCCCTGTGGAGGTGGTGGTCCCCAGGGCTGTGTGGTGAGGCTTGAGCCTCCCACACTTAATTTTTTAAGATAGCCCTGGGGAGGTGGCGGTCCCTGGGGCTGCGGGGGGCCACATGGCCCCCCATATTTAATCAATATAGCCCTGGGGAGGTGGCGGTCTCTGGGGCTGCATGGGGGAGCAGGAGCCCCCCCACTCATTTTTTTCAAGAAATTAAGCTCCGGGAGGTGGCGGTCCCTGGGGTTGGGGGGCCCGCATGGCACCCCGCATTTAATGAATATAGGCCCAGAGAGGTGGCGGTCCCCGAGCTGCATGGGGTGGCAAAAGCCCCCCCACACCATTTTTTTTAAATAAAACCCCTGAGCTGTGGGGGGCCTGCATGGCCCCCTGCATTTAATGAACATAGCCCCGGGGAGGTGGCGGTCTCCAGGGGTGCGGGCGTGGGCCCCCGCATCATTATTTCTAATTGCCCCCTTGACTTGGCCCACCCGGGGGCATAAAGAAAACAAAGCGTGGGAGACAATGCTTTGTTTATGTTTTTTGCATTTTTGGCCAAAGTGTTTTTAAAAAAAAAAACTTTTGGGGACCCCCTGAGCAGTTCTATGGGGTCAGGGTATTTCTACCCTGCCCCCTTTTCTTGATTTGAACTTTTTGTTCACCTTTTTTCTTGTGACTCGGTTCAACCGAGTCACAAGATGGCTGCCAACACTTCCAGGTTTGAAGTGTTGGCAGCCAATCAGATCGCAAGCTCAAGATATATGAATAGCTGAGAAATGTTTGTATTTCTCACGAACTACTGAACAGATTTACACCATTTAACTAAAAGAGTGCTTTCTGGACCAAGAGCTACCTTTTTGCCAAATTTGGTGTAATTCCGTTCAGCAGTTCGAGCTGTAGCCGTGTCTAAAGTTTCCTATGGAAATTAACATGGAGAAAATGCATTTTGGGACCCCTCCTTTTTCTCAGCCCCGCTTGACGAATCACCCCAAAACTTCAAACACAAGAGCTGACCCTACCGCCCCATTAGTTTTGAAAACTTTGCGAAGATTCGTCAAACGGCGCCAAAGATATTGGCAAAAGAAAAAAATAGTAACAAGGTCCTAACTATAACTACCTGCTGGCGAACGCCAGTAGGTAATATATATATATATATATATATATATATATATATATATATATATATATATATATATATATATATCCACAAAACAGGTTGCCCATAAGAAGACGCCACAAAGTCAGGGAGTGAAACACCTTTAATGGGAGACTTCAACTGTGCAGCATCACAGCCTCACACCAAGAAATAAAACAGCCCAACGCGTTTCGAGCACTCCTGTGCTCTTGTTCACGGGCAGAAAAGGGAAGAGTACTGGCAGGCATTCAATCAGGAACACCTGATAACTATCCCAAGACACGCCCCAGTGGGCGTAGGCAAGCAAAGCATGCTGGTACTTGGAGTTCCTGTGCGTTTATCCCTCGTGGGTGCCGCCATGTCTCTCATTGTAGTCCAAATAAAAACCACAGTGGGTTCGGGAAAGGCTGATACACCACCGCTCAGCTGTATAAAATGTCCAACCACACGGCTATCCCTGGTTCCAATGCGTTAGGATATGCAAACGCAGGATCTGCACTTCGCAGCAGGGCGTCTTCGCGACCGGGCCGGCCGCCATAAATCCACAAAATAGGTTGCCCATAAGAAGACGCCACAAAGTCAGGGAGTGAAACACCTTTAATGGGAGACTTCAACTGTGCAGCATCACAGCCTCACACCAAGAAATAAAACAGCCCAACGCGAGGAAGCCCGCTGCTGATCTTGGGCAGATCTAGCGCTTTGAAGTTTCGAGCGCATTGAGGGGAAAGGCTGCGTGCTGGACTGTTATTTGAGCGGCGCAGTTACCTCTGAGTCCATCTTCTCCTACTCAGGTTTTCATTATGGATTACTTTGGTGATTGATGGCAGCACCCACTGGGGTAAAACGAGGCGGAACTACCGGCTCCAGCATGCCTAGCAGCACTCATTATTGGAGGCGGAGCCATGTTGTACTTATCAAGGTGTTCCAAATCAGCATTGCCATTGCACTTCCTGAGCCCGTGAGCAAGAACATTTCTGTTCGAAACGCGTTGGGTGTTATTTCGGAAGAGAGACATTGCTTGTGTTCTGCGCTGCCAACATCCTGCATTAAAGGCTCCACTTTCTTCTGAGGCTCCTCAAATGGGTGTTTTTTCTTGTGGATGTAATGCGGCCGGTCCCGGTCGCGAGGAAGCCCGCTGCTGATCTTGGGCAGATCTAGCGCTTTGAAGTTTCGAGCGCATTGAGGGGAAAGGCTGCGTGCAGGACTGTTATTTGAGCGGCGCAGTTACCTCTGAGTCCATCTTCTCCTACTCAGGTTTTCATTATGGATTACTTTGGTGATTGATGGCAGCACCCACTGGGGTAAAACGAGGTGAAACTACAGGCTCCAGCATGCCTAGCAGCACTCATTATTGGAGGCGGAGCCATGTTGTACTTATCAAGGTGTTCCAAATCAGCATTGCCATTGCACTTCCTGAGCCCGTGAGCAAGAACATTTCTGTTCGAAACGCGTTGGGTGTTATTTCGGAAGAGAGACATTGCTTGTGTTCTGCGCTGCCAACATCCTGCATTAAAGGCTCCACTTTCTTCTGAGGCTCCTCAAATGGGTGTTTTTTCTTGTGGATATATATATATATATATAGATATACATTTGTTTGTACTTAACTTATTTGTACTTACTTGCATGGTAAAGGCATGAAAGGTATAGGCATATGCATGGATTGTAAAAAATGTTGTACATCCAAGATGAATTAGTTCCACGGGACAACTGTTGCATTGTAGGATGAAGTCATTGGTGACACTTGCACAAAAAATGAAGGTTTGACATGATGATAAACCTTAGTGTATGGCACAAAGGCTAGTCTGTAGTGTCTAATTTGGAACCTGTTGTAAAAATACACTCTTCTGTGCAAAATCCCATGCGATGGCAAGTAACAAAGGTTTGGTCACTTACAATTTTGCTTCAGTTACATATGTTACGCTTAGAGCTATCACAGGATATTCGATTTTCGTTGTTAGTGCCTGAGATCATATGACAATATGCAGCAAATCCTGGAGCTTTTACACTGGCCCCTCCCTATTATACCCGGTTTGCCAACATTACGGAGGGGGGAGTATTAGTCCTGTGTAGAGCGTTTAAAGGACTGCAGCCACACCATGTTCAGGGCACAGTTGCTTTTGCACAAAGAGGTGTCGCCAGTGCTGCTATTTACATCGCTTTGCATAGCAAACATCAGCTCTGCGTCGTGCAAGCGCTGGGGGCGGTTTACATTTCTCCCCGAGTTCTCCATATACGAATGTAAATGCACGAAACATATACGTTACGTGGCTAGAGTATATGCGAAAGCAGAAACGTAGCTCAAGGGAATGAGTTTCAAACCAATTAAGAGGGTGGGATAAGGAGAAATAAAGTCCTTCTATCTGCTCACTTTTAACACCGTGCTCTGAGGTATCTTAATTCACTTTTAATTTATTTCTGCAATTGTACTCTATAATTTTTTAATTTTTGAGCTGTTTTTGTTGCTAATATTATTGCTTGCATCCCAAAAATTAAATTTGTAGCAGATAAACGTATTGAATTTCTAAAACCATCATGTACAGTAGACGACCCCATGGTTTAATCGTGTCATTTCTCGTGTAATTGTGATGTAATAAGCCGTGAAGCTCTTTACGCCTGGGCAACTGGGACATAAAACGCGATTGTACCAACATGCTCACACATTAATGATATTACTTGCCAATCTCATGTTTCAAAACCAGGACAAACTTCTTATGAAAGATCCATATTCAACTATCTTTCTTTATCCTTTTTTTCTGTACCAGCTTTAATGGCTCAGATTGTTTTTGAAATGACATTTGCGCAGGATATTACTGGAACATGAGACCTGTCACAGCAAACCCATTTCCCTCACTCACAAAGCACATCCTGTTTGCGGAGCGCCAAATCATTACTCAAGAAAGCTCAACCCATCCTATTTGCTTGAATCCTATTTGCTTGAATCGAGCATTAGAAATATTTAGGACACGGCATAAAATGTTAAGGGTTCCAAGTCGTGCTAATGAACTCTATGCTTCTCGATTCTCAAAGAATTACATATCACCACGACCCTTACATGTTTTTTAAATGCCAAAAAAAGTTCATTCGACCACCGCATATCTCTGTGACAAGAGTGTAATTAGCTGCTCCTACTTGTCCCAATTAGGCTGCAATTCTATAGGAGTCCAACTCACTTTGACATCACATTGAATTACTTAAAGCAACTGAGAGTTGGTTTATGCTGGGTTATAACATATGTAGCCAGGCACTCTGCTGCAGCACTTTATGTGCACATGGTGTGGAATGCCTTATTCACTGTAAGAGGAGTAGAAGGTTCCCATAGCATTTCATATATCAATGTCTCATTTTGCGCCAGACTAGGAAATCAGGATTTTTTAGCATTTCATTTGTATTTTATTGTAATAGTTCAATGTTTGCTGTTATGTTTATTGTTTTCTTCAGTGAAGGATGAAATATTCTGACAGCTCAATAACTTCTCTTGTACTCTTTGACTGTTACATTTAATTATTATGTGGGGGTGATTTCGACCGTGATGTACGGTACGACGGTCCACCAGGAGGACAGGGGCTCTGGACTCTCCACCCTGGTGGAGGCTCGTCTACAATTTTTAGCGATCCCTGTCTGCCTGTTGGGGGTCTCTGTGCAGTGAAGGGAGGTGCCACCATGGCAGCTTACTTCACAGCCATGCAGGGTTCCTGAGAGTGTGTCATATTTAAAGTGCTCGCTTGAAAATATTTTGTTCAGAGAAAACAAACTCCCAAAGCAGAAATTTCTCTTTCTCGCTACACGTTGGCCATTCTGCAATTTCCTTGCCTTGTCCTCCAAGTGTTGCATGGCATCCAGGGGTAAGGAAAGTCAGTGGTGGTTGCCCCACCTTAAGACAGGGCACCAAACACTGTGTCCTGAAGGCTGTTTGGCAAATGGACACCAGATCAAAGTTTACACTGGGGGAACCAACAGAGGCCTCTATAGTGTAAGCCTCACACTTCCCCTTACTCTAATAGAGTGGGAGAACCATAAGACAGTCAAATTTTATCGGTGATCCCACTCTGAGAGATTCTAAAAAAGGCCCATGATCTCTAATGAATTAGGAAGCAACCTTTTGGAATTCACATGCAGTGGCTAAAATGTGTAGAGCTGTAACCCCAAGTGGGATGGGTGTGCATAGACTTGGGTCCCGTGCTCTCTATGCCATTGGAGTCAAGCTATCCTGGCTGATGAGGGATGAAACCCCGAAACCGGTCCTAGGATGCTTGTTCCAGTCCAGGGAGGACCTGGCCTGGCAGTTCGGGCTGGACTGTTCCTATTGGGCGCAGGGTCAATACTAATTTGCATATGGCTGGGTTCAAACTGGAATGGCATAGGGAGCAAAAAAACGATGGATTTAGGCCCAGATCTCTGTACTGGGGTGAATGTATGACATTGTTTTGCATTCTGTCCATCAATTGTTCTTTTTGCATTTGTCACCCTGAGTGGGACGGGTATGCCTGGATGTGGGTCCTGTGCTCTCCATGCCACTGGAGTCAAGCTATCCTGGCTGATGAGGGGTGAAACCCAGAAACCGGTCCTAGGATACTTGTTTCCAGTCCAGGGAGGACCTGGCCTGGCAGTTCGGGCTGGACTGTTCCTATTGGGTGCAGGGTCAAGACTGATTTGCATATGGCTGGGTTCAAACTGAAATGGCATGGGGAGCACAAAAACGATGGATTTAGGCCCAGATATCTGTACTGGGGTGAATGTATGACATTGTTTTGCATTCTGTCCATCAATTGTTATTTTTGCATTTGTCACCCTGAGTGGGACGGATATGCCTAGATGTGGGTCCTGTGCTCTCCATGCCACTGGAGTCAAGCTATCCTGGCTGATGAGGGGTGAAACCCAGAAACCGGTCCTAGGATACTTGTTTCCAGTCCAGGGAGGACCTGGTCTGGCAGTTCGGGCTGGACTGTTCCTATTGGGTGCAGGGTCAAGACTGATTTGCATATGGCTGGGTTCAAACTGAAATGGCATGGGGAGCACAAAAACGATGGATTTAGGCCCAGATCTCTGTACTGGGGTGAATGTATGACATTGTTCTGCATTCTGTCCATTAATTGTTCTTTTTGCATTTGTCACCCCGAGTGGGACGGGTATGCCCAGACGTGGGTCCTGTGCTCTCCATGCCACTGGAGTCAAGCTATCCTGGCTGATGAGGGGTGAAACCCCGAAACAGGTCCTAGGATGCTTGTTTCCAGTCCAGGGGGGACCTGGCCTGGCAGTTCAGGCTGGACTGTTCCTATTGGGTGCAGGGTCAAGACTGATTTGCATAAGGCTGGGATGAAACTGGAATGGCATGGGGAGCAAAAAAAAACAATGGATTTAGGCCCAGAACTCTGTACTGGGGTGAATGTATGACATTGTTCTGCATTCTGTCCATCAATTGTTCTTTTTGCATTTAGAGCTGTAACAAAACATTCAACAGATTCTTTGACATGTTAGACGACTGTTTAAATGTGATTCTTTGAAGGAAGTACTAGGTTGAATATCTTAATATTTTCACAATTTTATTAGCTTCCATGTATTTTTTCAATTTCTCTTTGCCTTCCCAGCATCAATCATACACTTTAACGCTCAATGAGAATAATTGCAAATAATAATGCCTTTTTGATTCTAGTCTTAATTTCTTACCATCAAGAAACAAATGTTATTATGCACACAAACAATAGATAACATGCATTTGTTAAATAGTGAAATTGCCTGGAGAATGCACAAAAAGGATTTGTTGGCCAAGCAGATAGGAAGGTAGAACAAAGGTGGTGAATGTCTGAATAAAGAAATGATATAGTACATAAGGGGGCATATTCACAAGGACTTATCGCCGAGTTATCGGCACTTTAGCGCAGCAAAAGTGGCGATAGAATTACCGCCCCTTTTGCAAGCTGGTGCTAACTGCCTACATCACCACATAACCCGCGATAGCTGCCGCAAAAAACATCGCCACGGCCGACACCGCCAACTAACGCTAATGAGATGCAGAATAGGCGTGTCCATGCAAAAACACACGAAAAGACAACACCGCGCGATTCACAACGGACAGCCAGATCTGCGATGCGAGTCAAAAACAGGCGATAAGCCGCGGTAGCAGCAGGTATTTAACACCTGCCTTCTGCTGGTGCTAAGCAGGATGACCACCTGCAGTCTGAAAGGGAGCCCAGACCAGAGCCACACCTGAAGACCAACAGACGCCATGGAGCTACTTATCATGCAGCTCGGAGACCCAAGAGGGCCACAACACCCGCCGCCACCACCCCCAGGCCCGCCACCACCCCCAGGAACCCCCCCCGCCCCCCAGACTACCACAGAGGCAGCGTAGACAAAGACAGCGGACCTACGGTAAACGCACCAGCCTCACAGACTTAACGCCAGAGGAGGTCATTGCCCACTACAGGCTCAAAAGGACAACCATCCTCCGCATCCTGACCCACATCACCCACAGGCTGACGGTACCAACACAGCGGACAACCAACATCCCTCTGCAGACAAAGCTGCTGGCTGTGCTGCACATGTTGGCCTCTGGTACCTTCCAACCAACAACTGCCAGAGTCGGAGGAGTCTCACAGCCAGCCCTATCCAAGTTCATCACACCTGTCCTGGATGCCATCATCAGCCTGGTACCCCAGCACCTCCACTTCCCCCACACTGCGCAGGAGCAGCTGGAGACCAAGCAAGGCTTCTACGCCATTGCTGGATTCCCCCACGTGTTGGGGGCCATTGACTGCACACATGTCCTACTCGTGCCCCCTGTCGACACTGCACACAACTAACGCAACAGAAAGCATACACATTCCATCAATGTGCAGGCAATAGTGGACCACCAGGGACTCTTCACCAATGTTGTGGCCAACTACCCAGGCAGTGTGCATGATTCATTCATCTTCCGACAGTCCATCATCAACCAGCGCTTCCAGGATGGCACCTATGGAAATGCATTGCTCATTGGTAAGTAACAAATGAACACACCACACACCTCAACTCCACAGTCATGCAACTCACGATCCTGGGAATGGGCACGCAGCAAAACTACATGCAACATGCCACACAACATGCCCACCGACCAGACATGACAACACGACTCCATTGGGAACCTGGGCCTGCCATGTACACCACCCAGCTATGGCATGGCACCACAGCCACACAATAGCAGAATGTGTGGAGAGGCTGGAAGCAGGCATGTGCGAGGGAGGCAAGTGACTAATGAATGAGAACCTAGCCAATGACAAGTATGGCATGGATGTGCTGGACAGACTTGAGCATGCAACCCACGGAAATGGCCATGTGGACATTGACTGCTGTTGCATGGAGTGTAGTGGCCAGTGGACGCTACCATGTCAGCCCAGGCTGTGGGGTAGAATGCGGAAGTGTCGCTCGTTACGTCCCCCCTGTAGGCGTGGGCGGAGTGGGTTGGCCCTGCGTACGCCAGGCCTGCGTAGGGGTGTGAATGAAAACCCTGTCGCTCTGGGCGTGGTTCTCTTCCAGAATGGCCAACGTGTCTGCCAGGGCGGTGCTACTCAGCCTGCCACGAGGCCGACGCCGTGAGCGGCGGGGCCTGCGACCCTGTGCGCCTGCTGCACCCCAGGCCGCTGGTCCCCAGACCCATCTTGCCTGCCCCAGCACACCAAGCCTGCTCCGCTCACCTGCCGATACCGGCGTGTGTCAAAGAGGATTCCACCACGTGCTGGTGCTGGTGCAAGCTCCAAGCCCCATGCCCGCGACCTTGGCAGCCACCTCAGACCATCGTTGGCCTCCACGACGCAGGCAGCAATCCTCTCTCGTTGACATACCCCACCGGCTTACACTTCGGCCCAGTTGGTGGCACATATTGAACTGAGTCTTGAGTTATGTATGACAGTGACCAAATGTGAATGGCAGCATCAATATCACTAAACTCCCTTCGATCTGTGAGCCAAACTCTGCATCGCAAGCACATGACATGTGTGTGTGGGCCCATGCTGAGCGCTGCCCACGGACCACACTGCGGTCCAGTAGGTCCCACATCCAGCACTTTGTCGTGATTCATGAATGGCAGAGTCCATACCAGTGAACGCACGGAGAGGAGTAAGAAGAAGATGCAGTTCAGTTCGGATGAAAGCCAGATCCTCGTTACGGAGGTGACCGAACACTAGCAACAACTGACCTGGGGCCACTAACCCTGTTCAACGCAAGCCGGCGACACGTGGTGCCACTAACCCTGTTCAACGCAAGCCGGCAACACGTGGTGCCACTAACCCTGTTCAATGCAAGCCGGCGACATGTGGTGCCACTAACCCTGTTCAATGCAAGCCGGCGACACGTGTTGCCACTAACCCTGTTCAACGCAAGCCGGCGGCACGTGTTTGTGGTCCCCTGCAGACTACTGGCTCCGGCATGCACTGCGGGCCAGCCGGCATCACACCAATCACATCAAGGCGGGAACAGCCAGGGCACGGCATCGTCAGAGGCTGCACACATGCTCGGCTCTGGTGCCGCAGCCTCCGTGAGCCACACATCTTCACCACATGACATTCCAACGCCATGTGTGGGAGTACCAGGAGGAGCTGGCTGAACTGTGGTTGGCCCACGCACACCGCTGCCACCGGCCGACACTGCGATCAAGTAGGTCCCACATTTGTGACTGGGTCTTGATTTCTGAATGGCTGAGTACACACCAATGTACATGCCTCATCACAGACTGCATCCCCTTGCAGCCCTGGTGCCACTGAGTCTGTGCGCCGTGAGTCATGGTCACTCTCTGGTTGTACTTTGGTGGCGTCTGAGTCTGTGGCCTGGGGGTTGTCGTCATCATCATCTGGCAGGTACGGACATTGTGTTTGGCATGAGTCTGTGGCATTCATAACCCCCATGTTGCCTGTTGCTGCTTGGTTGTGCCCTCTGCATCATGCCCTGGGGGAACACCTTCCACTGTCCCACGATACACTCAGCGACAGTCACCTTGGACATCTAGGAGGACCCGCTCAGCTCTCATGGGCCTAACCCAGTGCATCGCAAGTCACCGTCCCGTGGCGGTGTGCCCGTGCCGGCCGCTGTGCATCCGGGGCCACTAACTCTGTGCACCTCAAGTCATGGTCCCTTGCTGTTTGTACTTTGAACTTCTGATTGAGTGATGACTGTTGTAGTTGTTGCCAGCACCAGCCATTCCCTGGGGGCTGTCTTACACTCACCCCACGCACAGCAAGCACAGGCGTCACTGGACTAGTGTGCCTGCCAACACATCATGCCGAACCACCTATTGACTCATCTCTCTCTGCACTGTCACAGGTGATCAGGAAAATGCACTCTGCCCTTGGATGATGACACCCCTCCGAGACCCGAACACACATGCCCAGAGGCAGTATAACGTGTCCCACATACGCACCAGGGGCATTGTGGAACGCACATTTGGCGTGTTGAAGTCACGTTTCAGGTGCCTGGACATCACAGGCGGAAGGCTCCTGTACAGGCCAGACATCGTGTGCAAGATGATCTTTGCATGTTGTGTTTTGCACAACATCTGTGTACGCTCCAATGCCCCATGGATCCCAGTGCCAGATGCACCAGACGTTGATGAGGACGATGGGGCAGGTGGCCCACACCCCACTGCAGCTGCAGCAGGAATAGCCCGTAGGAACACCCTCATTGCCAATTTCTTCACCTGAGCACGTCACTTTGTGTCCATCCTGTGCAATCATGGGACAGTACAAAATGTCCACTGGCACTGCATGTGTAAATAAAACTAATACAGGTTACAGGTTGTACTCGTCCATTGTCATGTCACAGGTTCCTGCGATGCCAGATGTGATTGGCCATTTTGTGCATGCATGCGGTACCAGTTGTGTCCTGTGTTCTGTTGTGGAAGTGTTGCAGTATATACCACATTGTTGACGATGTTGTGGTGCTCAAATTCTTATGTGTGTATGCTGCACTGTGGCTGAGTCGCCCCTGCAGCTCTGAATTGGCTGCCACTCATCCCTTTCAGGCGGTGTGCCTTTCACTTCTGTGCGTCTACAGTGCTGAGATGTTGCTGAATTGAGTGAATTGTGCCCTTTGTCGTGTTGTGACTCGTGGTCATGGTCGGTAGGCGGATGTGTAGTTGGCATAAGGGGTTTTTTGTGCACGTGGATGTGTCCGAGTGTGACCTGCACCTTTGCAGATCTGGCCCACACTCAGCCGCATCAGTGTCGTGGCCTGCACATTGACATGATAGTTGGACTGCAGCCATGCTACTCGTCATGTAGTGTCTCTTGCATTGTCAGTGTGGCTGATGGATACGCATCTTCGCTGGGTTTCACACGTGTGCATGTGTTGGTTGTGTGATTGGTGATGTGTTGGGTGGGGGCCCCTTTGGGCACATGGTGGAGGTGAGACTACTTGGTGTTTGTGTGTGTGCTGCAGTGTTCCAGGGGATCAGGGACATGATCCGGAGTCATTGTGGGTGTGCAGTGTGCTCTGCTTACTTGTGCATGTGTGCCATTGTGCCCATCTCCCCCCGTCCCCCCACTCCCTGGTAGGTACTCACCCTATTGATGTTGTGTCAGGTCATGTTGAGAGGTGTCCGGGTCCTCTGCTCCTGTCACCGTCTCCCGACTGATGACTGTGGCCACCATTTTCTCCACTTCATCCTGCTCCTGGTGTTCTGCTGGCCCCCCACCTCCAATCTGCGTTGCTGCTTTAATGTTGGCAGCGAGTTCCTTCTTGGGTTTGCTCTTCGCATCATTCCAGCGCCTCTTGTCCTCTTCCATTGTCCTCCTCGGTGCGGCAACGGCATTCACATGGTCCGAGATGGTCTGCCATCTCAGCGTCATTTTTGCCAATGACACGTTGGAGGTGACGTACAGTTGGTGGTGGTGTTCTATCTCATCCGTGACGTGGATCCGGGTTTCCTGCAGACTGTACCCCGTCTTCCTCTCCCTCTTCTCATTGCCCTTCCACAAACCTGGCTTCCTGGCTGGGCCTCCGTGGGTCTTGTGGGTTTCACTTTGTCCTCTGCACCTGGTCCGGGTGCATCCTTGGTGCTCCGCGGTTCATCTGGTTTTTGGTGTGATCTTTTTGGGTGCTTTTCTTGTGCTTTTCCCCGCATGATGCGTGGGACTTGCTGGCCTCTCGCTAGTTATCACACAGATTTTATCGCGGTTGGGCCCATCGCAACTTTTTTCGCGTTGGGTTTTGCATTTTTATCGCCGTCGCAGTAGTTGTTTCGTGGACATTCGCTGCGTTATCGTGCGGTTATCGCACGATATCGCTGTGTTGTGAATGCCACGTTAACACGGCGTTATTTTCACGCGATGGACTGTGATGTGAGAAGTTGCGGTAAGCTATTTTGGCGATGTTTATCGCATGTTCTTGTGAATATACCCCTTGGAGTTTCTTTTGAATGGTGTAGTCCCTGGTGAGGCTGCACTACAAAGAGAGTCTTAGCAACTTAGCATAAATGCCCTGAGTGCTGCACAAACAGGTGTAGTATATTCTCAGAAAAAACATAGTCTTATGGAATTCATATTAGGTTCATATAGTATCCAGGAGAGACTACTTAAACTACATAACAATGTTTGCAGAGCTTCTCCTTAATCCAAGCAACTACTTGAGAGTAGCAAGCCATAGCAATGCTTGCTGAATTAGGATTGAGTATGCTGTCGTTGAGTGTCACGGTAACCAGACAACTATTTATCAGCTTTGAGTTTCATTGATGTGCATAAAATCTGTTATTCATTATAACACACCACACATTCTACATCTACGACCATCATCCATGAAGTAAGGATTCCAACAAGGAAGGCTTCAAGTCAAGTTGCATAAATAACTATTACTCATACACAACATATACTTAGAAAGGACTGTTGGTCAGACCCTTGCTCATGACTGGATGGCTTTGTTGTCTATCTCAGTGATTTGCTCTTAATTCAGTGGCTTTCCTCTCTGTCCTTGTGTTTGTCCCTCCCAGGAGTCTTTCCGTATCAAAGTCATTTCATTGGATGAGTAGTATTCTTCCACTGCAGAATTGAGGGGACTCTTTGTTTTATTTTGTATTAAGCAATCCTTGGAACCGCATGTGTTTCCTCGCTAGTTTCACCCTGCTTTTTAATCTGTTTCTTCCAGTCAGTTCTGTTTTCACTCACTTGGCTCCATCAACTGTCCTTCTCTGCTCCCAAAGACTCTCAGGGGCATATTCTCAAGGAGCTATCGCCGAGTTATCGGCACGTTATCGCAGCCAAATCCGCGATAAATTTATCTCCCCATTCCCAAGCTGGTGCTAACAGCCCATAACACCAGTTTACCTGCGATAGCAGTCGCAAAAAACATCGCCACAGATGCCCCCGGCAACTAACGCTAATGATATGCAGAGTAGGCGTACCCCTGCAAAAAACCGCAACAACACCACTCCACAACATTCTCAATGACCAGCCCGATCCGTGATTAGATCACAAAACATGCGATAAGGCGCGTTAGCAGCAGGAAATTAACACCTGCTCTTACCTGGTGCAAAGTCGGACGACAACCTGCAACAGACAAGGGAGCACAGCCATTAGCCACACATGAAGAACAACAGATGCCATGGAGCCACTCACCATGCATCCCGGAGCCCCGAGAGGGCAACAACACCCACCGCCACCACACCCAGGACCCCCCCCGGGCCCCACTCCGGGCACACCCCACCCACACCCAGACAAAGATATGTCACATCAACCTCACAAAATCATGAACAAAACAATGTGCCCGATGTCGCACAATAAAAACACCTAACCTACATGTGTCGTCAGAAAAATGAGAATCATACATTCATCTTAGACTCAGCAAATAATTTGTTTCATACAGAATAAACACAAAATAACTATTTTGAAGAGTCATGGCGGGTCCACCCAGGACAATCTGGAAGTCACAGCCTACAAAACAAATTTTCAGATAAGAAGGTGTGTCATGCGCTCATCAAAGGACAGAGAGAGAGAGAGAGAGCAAAAGTGAGAGAGAGAGAGAAAGAGAGAGTGAGAGAAAGTGAGGGAGTGAAAGAGAGAAATAGAGATATTGTACAAGGAGCGCAAGGCCAATCGGGCTCCTGGCTCATACATGCCAACTGTTGTGTGTGTATCGCTATTGGCGCACACTAAGTCAAAGGCCTGGCATCAATAGCAACGCAAAGCCCACATCACATTTCAAAAATGCAAGCAGTAGTCAGACCAACATCAGGAATGAAAGCTCCATTGTCTCAATACACAAGGCTGAAGGACACCTGAACCCCCGACCTTGGTCCTGAATGCGGCTGGCACTCCATGCGAGAGATACCAAACCAGATCGTGACGACTCCCACACCACGAACTGGGCAAATGAAAGACCAACGTGTCCACACCCCCCACACACTTGTCCCTGCCTGAGGCACACCTGCTTGGGATGCCCCTGACACATAAGTAAGAAACAACCTATACGCCCAAACCTTGCACACAAACACGACTCATTGCTCCGAGCAGTGGCATCTCATCCACACAACTGCCGCCTGTCAGAAGTGTGCCGGTGCTACGAGACCAACAAAGGCAATGGCTGGCAATCCCGGGCACATGCAAAACCCCTGTCACGTGGAACTGTACCGTGCACGAATGCTGCATCTGTTGGGATCACTGGCAGTGTTGCGCATCAGTTACCATCTGAGTTTCCGTCTTGCGTACATCACCTGCGTCCAGCCCTGGTTCCACTGTCGATCATGCACATTCGAGTGGCCCATGGATGTCTGCCTATACAACACAATGGTAGCTGAACTGGATTATGACACGTGTGTGCGCCCCCTATTGGCCCACGAACAGGAGTGTAACCGTGACACCCGTGCATGGGATGCCTTGATATTTGGCGTATGTGCAGGCAGTTGGGCATGGGAGATTGCACAACTCCTCGTGTGCAGTGACCACATCGAGGCGCTCCCCTATTGGGCTGTGTTGCGGATTGGTGAAACAGCGTGGATGGAGCACAGCTGCCCGGACCAGGTAATGGATTGGCTCGCCCTCACGTACCTTGACCTTGACAACGATGTACTCTTGGAACAGATTGCCCATGAAGCAGCGCTCGCATACATGGATGAGTAACTACGTTCCTGCAGCCACAATTGATTGTCACCCACAGCACAGGTCCCCACACCTTGTAGCATCTCAGAGGAATTTCCACATATCCCACCACAACAGTGGACATGTCTGCCTTCGCCTGGACTCAGAATGCATGTGCGTGGACCTACGCGTGTGTACACACACCTGTGCAAGGTGATGCAGTCCCATGGGCGGAGCAGCACAGCGTCACCTGGCAACGTTCCAAAAGCGGAGAAACTGTTGGGGGAGAGTACACACATGGCAATGTAGCACAACATGTGACCTTGCAGGATCCCTTCACCTGCTCACTGTCAGCAGAGCACACAGTCAGGGCAGTCCGGTGCTACAGCACTATGCAGAACCCATGGGCTGTGAGTCATGTCCCCTGACACGGGCCGATGAGCAGACGCTAAACATCACATGACTCGTCCAGCAAGGCAAGGTGGGCTGAGACCGTTGACATCCGTAATGAATTGTGTGCACTTTTGCCACCCCATTACTTGCACCTCGACATGTTCCTAAGCTGCCTCTAAGTGTCTTAAACATTGGTCTGCATGTTGTGGCCCTTGCCTTGCCCGTACTGACACGCACATGCTAATAAAGTCTACACAACTTCACCTGTGTACAACTGTGATGAGTGTTGATTAGAATGACAGATCATGTGCCTACATGTGCATTGTCCATACACAGGGAGTCATTTACTGACGCTTGTGAATTGGGGGTGAGTCCCTATTGCCAGCTCCACCTCTGTGAGCCAGACATTGTGGCTGGGATAAATGGTGGCAGACCTGTGCTCCTACGTGTCACCAGCAATGTGGGTATGGTGTCCAACTTCTCGCCATGTAGAAAAAGGTCATCCATCAAAACAGACTGTGTCCACACAGATGTGTGTGAGTAGGCATGCGAAGAGACGTTCTGTTGTCACATGTGATGGGGGACACCACTTAAGGACTGCTACCGAATGTGACATTTCCACACACAGCCCTTTTTGATACATGGACATGGTGCTACGTTTGGGGGCAACGGGATTGTTGTCACTGTGCAGTGTGGCCACAGCTAGTTCACACCTTCACAGTCATCTAAGTGGCCATGTGGGTCAGGGTCAAACATGCGCATTGATGACATCTACCAGGGTGTACCTTTTAGTGCTATTGATGTCCCTACATTCATCCAAACATTTATTTGTGAGTGAACATAGACATGACACATCTGTGTGATTTGGAATGTTTTATTCACATTCTGGGGGGTGTCGGACCTGGAGCAGTACATGGCCACTTCAAGCCCACATAACATGGTTGCCCAGTGGTGGGCCAACCAGAGTTCTTGTGGCAAGGCAAAGTTGATCTGAAGAGGAAGGGTGCAGTCCGCCGCCGGGTTGCTGTGTCATTGGTACTAGAGCAGATATGGCAGTCCATGTCGGGGTCCATGTGAAGGTCGCAGAGTGTTTTGGGGGACAGTGGGAGGTGTTGTTCCAGGGCATGATGCAGAGAGCACGACCAGGCAGGAACAGGCCATATGGCGGGGACGGATGCTACTACCTCCTTCCTCACACAGTCATTACCCTCCACATCTTACTCCTCTGAGACGTCTTCTGTGTCCGGTGTGTCAGGTGTGTGTGGTGGGGTTATGGCTGCGACACTGTGTACCACTGACACATCAGGGTGTGAAGGTGATAGGGCTGCATCACTGTGTGCCACTGACACATCAGGGTGCGAAGGTGATTGGGCTGCACCACTGTGTGCCACTGGCACATCAGGGGGAGGATAGGTGTGTGTCGAGGTTCCTGCAGCAGTGACCTGGAACAAGCTCAGTGGCAGCAATGGCAAGATGAGGATCTGCAAGGCATGGAAGATCGCAGCTACATCTCGCTGGTGTTCAGCAGTGGCAGCCATACTTCCAGCCTGCATTGGCTCCATGGTCTCCATTGACCTCCGCATCTGTGCCAACTCTGTGTTGTCATCCCTTGGGCCTGTCTGCCTAGACAGTTCTTGTAACCCAGTAATGGACCCAGCGATGTCAGCCAAGGATTGTTGGTGAGCATGGTGCGGACAGTGGGTATCCGTTAGGGACTGTAGGTGCTCCCTGATGGGACTCAGGCACCCACGTATGGCATCGAGTTTGTCTGCCATGAGCTAGAAACCCAGCCACAGCTGATCTGCCATCTTCTCCTGGCACCCTAACACACGGAGTTTGAAATCCGTGTGTTGGTCGTGGGGGTCCTGGGAGGCAGCCGTGGTGGTGTGTGCTTTGTGCGGTGTGGTCTGTGCAGGGTGTGGGCCCACCGCGATGCAGCTGGGCTGCCCTGCTCCTGGAGGTGGGGTGCAGAGGCTGTCCACGAGCCATTGGAGGGTGTCTGTGCAAATGTGCAGGGTGTCCTCTTCATCATCACTGAAGAGATGTGTGGTCTGCTCTGCAGGAGGTGTTGATTGTCCCTCTGCAATGTGAAGGGGAGATGCAGGTTAACAGTGTGTTCCATGTATGTTGACGCATTGTAGATGTTTACATTCAGACTGCATGACGATGTACAATGTGACTGTTTTGGTGAAGCTGGCTATTTGATGGGAGTCAGTGGACATTTCGACTACATGACGGATGTGTGGTCGTACTCGTACGTTATCAGCTCACAGTGTCATGCATTGCCAGTTGTGATTGGCCAGTTTCTACGCACGAGCGGCACCAGTTGTGTCCTCTGTCCTGTGGTCTAGGGGTTGCACTCTGTCCCACATTGTCGCCAATTTTGATGTACTGTGATTGCTATGTGTGTGTGCTGCATTGTTGGCGATTCGCCCCTGCAGCTCTGCATTGGCGGACCCTTATCCCTTTGAGTCGGTGTGCATTTGACTTGTGTGCTTTTTGGGTGCTGGGATGTTTGCAACTTGGGTAATTTGTGCTACTGGAGATATTTGGTACTCTTGTGCCTTGTTTGTCTGCAAATGTGTTTTTTACGTCATGGTTCGTAGGTGCACGTGGATGTGTCAGAGTGTGACCTGCAAGTGAGGAAAACCATTTAGGAAATACAAAATAACATGAAGTGGACCTCTACATACACAAAACAAATATGCAATCAACCAAGTAAATATCAAAAATATATATGTTTTATTTGTATAACAAATCTTTTTTTTTTGAAGTATAGAAATATTTTTTTCAATAAATAAGAAACCGAGAGTTTTCTAAAAATACATAGTATATGCTAGTCCATTGCTGCTCTTTTCATACGCAGGCATACTCATTCATTCATTTTATACTGCAACTGTTTATGCACTATTGATTCAAATGCTTCCTGAATAAACAGTAAAGAGCATGAATAACATGTTATTTTCAAATTGCACATGAGCTATAGTTTGAAATGATTACAACTCAGTATACAAATACATTGACATAGTTAAAAACTGTCATGGCTGAAGAAATTCGTATCTACGCGTGTTTCGGCGTTATGCCTTCATCAGGTAGCCATGTAGTGGAGTAAACCTAAAGGATATTATAAATGAAGCATACTTAGTAAATTAAATATAAGGGGTCCTACTGCAAATATCTGCTCATACAAGAGTCAGAACATAGTTAAAACTCATATTGAACCGTTGCAGGTGGAGAGAGAAAAGAGAAAGGAAAAGATTGTACCAAGATTAAGTACAGATAGTGAATCTCTTAAATAACCTTCCACCGAAATGTAGTGCTTGCTTAGGAAATCCTGGTGATGACGCAAACAAATACAAAAAGCGAGAAGAGGAGGAAATAAGAACCAAGAAGAAGAAAAGAATAAGTGCATATCATGTGTCTTAATAGAGAGCAGAATGATGATCATGCAGGTGGGATAGGAAGTGGTTCACCCCGTCCTCAATGTGAGCGTGGATGATAATGATGAACATAATTACCTTCTTTAGATTAGAAGGGAGTCTTCTAATGTTTGAAATGTGTAGATGTGATATCGAAGGCGCAATAAATACCTAACAGAAAAATGTTTAAACAAAGGAGAAAGATTTGAATGACCTATATATTGTGTCAGTAAACAAACAAAAGTTCATAACTGAAGAAGAACCTTACCCATGCGCGGGAATAGAGATGGGATGGTACTACCCCGTCAGGATAGTGGCCGCACAAATGGATGTCAGACAAGATAGGGTATGGGGCCGATGTGTCCCTCGAGTACTGGTATCAGCGTGTCACTCGTTATAGCTTGCACTATAGGGTGAAATAGAGTGGAATAAAAAGAGCTCAAGTTGATAGAACAGTAGTAGCTCGTGATACTAAAAGATACTCGGACTGCAGATAACTAATCAAACAGGCTACCATAATGGTGGACCTAAGGGGCTTACCCGTTTGTAAAATGATCCTGAAATATCCGGAAGTATTGGAAAGAATGCGGCGTGGTCACTGTTTGAAAAAGAAGCACATTAAAGTCTCGTCTTCTTCTATGGTATACGGCCGGGGGTTCGCCTCCGGCGTAAATTCAAATATCGCGGGTGTCTCCGTGGTGAACTACATATGAGACAAAGCCGAAGAAGAGATGTGTAAGGGGGAAGGAGGGGGCTGTTTAATATCCAAACTTGTAACATTCCCCAGTATTATATGGGTATATCGTAGTATACAGTGTAAACCCAGGAACCCCATTGCATAATGCCTGTGGAGCTTACCGGTATACTGAATCGCGTGCCTTTATCTTTAAAAGCTGCTGCGTTGCCCCAAATCGTCTCGAGCCGTCGGCTAAGGTCCCGCAACTCTCTGCCGCTTCCTTGCGTCCAGGTCCTACGTAACGCGCTGCGTATGTGCGCGCTTCGAAAGGTGGAAGGACCAACCTCGTAAAAGGACGTAATATAGGCTGGTCGAAGAGATTGTGTCCACCTACAGGTGTACAGGGGAAGAGTTTAAAGAGCCCGGCACCTGCTTTTGGATAGCTGAATTACGAGAAAGGGGACTGCCCCTAAAGTTGCTCAGATATTAGATGTATCTATTGCGACCATGTTGTACTGATAAATGTTCATTGCAATACTCAGCAGCAGTTACTATCCCTACGTGTGGAGGCCGCAGTTGTCACGGAGGGCCTCCGCATAAATAAAAGTGAGGAATATTCATTCTGTCACCTGTGGGGATATAATACAACAAAAATGCTTGAATAAGTAAAAACGCAAAAGATTTGTTTGCCTACTATGTATTTATATTAACATAAAGACAAGGATACGCTAACCAAGATTGTGAGATGGAAGCTGGCAGACTCACAGAGATGGCGGCCATATAGATATATCAACATACTTATAACTGAATACTGATGAGGTAACATATACATTAATTATTGTTGTATCGGATTGCTTGATCCCATGGGATTTCGCTGTTCAATCCTTTTCTATAGGTGTCCAAAATAAAGATCCAATACACTTCTCTGCGCTTCCGTACTTCAGTGCTCTGATTGCCTGTACAGATCCGGATTTTTTCAAGGATTAGCCACTTTATGTCATCGGTAGTGTGTTGGGCTTCCATATAGTGTTTAACCAATGGAGCATTGATTTTATTGGTCCGAATAGCTGTCCTGTGTTCCGTCAAACGTTTGGCCATTGTCCTTGAGGTTTCACCCACATAACCCTGATTGCAGGGACATAGGATTAAATATATGATGTTTGAAGTTTTACAGTTAGTCAGACTGTTCAGATCAATTTTGGTTGCATTGAAGGTGTAAGTACTAATTTGAATGGCAAATTGACATGCAACACAATTCATGCATTTGTAGTTCCCAACCGGGGGTTTATTGCCCAATATTGGTAATTGTTTTAACTGCTTCTGGGGGCTGGTCATGCGTGAGCGTACTATCAGGTCTTTAAGATTCTTGTTTTTCCTATGCGCAAAAAGAGGTTTGGGTACATGATTTTCTCTGTCTCTATTGGCATTTAAGATATGCCAATTAGAATTTACGATGTGTCGAATCTTTTCGTTCATCGTAGAATGGCGTGTTACGAATACCAATCTGGGGTTAGGTGTGATGGTACACTGTGAGAGTAAGTGTTGCCTGTCGTAATTCCGTGCTCGTTTGTATGAGTCACGTACCAGTCTTCTGGAATAACCCTGAGCCAGAAATTTTTCTTTCATTTCTATGGCTCTGGTGTCAAAATCCTCAAGTTTGGTACAATTCCTGCGTAACCGCAGGAACTGTCCAAATGGGATGCTGGTTTTTTGTGACTGGGGGTGAAAGCTTTTGAAGTGCAACAATGTGTTGTGGGCCATGGGTTTTGTGTACAAGTCCACCTCAAGATGGTCTATATTGTTCTGAATAACAATATCTAAGAACTCTACTTTATTTTTGCTAGAGGTTGCTGTAAAGAAGATGTTATTGTCACAGAGATTTAGCCAAGATACAAAGTTGGGGATGTCTTCTTCATCCGCCGTCCAGATGAAGAAGACATTGTCTATGTATCTAGACCAATTACTGACCGATTCACTGAAGGGTGCTATCTCGTTATCAATGAATTTGGATTCCCAAAGGTGTTTTCTTGTAAAATGATGTTGAGACATTCCACAATGAATGTTCTAGGACAATCAATGTCAAAGGCATCCATGAATCATATCACCGCTTCCACAGCCTCCTTTTGGGGGATATTGCTGTAGAGCGCTTCGATGTCCATGGTGACCATGGTGTGGGTCATAGGATTGAATTGAATGTTTTCCACTTTGTTAATAATGTCTCGAGTGTCCCGTATGTAGGGCGATATTCTGGGGACATAGGGTCTCAGCATGGTATCTACGTATTTCGAAAGTGGCTCCATGACAGAACCAATCGTAGTTACAATTGGTCTGTATGGTGGGTTTGTACTGTGTTTGTGAATTTTTGGAATTCCATAAATAACTGCCATCCTAGGTTTGTCAGCATTTAAGTAATCCCATTCTTTGTCACAGATCTGATTCAATCTCAGTGCCCGAGTGGTGATATCAAGCACTAGCTTTTGGACCCTTTTAGTGGGGTCTTTTTTAATCGGTGTATAATGTTGTGTATTTTGGAGCATAGCCTCCATATTGTGGACATATTGGTTGGTGTCAATGAGGATTATGCCCCCACCCTTGTCACAACTTTTGATGGTCACCATTTTGTCTTGTGTAAGGTCTTTTAGTGCTTTGTATTCTTCCCGAGATATGTTGTAACTTGGAGCGGGAATATATCTCATGGCTGCTGTTAGTTTATTAAAAACAACATGTTCAAAGATCCCTATCTCTGGACCTACTTGTTCCAAGGTAGGAAGAAAGGTGGACACGGGTGTAAGTCCTGACCTATTTGTGTTGTGTTGACCATCATTATCTTGTCCTTCAAAAAAGACCTGCTCCTTTACGGATGTGGTCCACACTCAGCCACCTCAGTGTCGTCTCGTGCACCATGTCATGTATTGTGACTTCAGCCATGCTATCTGTCATGAAGTGTCACTTGCAATGTTGGTGTGGCTCACAGAGCTGCTGCTTTTCAGGATTCAGCACATGAGCATGGGTAGGTTGTGGCATTGGTGATATGGAGGGGGGCTCATTTGTGCAGATTGTGGACGGGGGACTACTTGGTGCTTCTATGTGTGCTGCAGTGTGCCAAGGGTATCAGGGACATGTTCCACAGTCATTGTGGGTGTGCAGTGTGTTGCACATGATTGTGAATGTGTGGCATTGTGCCGATCTGCCCCCGTTCCCCCAGTACCTGGTCGTTACTCACCCTGTTGCTGTTGGGTCAGGTCATATCGGGCTGTGTCCAGACCCCCGACTCCTTGCACCGTCTCCACGCTGATGACTGTGGCCACCATTTCCTCCAGCTCATCCAGCTCCTCCTGTGGCGCAGGACTCCCACCTCCAGCCGCCTTTGCTGCCTTCATGTTGGCAGCAAGTTTCTGTTTGGTTTGGCTGTGCACTTCATGCCAGCGCCTCTTGACCTCCTCCATTGACCTTCTCGACACTCCGACTGCATTCACGTTGGTGACGATGGACTGCCATATTTCCGTTTGTGTTGCCAATGACGCAGTGGAGGTGACGAACAGTTGTTGGTAGTGTTCTATCACCTCCGTGACGATGATCCGGTCTTCCTGCGGACTGAACCCCGTCTTCCTCTTCCTCTTCTCCTTGCCCTTCCCTGAACACGGGGTTCCTGGCTGGTCCTCCGTGGGGCTTGTGGGGTTCGGGTTGTCCTCTGCACTCGGTCCGTGTGCATCCATGGTGCTACGCAGTTTGTTTTGTTTTTGGTGTTTTTTTTGGTTGCTCTTCTAGTGCATTTTCACGCATGATGCGTGGGATTTGCGGGCCTATGGCTGGTTGTCGCTGATTTTTGTATCGCGGTTTGGGACATCGCAGGTTTTTTCGCGTTCGTGTTTCGCATTGTTTCTGCATCGCGTTGGTTTTTGGGCGGTCATTTGGTGCGTTATCCTGCTACTATCGCATGGTGCCGCAGGGTTGGGAATACCACGTTAACACGGTGTTATTTTCCCGTGATGGACTGCGATGTGAAGGGTTGCGTTAAGCAACTTTTGCGGTAGTTATCACACGTTCTTGAGAATATGCCCCTCAATGTTCTATTTTTTTTATGAAGGTCCAGCCAATGCATAGTGCTCTTGGGCGTTTTCCTTACTCTTTCATTTTGTGCATCTTGTATTTCACTTTAAAAAAAATGTAATTTAATGATCATCTGCCATTTTAAAATGGTAATTTAAAAATGGGCACAATGAATCAGAACACCTGCACACACATACATCCTGACGCACCTGACGACGCATGCATGGCCATCCTGGTATCAGTTTTCTTCAATAGAAAACTATTACAGAATTTCTGGACACATCTGTATCTTGATGCATCAATAGTCATGTGATTGGTAAAAAGTAATGGCAAAGTCAATAGGTTTGCCTTTTAGAGTCAAGAACTATTGGTTTTGTCAATGATTGTTTGTGTGATTGTATATGGAAATGAAAGGTGTAAGATCAGAACTCCCTTCATGCTCCATAGCTGACATAATCGTACTAACAAAAGACTTCATCAAAGTCAAATTGGAGAAAGATTCATGTATCACAGAAAACTATTACTTTGGTAGCTCAAGTGCTATTATCAATCCAGAAGTCGTGCAGACACATCTGAAATTCAGAGAAACTGCTTTCTCCACTTAATATTAAAAGGGCCTTTATATGATGAATAGGGGAAAGATGAGTTTATTTTAACACCATCCCCTTTCTTAGCATCCGCCTTGTGTATTTGGGCCTGAACGTTAATCAATTTAATGTACATTATTTCAATGTTTTGAGTTGTCCTTGAAGTGGCTATCAGCTTCTTTTGGAGAATATTTGTAATAATAAGTTTCCCTGGGCTTCTTTTTTAATTGTTGGAGTGCAGGCAAATGTTGTAAATGTAGTTATCCTTTAGTTATTTGAAGGGGAAGCATAGCCTTCTGAACCTGCTTTCACTGGATCACCTTGATACCTATAGAGGGAGAGCAAAGCTGACTTTATTTCAGTTTAATAATAATCCGTAACTCAACTATATTTCCAATCAATAACGAATAAATGCTTCCTCTCCTCTGTGAAACAAAAATAACCTACTATTCAGCATAATAAGTCCACAAGAGCACCTTCTATCTCTCTACCATTTGATTAGAGAGAGACACCTCATCTGCTGATGAGTTGCGAATTATCGAATTGTGGCCCTTTAGAATCAAGGGCACAGGACCATGAACAGTCTTTGGCAGGGTAGTCAATAGCAACAAATGGGTATTGCAGCGACCCTTAGACAACATTCCGAAGCACTCTAAGTACTTCACCTGAACTTCATTATCCTACAAACAAAGTGCTAAGTGCAGGTTTTCATGACCAGGATTTCAGCTCCACATGTAGTTTAAAAGCCAACTTTCAGAAGTTGACAACACTTTGGAGGTTTAGAGGTGGGATGTAGATAGGACTTTGAAGTGGACACCCAATAGCATCAGAGAGTCAGTCTTCCTTGCAGAGATTTTCTGTGAGCATTCTGTAGCCTACTAATTTGTTAGAGCTGAAATCCTTGGCGTGGTATTCCCCCAAACCTTTTGCCTTCAATGTTCCTGTATTGCTGATTTCTTTTTTGTTGGCTTAAGGAATTTGTGCAATTTGTGACAGCTAAGCTGTGGTAAAGTGCTCATGCTCTCTCCTTTAAACATGGTAAAATTGTCCTTCACCTAATTTGCACATCTAATTTACCTGTTAGTCCCTAGTAAGTGGTAGAACATGTACCCAGGGCCTATAAAATGCTTCTAGAGGGTCTGCAGAAGTCATGATGTCCCCATTGAAGTAGCCTTTTAAAATGTGTTTCAGGCCTGCCAACGCAGCCTTTGGTGTAGTTACAAACTGCTATTTTGACCTGGCAAAATAAACATTTTGCCAGGCCAAATCTTTCCTTTTTAATACTTATAAGTCACCTCTAAGCTATGCCCTTAAGGCTCAGAGGTCAAGGTCTATTGTATGTAAAAAGAGGAATGTGTACTTAAATCCTACCTGTCCTGGCAGTGAAATACTCCTAAAGACGTTTTTCACTAATGTAAGAACCTATCTCTCCTATTGACTAACACTGGGTTAATTTATTACATTTAATAAGTGCTAACTTTGAATTGAGAGCAAATAGAGATATGTTGTTGACACTCAAACGAATTCTAAATCAAAATCCCCATAGGGGTAAAGTTGGATTTTTAGTCACAATTTTGAAAATACCACTTTTAGAAAGTTGTCATTTTCTTATTGCAACCATTTGTGCCTACTTACAGTGTCCTAGGTCACATGACTGTGAATGGCTCTGCTTTTGGTTTTTTGTTTTGCTTTCAGACAGTGACATAAAGGGGGTTTAGCTGTGGAGAGGATGGGACATCCTAGCAGAATGACTGGGGGCGGCTGTACCCAACCTCACTTACACTCACTTCAAAGGGCTTTGCTTTCTCCACATGCAAAGGAACCTAGCACCATGCCAGCCTTGTCTTTTGTCACCCCAGACAGTATAGAGACTTGACATGGGAAGTACTTCCCAGAACCAGATGTGGGGATTATGGAAGTCCATCCACACAAAGGATGACATCAGGTCTAAATATGGGACATCCAGAACCACTCTTCAGAACATTCCTGGGCCTGTGGAAGTTACATTGGATGGACTGCTGTGCTGCCAGAGGACTGTCCTGCTGCTAACGACTGAGTTGCTGTCTGAGAACAAAGACTGAACCTTCTTACCTTCATCCCAGGTTAACCCAGAGTGATTCTAAGGGTCAGTTGGCTGACCTCCTGTGTGAGCTACACGGATATACAAGCTTCAAAGGCCTTCATGCAGCTGCCTAACTGACCTGCTGCAGCTGGTCCTACCTGGACCAACCTAAGCTCTGCTGGCCTCTGCTGGAGTGAGTCCCTGATCCCCAAGAGGTGACCCCCCAGGGTCCTGGCATTAGAGTGCACTCTTATGCAAAAAAAGGTGAAGATCCTGAATTTTGGGCTTCTTGCGACCACAAATAGGCCCATTTGCACAAACACTCTGCCGCCAACAACGACCGCCAATGCAAAGTTCCATTGAGATTTGCTTTTCGCACCACCAGCAACTGCCAGCGACTGCCAGTGATGACCGGCAATACGAAGCTCCACTTCGCGCTACAGAAATGACAGCCCATAGTGACCACCAATGCGAAGCTACAGCAACGACCGTCAGCAATACCTAAGTGGTTCTTTGCACTACAGCAAAGACAGGGGGTAAAGCCCAGCCTGTTTTTGGCACTACAGCAATGACTATCTGCGATGCTCTACCTGCTCCTCGGGCCCTCCTCCACCACGAACAGAGCCGTTTCCGCTGGACTCTGAAGGTAACATTTCAGTGAAACTAACTTGGTCCTTCTAGCCAACCCGTGCTCCATTGCAGTTGGCCTGAACATGTGAGTGGCGCTTTGTGCTTTTTGGCACTATTTTTACTTAGAAAATTTAACATTGACTCTCCTTTTCTACTAATTGGATTTTTGTCACTCCTAGTATCATTATATTTATTAAAATGTACTTTCTTTTTTTATTTTGGTTTGGGATTTTTCTTGTGTTGTGTTTTAACTTTATTACTGTTTGTGTGCTGCATGAATACTTTTCACATTGCTTGTGAGTTAAGCCTGACTTCTTTGTGCCAAGCTACCAGAGGGTTGAGAACAGATTAATTTAGAGACTTTTTGTGGTTCACGCTGACAATGATTGTGGTTGTTGCGTGAGTGGAGCTTCCATCCGCCTCAGCCAATAACTCAGTTTCTTACATGCTCCACCTAACTCTAACTATCTCTCAAGCAAAGTGCATAGTGCAGGTTCTTACAAACAGCAGTTCGTTTCCACACACTTTAAAGAGCAATTCCCAAACTCTCCCAATGCATGGAGAATTAGAATATTGGAAGGGCTTCTTAAGCTGGACTTTAGAGCAGGCAGACAATGTTACGAGAGGGCTAGTCGTTTATGCTACGACCCTTCATCAGCATTGTTACTCCTACTAAGTACTTCACCTGACCCTAACTACCCTCTGACAAAGTATTCAGGGTTGGCTCTCATGAGAAGCAGTTCAGTTCTACAAGGGGTTTAAAAGAAACATGTTTATTCACCTATTGCATAAAGTGCCCATTGCAAGTACTAATATAAGACATGTTCTCTGCCACAGTTATAGTTTGACTGGGGTCTTAAATAGTCGAAGAGCTGAAGAGCAGGGGCAGGACAATTTTACCACTATTTAGGCACATGAACTTTAAAGGCATATGATTCATTTGGCATGAAATGCAGAAACATTTATTGATATCTCCAAAGCACAAACAGAACCTAATGCATTAACATACCACAAATTAATATGACAGCACAGCTAAAACACAGCAGCACACAACCAAATAAAACAGTCTAAAAAGTATGAAACACAACAACCACAGAAAACCGCAACACTCCATTGCAGTAATGCATCACATTAACATAGCAGCACAAAAACATCAAAACACGGCACAACCAAAACTAAAGCTAATATGCACCAACAATCTTGTCAATAATTACCTCCTCCCTAAGTCCACTTTTAAAATATGGTGGTAAAAGGTGTTTGCACCTTAATTTACCATCAAGGACAAGAATTATCGCCAGTCAAAAATGTTTTGTGATATGGCATCTACACTCCCAACACTTGGAGCTTTAGAGCCATGCATGCAGGAACAGGGTGGTAAAGCAGTTGCCCAGTATCTGCAGAGGGCCAGTCTAACTTGCTGAAACCTCGGTCATCACTCTTGAGCCCACTTAGCATTAAAATGAAGCTCATATTCCTCAAACAAACTGCAAAGTGAGGTTCCAAAAAGCCCTAGGGTCAAGGAGTGTAACTTTGCAGTGATACCCAATGGTGGGAGAGGGCTGATCCTCTTTACCAGGCCCCTCTTTCATCATTCTGAAGTCTTCCAAGTACTTCACATGACCCTCACTAGCCCCCTGCCAAAGTATGTAGTGAAGGAATTTAGGAGCAACAGATCACTTCCACACATTGTTAAAAAACAACTCCCCTAAGCTCATAACATGTAGAGCTTTAAATTCAAGGGAGCATACTTGAGGTTGACTGAGCAGCAGCAGCCAATGGAAGCAAAGCAATGGCCGTCTTCGCGAGACCCGCTGTCACCATTCTGAAGTCCATCTAGGAAATTCACCATACACTCGCTATCCCCTAGAGTGCACAGTAAAGGTTTTTATGGTTCAGCCAATGATTCAATTCAGTCCCACACTGGCCTAAAGTTCATTCACCAAAGGATCCAAAAGTGAATAGCTTTAGAGTCAAGGAGGCATGACATGGATGTAACATTACAAACAGACAATGGCAGTAGAGAAATGGTCTTCTTCCTTGCTGAGACCCTCCGTAACATTTGAAAGCCCATTAATTATTTTTTAAGAGCCCACTTTGCCCCCAAATAAATTGCACAAAGCAGGTTCCTAAGAACTTCAGTTCAGTTTCACAAGCGGTTTGCAAGCAATTTCCTGAGGCTCCCATTGTGATAAGCGTTAAAGTGAAAAAGGGGGGACTTGGACGGGACTTGGAGGAGCAGTCAATGATAGCAGAGGGCCAGTCTTGCATGCTGAAACACTCTGTTAGCACTGTAAAGCCCACTGAGTATATCATTCAACCCTCACTGTCCTCCCAGCCAAAATGCTCAGTGCAGGTTGTTTTGAACAGCAGTTCCACACAGGTTTTTGAAAACAGTAGTTTTCAATGTAAATATCTTGGGTGGAACGTTAATGTTCATAAATACTGACGATTCATTGTATTAAAACAGCGAATAGCATTGATCGAGACTCTTTATTGTTCAATTAATTAAAATTGTTAGAATCTGCTGCATTTTCGTATCTAGAGTGAAAAAGAAGAGGAGGATAAAAAAGGAAGAAAGGATAAAAAAATACAGTTCTAAAATGCGTAACCTTCGTGCAGATTCCACCTAAAATGACTGGATTCACTAAGGTTTATAAAATCGTTAAAACAGGGCCCAGGCTAAATCTGAAATGCTAGTGCATTGAAATAGCAGCTGCGTCTATAGTTCCTTTATAACTTGGACAGGCCCTGTAAGGTGGTGGATTAGTGGTCGTTTTTATGCGCACCTTTAACTTTTCCAACCTTCGATTAAGAGTGTTAATGGAAAATGCCAGGGTTTATAGATATTAACCTCAGTTCTTTGGATTTGGATGGTTGGACGTGCACAATTGATCTTTTAATCTTGATTGATTGTATTTCCTTCTTTGCTGTGTAAGCTGTGGAGTCACTGTGGCTCTGGCTAAATGGCCAGCTAATTGCTGCTGGTGGCTTTGGTTGTATTTGTGAGGGCGACCCGGATTGCATCTGTGAATTTCCCAAATCTGGCTGCAATTTGTACTGTTTTGACGGAAAAACACAGGTCTGAGACTTCTCTGCAATGTCTAAGACCATGGGTCCTGCAAATGGGGACTACCAGACGGTGTCGTCACTGGCCAATTTTGGACAGCAACACAAGAGGTGAAACAGGGATTTGCGTCAGTAGCTACATAGTCAGCAAGCAATTAAGTTGCCCTGCCGGGCCCAAGATGGATTGAAGACCGCTACTGTTAGTGCAAGAAGCCTCATATACGAAATTTTCTTCTGGGTTTGAACTGTCAAGGCTTGCTCGAAGTAAGGCTGGGGTTTGCCCAGGATATAGGAGGCGTCCAGTCTAGAGAAGTTGGGTTGGCGGCGTAGGCTTTCCAGATCTCTTTCTAATAAAATTTTCTCAATCTGTGCGTTCACTGATTTTTTCCAGGCGGGGAGCGGGATATCATAGTTTTGCAGGTTTTGAACTTCTATTTCAAGTAGGTTTAGGGCCTTTGCCAACTGGGCCTGCCATGTGGTGCCAGCCACTTCAATTTTTTTTTTGATTTGGGCTTTCAATGAAAGTGCTGGGGCACGCAAGTGCTGATGTAGTATTTAATTATGTCCCCTGAACATGTGACATCTGGGCAGGCGAGTCGCAGCTCCAGTCTGACTCTGGATCTCCTAGCCTGTCGAGGGAGTGTTAGAACCTTTTTATAAGCTGAAATGTGAAAATGCATGAGAAACCTGTTGAATACACCGGGCAATGCGAGGTGACGGTGGTTGATAGAGGGAACGAGTTTGGCACTCAGGACTTTCAGAACGGGATCTGTGGTGGGACTGTGTAGCAGCTGATTTAGGCACTTTAAACTGTAAATTATGCCGGCCCCCTAACTTCTTAGATGTTTTAAGTGGGTCGTTGGTGTTGGCCCGTCTGACAGCCTGATGCCAAGGTAGTTGTAGCTTGTGCATGATTTTATTTGCTGATCGCCAAGGCGCCATTGGGCAGTTTTCTTTCGAGAGTGCTTCCCAAAAATAACTATCTTGGTCTTCTCCTGGTTCACCGTAAGGTTATTCTTTTGATTGTAGCTGTGGAGTGCGTTAAGAGCTTTCTGTAGGCCGGTCCGCGTGTGGTCCATTATTACGATGTCATCGGCATACTGAAGGATTTGGAGCCGCACTTTCCCCAACTTTGGTGTTAATAGGCATGCACCATCCAGGGTTTTGCCCAGGTCTGCTGTGAAAAGATTAAATAATAGAGGGGCAAGGGAACAGCCTTGTTTCAGACCGTTGTTGGTAAGCACCTTTTCTGTTGCAGTAGATTGGCTGGTCTTTATGCGGACCCAGGTTCCCTGGTGTAATGCTATTATTGCTTTTAATAGCTGCCAGGGGATTCCCCAGGAGTCTAGTTTTTCCCACAGTTTCCCTCGGTCTACATGGCCAAATGCTGCACTGTAATCCACAAAGTAACAGAAGAGGGGCAGTTGCATCAGCTGTGTAGCTTGATGTGCCAGGTAACCCAATGCTAGGTTGTTATCCATGGTGGAACTTTCGGGCCTGCTAATAATAATCAATTATTATATTATGATATAAATTATTTTGTAAATATGATTGCAAAAGCAAGAATTAATCACAATTTGTAAAACACGTTGTTCAGTATTCTACAAGTGATCGATCACTGTTTCTTGAAATCATCCTACTTGAGGCAGGAGCATGTTTGAGTCAAAAGTGCTGCTGATGCCATTTATAGAATCAGTTTTGCATGCCTTTCCTGTGAAACAATTGACCTACATGAAAAGATAAAATAAAAGTTGTTTTTTGCATTCCTAGTATGTGTGGTATGGTGACATGTTAGTATATTTTCGTGGGTTTGTGAATGAACCATATGATACATGGGTTAGAGTAATATATATATACAAAACCTTCTAATATTTTTTATTACAATTGAGTTCTGATGTCACAATTTACGTGTAATAAAAACAAATGTCTCTAGCTGCCTGCAATAATTAATTACAGCTGACTAGTGACATCACAATAGCCCCAGTGAGCACTGTTTTACAGCTCTCTTCTGCCTTCATTTTGTGAACTGAAAGTGAGATGACTGGTTGCCATTTTCAGTCTGAGTGCTGTAATTATTTTCATGTTCCATGAAATGGGAAATGAATGGTGGCTGTGACAAATATTCACATTTGAGAGACATTTTATTGCAGAATGGAACTGCATTAGCAGCTGTACTAGATGCCCTGTTTCTTTATGTTTCCAAAAATCATTTGTTAGCTTTTGGCACGTCTGAATTTTAGCCCCAATATCGCAGCACATTAAAAAGGTGCTGTGCTATGGGTTCAAAAGATACCATAAGCCAGCAAATAGTTTTCTTCTGCTCAGTGTGGAATCATGTACACAACGCTCCACACAACAATCTACAGCAATCGTATGAACAAGACATGAAAAAAACTTAGCTCTGATATGTATATAACAAATTAAAAATGCATCTATATTTATACTTTACACATGTATATATTTCTATTTAGAAATATTTTAATGTGTACGTACATATATGTATGTATATGGATCCATACTTTGTATAGGGATGGCACAGTTATATGTATATATAAGTGTCTGTATGTATATGAATTTATTTAAATAAATAAATGAAGCAGTTTTGTATGTGGCAATGTTTGTATATTTATGCATTGCATGAAAATGTGTATCTAGATATTTACCTGTTGTCTGTACCTCTGCATGAGTGCATCGATATGAGTATAGCATTTGTATAGGAATGCACCTGCACATGAGTGTATTTAAGTGTATGTACTTCTGCATATATGAATATGTATATATGTATGCATACATATTTATGTGACTATATCTGTCTATATATATATATATATTTCCAAATGTTCCACCCCGTATATCACAGTTTCTCAGGCTCCTTCCCAGACCACGGACCCTTGGAAGGTGGTGCGTGCACCGACGAAGCAAATCGGTAATTAATTTCCAAATGTTCCACCCCGTAGGGAGATGATGCACTCTCAGGACACAACACACGAAAAGAAATGATGATCAGGTAAGTTTACTGGCTCCTCGTAACACGTTTCGGCTGACCTGCAGCCTTGCTCACATGTGTGCAGGTCAGCCGAAACGCGTTACGAGGAGCCAGTAAACTTACCTGAGCATCATTTCACATAGCATTCTTCATTGTTCAGTTGTCTCATGCCTTCTTTGAGATAATCCTGTACATCTCAGGCCACAACATTGCCACCATTATCAGACTGTCAGATGACAATGTTGTGGTCCTCCTGTAGTCCCTAAAGGACCAATCTCTTGTTTTTAGACAGATTATCAGTTCCCCATCTGGTTTCCTTCACCATACGGTTCAGATCCTGGGAAACCAGAGTTTCAAATGTGTCAACAGCACATGGGGGAAGAGTGGGATTTAAAGTTGATTTAGGTTTAAAATCATACGGGCAGCCCTCGCCTAGATCAAGCTCTATTGATACTAAATCTACCATTTCCTCACTGAATTCATTTGTTTTCATATTCAATTTGGCATCAATATCACCAACTGTTAGATTACTAGGTCTGGGATTTTTCCTGAAAGGAAGGGAGCAGTACACTTGACCTTCAATTTATGCCATTTATGTAATTTAAATTTCCTTATAAACTGAGAAAGGTCTATTCTACTTTGAACATAATTAAAGGAGTTGACAGGACAGAAGGATAACCGAAATTGCTAAATCTTAGTCATCAGTGATATCATTTGAGATGCCATCAGTGATGTCATGAGTGATGTCACTGACCATGTCATGAGCAGTGTAATATATGAGGCCATAAACAGTGCATTGTGAGGGCATACATTATATTTAGCTTAGCTAACTGTAACTGCTGAATTTCTCTGGTTTTGTACCAGTGAAATGTCAGCCTAACTATAATGTCCCTGTAACCTTTGTTTTTTTCAGACAATTTCTAATGTTTTTTTAATTCTATTTCCTAACTATAGCATCCTGTAACCTTAGTTTTTTCAGTGAATTTCTAAGGTCTTTTGAATTATTTTCCCAACTATCAAGTCCCTGTAACCTTTGTTTTTTCTGTGAATTATTAATTTTCATTTAATTTTAATTTTATTAGTGTAACATTCTTGTAATCTTTTTTTCACTAAATTACTATAGTTTTTAAGTTAAGTTTACTAAGTATAACGTCTCTCTCCATTTTTTAAGCCAATTTTATGTTTTATTAATGCTGTGGTTGATTGTTCACAAGAAATCTGCTACAACCACAGTCATTGGTCAATCTCATAGAATAATATTAGTTTACACAATATTGGAAAAAAACAATATGCAAATGCAAAATATAGGAAAAAAGGTGAAAGTATAAATTTACAAATACAATCAGAAAGTAGTGTAAATAATACAAAAATAGTAAAGTCGAAGCAGTGACAATGATACAAAAAGGTAGTAAACAATATAGTACATAGAGTTCAAAAATAGATGAGATGAGTGATAATCATAGTAAAATGCAAATAATGATAGTACATTTTTTGAGAAAAACAATTGAATTCTAATAATATTTCATATAAAAGTATTATAGCTGCATTAATTTTTTTAATAACATTTGAAATCCTCAGATTTTTTGCGGAACTGCAAGCTTCTCCGGTTCCAATTTTATGGTTTTTGTTCCGATCACATGGTAGCAACGAACTTGTGGATCTGATCCATGGATTCGCTGAAATACTAAACAATTATTTTAGAGGTATAGGAACTTTATAATTATATTATAGTATTAGGCTAAACATATTTAAAACTTTTTTAATGTTTCTTTTCAATTTCCTGCTGGAATGAGCTGTTTTATTATTAGGCGAATCCGAGGATTTGCGTCGGCTTCAGCGGACTCGCTCAATAATAAAAACCAAAGCTTTATTAATATTGTTCCTCTCAAACCACACTTACATTTTAGGAAAACCACACCCAAAACAGTCAGTTTGATCCTGGCTGTTGAAGAAAGGTGCAAAGCTGATTGGTGCCTTCCATTGTGGCAGAAAAAAATGTATCAGCTGCTGTAGCTGCACAAGAGGAAGAAGGAGTAGTGGAACAAGAAGGAGTTACTTCCACCCAAAAAGGAAAGTAATGTGTGGTACTGGTTCATTGTACCTTCTGGATAAAAGAAAGCCACTGCCAGGTATGTTGAATGCAAGTTGTGTGGAAAGCAGCTTTTGAGAGGTTCTATGAAAAAGTACAGTTGCGGCATGTCCTCGATGTGGAAGCACATCAAGAGCAACCACAAACCTGCACATTTTAGAAAGCAGAAGGAGAAAGCAACATCTTATACTGATGGAGGAGCACTGTCATCTATGTTCAACCAACCTTCTACAAATATCAGCATTGCACCAACTTGCACAGAGTTTAAGGAAATGGTTGTTCATTGTTCAAAATGGCAAGAACTTGTTTTAAAAGAAAATTATGACATTATCACCATATTGGAGAAGGTGAAGGGACACAGTTGTCAATTTCTTTTTGTTTGTTTTGTTTTGTTGTAAAAGCAGAACATGTGCTAATCATACACTTGTTAAAAACAATGGAAGTTCCTCAAGTGACAGAGAATCAGGAAGATGTACCATCAGCCAACCATTTCTGAATTGTAAATAGTGGTTGTCTCAAAACGTAATCTGAAAATATGAGGACACCATTTTCTTGCTGAATAAAATTGAAGAGTCTCCTTTGTTAATTGTTCTTTTTATTTTTACTGTTTTAAAACAGTATATTTTTTTATATGCAAGAGTTTTGCTTAGAATTTCACTCATTTCACTTTTACTATGGTATAGTGCATTTCTTTGCAAACTACATTTTCCATAAGAAGCTGTGTCAATGTTCTTATTATTGTATGGGTGTATCAGTGTTTTAATAAGTGTGGGTGTGGGTGTCTTAGTGCATGTGTTACTGTGTGTCTGGGTGTGTTAGGGTATGAATAAATGTCTGCATAGGTGTGTCAGTGTATGTGTTACTGTGTCCCTGCATGTGTAAGTATATACATCAGTGTGTGCTTCGTTGTGTCACTGTATGAGTAGTGCATGCCTTGATGTGTCAGTGTATGCGTGTGTGTGACTGGGTATGTCAGTGTTTAAATACGTGTGTGTCTTGATGTGTCACTGTATGTCTTACTGTGTGTCTCGATGTGTCACTGCAGAAAAAAGTGTGTATGTGGGTGTGTCAATCTATCTGTCAGTGTATGCCTTATTGTGACAGTGTATGCATCAGTGTGTGTTTGGGTCTTTCTGTGAATGAATGAATGTGTGTATGGGTGTGTTAGTTTGTATGTCAGTGTCTCTCTGGGTTTGTCAGTGTATGCATAGATGTGTACCTGGCTATGCCAGAGTATAAATGAGTGTGTTCGTGGGTGTGTCATTCTATGTATGACTGTGTGTCTAGCTGTGTCAGTGTATGTGCAGGTGTGTCCCTGCTTGTGGCAGTGTATTTGTAAGTGTATGTTTGGGACCCAAACATACACCTGAATGAATGAGTGTATGCCTGGGTGTGTCAGTGTTTTTCGTAGTGTGTCTCTGGCTGTGTCAGTGCATGAAAGAGTGTGTGCATGGGTGTGCCAGTGTATGTATCAATGTGTCACAGGGTGTTTTAGTTTATGCATGACTAAATGACTGATTGAGCCTGTCAATGCATGAGTTGGTGCAGGGGTGTGTTAGTGTATCTATTAGTGTGTCATGGGGTGCCTAAGTCTATGTATGAGTGAGTGACTGAGTGAGTCAGTGAATGCATGACTGTGTCAGTGTATATATGAGTCAGTCCCTGGGTGTGTCAGGGTGTGTATGAATGAGTTTACTGAATGTATTGGTGTGTTTATGTTTGTGCCAGTGTATGTTTGAGTGAGTCCCATAGTGTCTTAGTGTGTGTATGAGTGAGTGGGTGAGCATGTGAGTGAATGCATCAGTGTTTGCCTGGGTGTGTTAGTGTACGCTTCAATGCGTTTTTGGGTGTGATAGAGTATGCGTTAGTGCTTTAGTGGGTGTGTAAGTGTATACAACAGTGAGTGCCTACAACAGAGAAAGTATTAAATCTTTGGAAAAATGTATTAGAAAGAACTGTAAATACTTCAAAAATAATAAGGTCAAAGTGGAGACAATCATGTGTAGCACTGCAGTAGATAGAGTTGAAAAATAGATGACAGCAAAATATAAACAATAATATTACATTTCTTTGGACAAAATAATTGAACACCATTATTGATTTACATATAACTATTACAAATATTGTAACTCAATATATATATATAACTCTAACTATTATAACATATTTAAAACGTGTCTTTTCAGTTTCCTGGTGAAATGAGCTGTTTTATTATTGTGCCAATATGAGGATATGCAGCGAAATTCACGGAGTCACTTAATAATAAAACTAAAAGCATCAGTTGAATTGGTTCCTGTTTAACCACACCCACCCAAAACAGTCAGTAGTCAGTCCGTATTTACCTTATTTCGATTAGCATCAGCAATCATAAAAGTAGAATAAAAAAATCAATAAATTTGAGTCCATAACAAAAAATTCAATAGAAATAGTGTCAAGCATAAGCAAATTACACTCCTGTTAAAAATCTAGATAAATACCAGAAAACAGTAAAATTGTCTAAAAATTGCAAATATAAAACAGCTGGTCTTGCTTGATTAAAATTCAGAGGCATGAGTAATGGCAGAATATGTTTATGTTGCATATTGGCCCATTTAGGGCAAATTAAGACTATATGTAAAGTGTCTAGTGCATAGAACACATCACATGTGCAAATGGGAGGGTCTGACGGCTTATGCCAGCCCGCTAATAATTGGGGGAACATGTTCAAATGAAAGTATGTTAAAAATCTTCTCTGAGTAACCGACATATCCAATGTTAAGTTAAGTAAAAATCTATTTTTTCCATAGATTTCTCCATGACATAGTGTCTATAGCACTGTTTGCACTGTGAGTCTAGAGTTCTAGTTTCTTGGGTATAAACCTTAAATGCTCTCTTAACCCATGCAATGTCTGATTTGGAGATTAGCTCTGGTGAATTAAAAAGATGTGGTTTACCCAAAGTTGTCAGGGTTGTTTTTATATAACTCAACCAGGGTATGTGCAAGCTATAGTTCATATTCAAACAGTCTCTCAATATCAATCTGTTAAATTCGAAATAGTTTTTGGTCCATATCAAACAAATGTAAGTAGTCAGCAATAAAGCATCCCCTATCTCATTGTGTACTATTTCTGCAGGGACATTGTGGAGAATTTGTAACAGTTTTCTTAGAAATGTATTTTCTGCCGTTTGTATAGAAATGGAAGATTTACAACCCCAAATCTCCGCTCCAAAGGCTACATTTGGAACACACAAAGCATTATAGAGGTGTAATACAGACTTTATATGACTGTAGCCTAAATGCCTGGAAAAGGCATCAATGCTAAAGTCGACCCTATTAAAGGATTGAATATGTTATTTCAATAAAGGGTCCCAGCCAGACAATTTATCATCCAGCAAAATGCCTAAATAGTTGAACTTGTCCATCTTACCTATATTATGATTCTTTATTGTGTAAGTTTTAGTCTTGATATTTCTGGGTCCCATGGTCATAGTATACGATTTAGAGTAATTGATTTTTAGGCCCAGATTTTCCATAAAATCGGCATAGTAGAAATTGCAAGCCATTAGCTGTACTGGAAAAAAGAGCGGAATCATCCGTGTACAGCAAGGCAGGGACCATTCTATGCCCTACCATCGGGACATCTTTACACTATTCCCTTAAAAACTGATCTACTTGATTGATATATAAGACAAAAAGCATAGCAGCTAAAATACAACCCTCCGGGACCCCCTTCCCTAACTGAAGTTGCACAGTGCATTCCCCAGATGGGCCGTAGCTTACAGAGGCTTCAAGCCCCGTGTGCAAATTATGCAAAAACGCCACTAATGCCTCATCCACCCCATGTCCCTCAGCACAGACCACAATTTAGATCTCACCACTGTGTCAAAAGTAAGCCCGGCGGAGTTCGCATAGCCGCGCTATGCGAAACTCCACGAAGCGGTTAAAAAACTCCGCAACACTACGCGGAGTTCTGCGAGCATGCGGAGTTGCTTGTTCTGCATGCTCGCGCATGCTTGCGAGACATTTCTGATGTTTGGCAACGCGGATTGCGTGTTCAGGGGAAATATCGCACGAACTTCACCACGCGGTCGCCAATGGGCACGGCCATCTTGTTTTTCTACTCTTTGTATGGTTCTGGGGCCTGTTTTTCATCCCTCTTCAATCTTTTCAATCCTTTGTTTCTTACACTTTTTTCTGATCTTTTTTATTTATTATCTATCCCTCTCTCTCCCTAAGTGTATATTTTGCGTTTTATTTCTGCTTTTACTGCGTTTTTTGTACTGTTTTTCCATTACTGGCTTTTTATTTTTTTTACTTCCCTACTTCTTCTCCTGACTTTATTTTTTACTTCTACATTTTATTTTCTGTCCCCCCCCCCGCTCTGCCAGAACCATGGCTAAGGCTAAAGGCAAGACTAAGGCTAATGCTAGTGCGACCAGGAGCCGCCTTCCTTGCGGAAGACGGCGCCTGGAAGGGGTGCAGGCCGGGGCCGTGTTCTCTGAGGTGGAGGTGGCTGCCCTTGTTTTTTTTGTACAGCGCCACCTCCCCTTAACCTTAGCAGAAGGCGGCAGGCCTGGGTCCGGCTATGGGAGTCAGGAGCATCACAGCCGGTGGGCGAGGGTGCGCCGGGCAGTGTTTTGCTGCTCTGAGGTCCGGCGCACCCACAACCAGCTGACTCAGTGGTGGTCCGACATCCTGGACCGGGAGCAGGACCTGCTGGGCCTGCTATGTTTGGCAGTCATGGGGCTTGGTGAGTAGCTAATTATATTATTATTGTGTGTTCTGTTCTGTGTTATTGCGAATATAATTTTTTTCCCAAATAGCAAGAATGCTGCTGCTCCTTACATGCAGGTAAGTTACGTTTAAAAATCTTATATTATGTGATTGTTATTCTTCTAGAGAGGTGCTCGGTGGTACTTTGCGCTCGCTTGGGCTGATTATGTAAGAGAGGTTAGAGAACTTAAGTTAGGTAATGCTAGAGAGAGTCCTTTCCTTTGTCCTTTCACTAAGGTGGTGGTGGTGGTAGGTAGGTAGTTATTACAGTTAGTTATTTAGTATTAGTTGGTAATTTTTTGGCGGTCTGAGTGACGCGTCCTCTGTCACGTGCTGCTGACTCCAGTCCTTAGTAGAGCCTTTGGTAGTTTGTTAGTGAGTGAGTAATATAGCACCTCATCAGCACATCAGCAGCAACCAACCAACAATTTGGTGTATGCAATATGCATGCGTCCATCTATACATTTTTGAGGACTAAAACAAATGGAAATGCAGATTTAGTGAACAATTGGCCCGTTAAAGGAGGTTGATTCATTGATGATTGCAAATGAGATCGAAACACAGAAGAAGCAAATATAATTTTTGGCAATTCATTCCAATGTCTTTCGATTAGGCGGGCTAGGTGGTACTTAGGTTTAGGATTCTGGAATCGAAATGGAACAATGGATTAATAAATAGAATAACTAGGCAGTCCGCAATCACGATACTACTAGTCGATCAGATTAGATAGGTCAATTTTTATTACAATTGTCATTTCCTGTCAAAAAAAATTCTACAGTGTTTTTAAAATATTTTATTTGTTGTCACACCAATTAATTTTTGTCTCTTCATTATATCTTACATGATCAGCATCCAGGGGCAAGAAGAAGACGGGGTCTGAGGCAGGAGCTGGAGATGCCTCAGAGGGCCAGGATCACTCCTCAGAGGGCTCTGCTGCTGGCCCCAGTAAGTCCTCCTGTTGTTAATATTAATAATTATATTTCCCTAACTTTTACTGCACCATACTTTTGGGAACTATTATTTCCGTTTCCTAATTCTATTTTTTACCAAATCTTCTTCGATCTATCTGTTTCAAAATGTTTGTAATCCCTGCATTACCTTCCTACTTAGTTATTATATTTCTAGTGCCTGTTTTTTTTTTTTACATCAATCTAACTGCCTCTGACTCTGTACTACTATTAGTCTGTCTGTAGCTTGCCCAGTTGGCCACTCTTTTTCTTTTTAAAAAGTTTTAAAACTCAGATTCACCAATAGCTCTAGCCACTGAGTCCAATCCTTTGGGTTGTCCTCTTCTTGAGAGGCTTTGCCAGATATTTTACTATTTTTGGTAGGATAGGAAATACTACTGTTTACTCTACTCTAGACTAGTGCCCGATTTGTACTAGTGATGTGTGTGGTGTATGTATGTATTGTATTTATAATCTTGCTAGTGGGAAAAAAAAAATAGGGGGAGGCATATATGCCATCTAAAAAAAGTGTAATGTTTTTTCTAGGTGTATCGACCACCAGTGCCGGGGTCAGCAGCGGGGCAGGCGATGCCAGCCAGGAAGGAGCAGATGCGGCAGCTGCTGCAGGGGTAGGTGAGCCAGCAGCAGTGGCGGGCGGTGGTAAGTTATACTTATATTCCTTACTTATTGACAATAGTTACACACTCGCTGCAAGGGTGTACACCGTACTGTTGAGAGAGACTAAGTTGTTGTGAACAATGGTTGAAGAAGACACCCTTTACTTAGCATTCGCAATAGCATTAGCAGCGGGAGTTGAGTAACTAATGGCTTCTTCTATCTGACTTCAACTCAGCTGGGAAAGTTTTATGAAGAAGACTAAGAGGCAGATGACCTTGATGGATGGGTTGCACGAAAAGGGAAAGAAGGATGGAAGGAGGAAGGACGTGCGACATGTAATATATGACTGGCAGAGAAGGATGTGTGGGATGCATAGGTGGCTTATAGGAATCGGATGCATGGGTGGTTGAAGGATGGGTGAAAGGTGAAAGAAAGGATGCCTGCCTGGGTGGAACTGTATGGGTGATAGATAGGAATCCTCCAGGGGGTTTGATGGGTCAAACTCAAAGGCAAGCAAGGAATGACGCATGGGTGGTGGTTTAAAAAAAAATTACAAATGTTTGTTGTTGGTGAAAGGTTTGTTGAGAGATTAAGAAGAATGATAGCCATGTTTACTTTGAATGGTTGGATGCCTGGATGGTATTGAATCATAGCACTGGATGAAGACAATGTAGAAGAAAAAATATACCATGCCAGAGTAGCAAAGCCAAGGGTGAAGAATAGAAAAGATTAGAATTATAAAAACTATGATGCTAGAAGAGCAATGCAGTGATAAATAAAAAAAATCGCTGAGAAGAGAAACAAGGAATGTTTTTTTCAAGGTTTTTGATTCAAGGTTGTATTTCAGGATCCTCGATTGACTCACAGTAGTTTGCAAGCACAGCATATATACTGTGTATGTATGTACCCATACCCACCCATTATCAATCGCCTCCCTCCGAATTGGAGGCCCACTCCCTACCTATGTAGTTTTCAACCATGTCAGCCTGCCATGGGTGACCTATCGGCTGCATGGTTGGTTACACAATCAATCAATAAATTCAATAGTACCTCACATCGTCCCATATATAATCAATGATCATTCGGATCAGATATCATCTCACTGTCTTGTTGTAGTAGTCATGGTGAAGTAAAATTGAGCAGTTGCCATTGATGTAACAGAGTATGGCCAGAATGGAAAAATAAGATAATTGTGTAGTTGTAGACTACAGCTGCCCCATCTGCAGACAGTAGTAAATAAAAATAATGTGAGTCTGCGACACGAGTATGTCTGTCTAGGGCGCAAGGTGACTGAGCTGGCATGCCTACAAGATTAATTTAGCTAAACAAGAGAGAGAGAAGAAGAAGACTTGTCTACTCATAGTGCCTAGAAGTATTGCCGGAAACTCCCACAAATGTTAGAGGCCGAGGAAGTGGGAGGATACCACAAATGTTATGTACTGTGCTTGCTAGTGCTACTGTGCCACTATAATTTTATGTGTATAATTAATTTTGTGTTACTGTTTTGCTAAGAGTATTGGTTACAATTGTCTTTTTTCTTTCTTGATATAGCTACTCCTTCCCAACCAAAACCACTACCAAACAGGAAGGAGTTAGCAGCCATGGCCCGGCAACGGAAGCTAGAGGCTATCCGTACCGAATATCGGCGGCTGGTGGATCTGGCAGAGAAGGAGGCGGCAGCATCTGCAGCCTCCTCCAATGCACGGGGCCCCAGCCAGGCCCCTCAGTGCCTCCAGTGGTACGGCGCCGTGGTCTGGCAGCCACCCGCCGCTCTTCTTCTCTGAACACTGCTGCCCACCCCTGTGCCTGCAATTGTAAGGCATTTAAGCGTCGCATGCTCCTCCGGATGGCGCGCCTAGAGGAGTGGATAAATGCCCTGGAGAGTAACCGACGAGCCCGCCGCTAGAACTCCATCACCTTGCCCTTTTTTTAATCTTTTTTCTGGTGGGTGGGAATTGGGCATTGGGGAAAAGTTGGGGTTTAATTATGGACAATGGAATGGACATTGGACTCTTATGGACATTGGTTGGGGTTAGGGAGAGGGGTGGTTCAGGTGTTGTGTTTTTTTTTATTAGTTTATTTGTTAAGGGAATAAATTATTTATAGTTTACATATGATGTAAATGTTTTGTGGGGGGGTTACTCTTTTACTTCACACGGTTTCCTTTGCTGCTGCAGGGTCGCAGCCAGTTTTTGATTGAAATAATCTGCCAATAGTGTAACTCACCAACAGATAGATGCGGTACCGTCACTTGTGACTTGTCCTACTAGTACTGTCAGTCTCCCCTCCTAGTCTATGCAGTCTGCAACTTAAACCCCTATGGACTCGGAAGGGTGTGTGAATTAATGAATTAATTTCCGTATTATTAATTATGCCTCCCCCAAACTTCTTCTCTTACCTGTGATTGATGTTAGGTGAAGTGATGGCTGCATGGTGATTGTTTGGTTTCCCAAGGTGGCATGGTGGATGTAGTAGTAGTAGTAGACACTGACACTGAGTAGCATTTGCAAAAAAAGAAAATGAGACAGTCAGTCACCTGAGGGAGACTTGGGAACGAGTTGTAGAAGTACAGTACACAAGAAGACTGCCAAAGAAGAAACCATGATGATGATAAGCAATGATAAAGCTGAAAACTTGGTTGTTTTCCACGATTTAACGTCTCATTCATGATGCTCTCAGGTCCATGAACCACAGTCAGCGCCAAGATGCCACGGCATTCTAGCGCTTAACAAGTAACAATTCAAATCAAATTCAAATCAAATAAAGTAAATAAACCAGAATGCCTGGAGGGCTAGCCTAGTACAAGTTACAAACTGAAGTGGACTCTAGCTATGACGATGATGAATGTGGACAAGTGCCTTCGTAACCTTTAGTGCTGGAACTAGGATGATTGATGAGTCTGACTCAATGCTGGCAACCAATTATATTATTGTGATGGATTATGTTCCTCTGGAAAAGAATTTCGTACTCTGTATGGGTGGGCAATCTAATATTGCCAGTGTGGGCTAAAGTGAAGTATATATATACTTAGAGCAGAAGAATATCTTCGCCCTGCCTTGAGTTAGTGTTGCTTTCACCACATCCGCCCCAGCAAGTGTGTGATCAATATTGGTGTAAATTTAATTTAGTCACACCTCAATATAAATCACACAGCCTGGGGGAAGAGGGGTAGGGTTGGATGAATGGTTGAGAAGGGGGGTTTGGGGAAAGGTTTGACAAAGACAAACACTACACATGGACAATACACAATCTTGGCAGCCGACCATCATAAATCTGTTAAGAGAGAAAAACGAAATGCATGCATGATGATGACTTGATGAGTAGTACTAGAATAGTAGTACAGGGCATCAGTACATTATTAATTATTATTATTATGCAATTGCCTTGCCTGTCTGCCCCCAGAGAGACCCAAGTTACATCATTTTATGTTATGTTGTACTGGGCTTCCTTTTAAAGCTAGCAAAGAAAATAAAAAAATATCTGTAGGAGTCAAATATAAGCAAACATAATAAACAACAACACACACAGTCGTAATGATTGAAGAGAAAAAAATTATCAAATGAAATGATGATACTATAACTATGTTATGGTCAAATTGGGAGTTGCATCTCGGTATTCCTCTTGGTCCTTCCATGGACGCTCCGTCCGTCAATCTTGGGTGCCTGCCTGGCGGATGCAGTTTGGTAAGTGTGAGTTGTTTTTCCAAGCATAGCACAGGGTAAAGGCCGGCCTGTAAGTGTAGATGGAAAAGAAAAAAGGATATTAAAAAATCAAGGAGAAAAGTAAAGTTAAATTACACAAATTAAGGAGGAATGCAACAAGAAAACTTTCAGAGGCGGCATGGCTAAATCATGTCTACTCTGTTTCCAGCATTAACCTACAACAACAACAGGACTCAGAGCAGGCCCGCCCACCCAACCTCCACTTAGCTTAGATTTTGAAGCAGACAGCACCGAGCACACACACACAGCAACATGGCAGCATTTTCCAAATTAAGTAACTAAATCAATGCACCGCGGTCAGTCCTACCACTACACTCACCTCCACCACTACACAGACATGTAGGTCTGATGTTGTTTACCTTTTAGGCCACTACATGAAACGCCCCGAGTTATTCCATCAATCATCTCCGATCGTACTGACTGGCTGCGAGTATGGTATGGTCATCATGGTGTCCAACTCTGTAGTGTACCGAGTGAGTCCAGAATCAAAAAGGCAATGGATCGGCCTGCATTAGTACAATTTTGTTATTGAACAACAAGAAGGGAAACATTGACTTGAGTCACTTTTTTGTGTGTAGATTAAATACTAGTAGACATCATGCACAACAACACGAACACCAACCACTCAGAGTCAGTGTGCAATGCATGTCATCATTTAGCTGTTCTAACGGGGAAATCCCTCTAGGCTCGGAAAGGAGGATAGATATAGTCAGGTTCTGTGGAGGGACTCGATGAGGCAGGCACACATTTCACATTTGTTGTACTATTCTCCATCCAATGTCTGGCTTGCGGGAAATGGATTTAGGGCGAGTCATGACTGGAGCAGGACTAGGAGGAGTGAACTTACTTCTTTACTGACTGCACACAGTTGCAACTCCAATCCGGCAATAAAAGGGTAAGACGGTGGTGATGGATTTGTTGTGATTTGAACCAGAAAGACAGTGACACACAAAAATTATAAAAGTAAATAATATTCCTTAGCTGTGTCTCTTTGGGGGGCTTTTTTTGGGGCGTCTAAGCAAGAATGAAAGTAACAAATCGAAAGCCTAGTTGTCAGGGAAGTAGAGCTCGTCCTCAAACTCTGGTGGTTTACCCAGAAGTAGGTCATCTAACACACTACTTCCATGACCTGAGTCGCCATCATCTTCTTCCTGCTATGCTACTTCATGTATGGTGTAATCTGGTGGTATAAAGTGCTGATTCATTTTGATAATGGTTAACCTCTCCACGTTTTGGGGCGAGAGACTGGTCCTTCTCACTATCAAAACAGCACCAGCAGCACTGAAAACATGCTCAGAAGAGGCACTTGTGACAGGGCACGCCACATAGTTTATCGCCAGCCTGCTGAGCACTGGCCATTGGCGCCTTTTCCCATACCAATAAAGAAATGGGTTTTGATCAATGTAGACCTCTGTTGGGTCATCCAAATAGGCCTGGACCATCCGCTCAATGCTCATGGGTGCTCCGCTTTGCTCGGCCTCTTTTGCCTTTGCCTCAGCACTGGACTTAACAAGCCCTTGCTGTACAAACCATTCCTGTGCCGATTTTGGGGCTGATGCTCGTGTTCTTGTTGTTGTTGATATTGTTCTTGGTGGTTTTGGCTGCTGTGAGCCAACTGCACTGCCCTCAGGCTCTGAAGTTGAACTTAAAGCCGGCTGCCCTGCAGTACTTGTTGTGCCCTGGAGTAGAGGCCTCTAATTCCCAGCCGTTCTTTTTCTAAGTGACTGGCTTCCACAGCTATCCAACTTTTGTAGTTGGCAACATCCCCGTCTGAAAAAGGAATTAAAGTGTGCAGTAATGGTTTGTACCTTGTATCCAGAATTGTGGCACAAATGTAATGGTTGGATGACACAATGCCTCTTTGCACCCTTGTATTTTCAGATAAACAAAGGGTTAAGCTCTCCACCAACTCACATGCTTCTTTTTTTTCTCCACACGTGCGCACCCCCTTCAGCTGTTCCTGTAGCATGTGCAACAATGGGATAGCTTGGCCCATAGTACAGTCTTCCTTGCTCACTTCACGTGTGAAGAGCTCGAAAGGAAGTAGCGTCTCTGTCAGGCTTTTAACTAAGCCCCATTGGTACATCTCAATGATCATGCCTTTCACAGTAGCATCCCCTCATTGCATAACATATTCATTGATTGGTCTGTACTGCTCAAACAGACATTCACGCATGTAATAAGTTGAGTTCCAACGTGTTGGCACCTCCTGGATAAGTGCTCTATTTTTTTAAAACTTTTTTTATTTATTTGATCGTTAACAAATGTCATGGCAAATAACATACAAAGAGATTCATTAGGAAAAGAGACAATAATACAAAAACATAACCAAAAACATAACATAAACTTTGAGATCCGTCGTGGAGCCTAAAAAACAAAAATGAAGAGCACGATAGGACATATACCTATATACCTATGCAACCAACAATCGGCCGATCCCACCTGTTATCATTGAGACCATTCCTTGATAGGGGCCCACATTTTAGTACCCATCTCCCACCTCCTTTTCCCCCTTAAGAGGTACTCAGACGACTCCATATTATACAGTGCCAACATCCTAGATCTCCAATTAGAAAAAGTAGGAGCTTCCGGGCCTATCCATTGTGACGTAATGCACAACCGAGCCATCGCCATTGCTATAAACAAAAAGGCGGCAGTGTATCTGGGTCTTCCGACCATCCCGGTATCCTCATAACCCATTATGACCAACTCTGGGGAGATTACGACCGGGATTTTTAGAGCTGTATTTATAAAATACTCAATTTCATGAAACAATTCCCCCAGGCTTGGGAATAGATAAAACATATGGATCGCATCAGCCGCTTGAAACCCACACCTGCCACATCTATCGCCCTTCCGCCCCCCCACTTAGCAATCTTCGCAGGTGTGTAGTACAAATCAAAATCCGCCATATAACATTGAGTCCGAAGGCTGCCAGAGGTTAAGATCTGGCTTGCTAGTTCTAAGATGTAACCAATATCGACCCCCTTCTTACCAAGTTTTCTCTCCCACTTGATATTCTGATCATCGATATCATCCGGGAAACGAGACAGAAGATATTGATAAATTATGCCTATTCTCACTTTCCTTCGGCCCAATTCAACTATAGAAATCTTTTCAAACACAGAAGTAGCCCCACTTCGATGTCTATCAAAAAAACTCCTAATCTGAAGATATTTAAAAAAGTCGTAGTTATTTAGCTGAAACTTCTCCCTTAAAAAAGAAAAGGATGCCATTTGCCCTTCCTGACACAAATCACCAATATGCTTCAAACCCACCCGCTGCCATCTGAAGATAACCTGATCCTGAAAAATCGATGGCAAAATACCAGCAGCCGAAAACGGCGTATAAGCATTGATATTCGGGATTTTCCATTTACGCCGAATTTTCCGCCAAATCGAGTACGCAGCGCTGATTACTTTAAACCTCGTTTTCTTAAAATAACACAGGTCCAATATCCGAACTAGAATGCCCTTTGCCGCCTCCCCCAGACCTATTTCATAAATAGTCGGTCTGTTAGCCAACGGGACCTCAGCCCTATCCCCTACTAAAAGTACTTCAAAATGTTGCAGCATGGATGACCAGTAGTACAGCAAAATATTGGGAACCGCCCAGCCACCCCGGTCCCTAGGGAGACACATCCATTTGGCAGCCCTGCGCGATCGATGATAGCCCCAAAGAAATCTAGAGCATATCCTCTCAGCCCTAACCAGGCATTCTTGAGAAAACTCTAGAGGGATGGTTCTGAATAAATACATAAACTTTGGAAGAACCAGCATTTTAAGTATATTACAACAACCGTATAGTGAAAGATGCAGATGGTCTAGTCTTTCTAGTTTAGTATTTATAGATTCAACCACTGGTAAAATGTTCAGGTCGGGGATACTATCAACTGAGGCAGTGATTTTAACCCCCAAATACGTTGCTTCAGTAATAACAGCGACATCGGCAGGACACAGAAACGCTGAATGTAGGATCTGCGTCTTCTTGATATTCAATTTATACCCTGATGTTGAGCCAAATTGCTCTGCGAGAGTCTTTAAGGTCGCAAAGGCCAAAGCAACATCCCTAGTTAAGACCACGATATCGTCCACATAAGCTAGCGTTTTATAGTCTGTATCATTGACCCTAATCGGCAGAATATTTTGATTCCCTTCAATTTTGCTAAGAAAAGGGTCAATGTACAGAGCAAAAAGCAAGGGCGAACACGGACACCCTTGTCTAGTGCCCCTGCTAATGTTAAATGTCCCTGTTTCCTGACCTGAAATACGGATTGTTGCATCTGGGGAGATATACAATGCCTGTAGTGCCTGAATAAATTCAGTACTGATCCCTTTCCAGCGAAGCACTGCACACAAAAATCGCCAGGAGACCCTGTCGAAAGCCTTCTCGGCGTCCAACAGGATCACCCCCAAGGGCGACTCTGTGGCCTGCGCCCAATCCAGCAGAGCGATGACCCGTCTAACATGGTCAGCCGTGTCCCTTCCAGGAATAAACCCATGTTGACGTATGGACACTAGCGGAGTGATGACTTTCGCGAGTCTAGTGGCTAGGATTTTTGAGTAAACCTTACTATCCGTATTCATAAGTGAGATAGGGCGATAGGAGGGATTTAACTCAGGCTTATCTTTTTTCTTAAAGAGAACAATGGTTGTTCGCCTCCAGGATTCGGGTATAACACCCCTTTGTGCCTCCCGAAATACAGATAAAACATCCTGTCGGATTTCTTGAGAGAAAGCCCTATAAAATTCTAACGGGATAGCGTCAGGGCCAGCGGCCTTTCTATTGGCCAAAGATTTTATGGCCGTTTCCACCTCCTCCCATGTAATTGATACTGAAAGAGCCTCATTCTGTTCTGCTGTAATTTTAGTAGTATCAATGTCTTGCAGGAACCCCTCCGTCCAAGACTCACTAGATATCATAGTCCTTTCCTCCGTATATAGCTGAGTGTAACATTTTTCAAACACCTCCATGACCCCCTCCTGTGTATCCTGAATCTGACCATACTGATCTTGGACTCTGAGAATTCTATTTGCTACATTTCTCTGCTGTAACCGTTTAGCAAGAACTCTACCAGAGTTTTCCCGAATTCATACATCATAGTACGATATTGCATATACTTTGCGGCCAAGTCTTCCCCAAAGTGTTTTAATAATTTGGATTTGATAACGGCCACCGCTTGTTGACTTTGATCAGTATCGTGACCATCCTTAATATCCTGCATTAGCTCCAACTCTGCTACCCGTAATTGCTCAATGCGCCCCTTAGTCTGCTCCTGAGCAGTCTTCCAGCGATAGGCAGCAAAGCTCTTAGTCTCACCCCGTACTGCAGCTTTGAATGTATCCCACACTATACAATCTGAAGCGGTCTTTCTGTTAATGCTTAAAAATTCCGTTATCCATTTAGACATATGGTCCCGATAGGCTTGATCCAGCAGTAATTTCCTTTCAAATGTCCATGGCCTTGGAACCCTATCCATATGCCCCCAGGGACATTCTACTATCAACAAATTATGGTCAGATAATATTCTTGGGGGAATTTCAATAGAGATTCCCTCTACCAGCTGGTCAGACATAAAAAAATAGTCCAGACGGACCATTTTATTGTGGGGGGCAGAATAATACGTGAAGCCATAATCACCTTTTTTATGCCTAAACCAGGCGTCCACTAATCTGTGTTCACATACTAGAGTTCGAAGAGCCTTAAAACATCTCGGTTTCCTCCCCAGATATTCTTGGTTACTTAAAAGATTAAAGTTGCCTGCCAAATGAATATTTAAATCCCCACAAACAATCAGTGGATGCGGCCACAATGCTAGCTCAACATTTAAGAATTTCATAACCTCTGGGTCATCTAAATTTGAGCCATAAATTGAACAGATAGAAATAGGCCTATTATTAATCATAATTTCAGCCACTACCCATCGACCCGCTCTATCCTCTTTCACTTTTTTGCAGATCCCAACTCCCTGCCTTACCAATATGGCCACACCTCTGATCATAGATGATTGTCTTGTACAGGCTACTAAGTCAAAGCCTAACCCTTTCAGACACTCCCGCTTCCCCCACGGGATATGTGTTTCTTGTAAACACAAAACATCCACCTGCATGGTTTGTAAAACTTTGCATAGGAGCCCCGCTTCTTGCCATCATTTAGGCCACAGACGTTCCAGGTACAAATACGCAACCTACCCCTCATTATTTAATAAAGACATAGATCCTGAACACAACTCAACAAATAGTAATAATATGTTAACACCACCATTTTTACTCATTATCTCCGTTCCAATACCAAGATTCACATTACAATTGCCATGACTACAATTAAAGACCAAAACCCAGCGTGCCCACCAAGCCCCACCTCCCTTGACCCCACACCTACCCCCACCCCTTACCCCAACCCAGCCCCCCACCCACCCCAACACTCCTCCCCCCTTGTGAGGCAACAGGACCGAGGTCCTTGTGATGGTATAAACTGGCTACCCCCGCTCTCCCCTGGATTCTTCCTCCCATTTTACTGAGGAGGGGATCTAAGCTACTACAAGCCAATATAGTACCCAGAAAAAAAAACATTTTCATTAGCTCACCCCCCACCTCCTTAACTAAACTATGATAATCCCAATGATGGAAAAAAAGGTTGATTCATTTGCACTTTCTAAATTGAATTCAAAAATTCCTTTGCCTGGATTTCAGACAAAAAAAATCTTGTCTGTCCCTGAAATATTATTTTCAACTTAGAGGGATAGAGCAAAAAGGCTTGCGCCCCTTTTGCTTGAAATGCTGCAATTAGCTGGCGGAGCTGCCACCTCCGCTCAACTGTTGCCTGACAGAAATCGGGTCTGACAAAAAACTCACAGTCCTTCCCTACTCTCTTCCTGTCTGGCCTTGCTAGATCGTAGACTCCTTCTCTGGCTAAAAAATTGTTTAGACAGATTAATATCGCCCGAGGTTTATCCATGGTTGAGCCCGACTTCTGCCTTAGCTTGAAGGGAAACCTGTGTGCTCGCTTCACCTCTGTCTGCCAGTCCCACTGCTTCAAGTCCGGAAATGCTTCGGAAAATAGTTCTACAACAAACTGTCGGGCATCCGAGCCCTCCTTGCCTTCCGGAATTCCTAAGATTCGTAAGTTATTCCTCCTGGCGCGATTCTCCAGGTCCGTCAGTTTCCACAGCATATCGTCCCTTTGTGCTTTAATCGAGTCCGTAAGGCCTTTCTGTACTGCAAGATCATCTTCTAACGTAGAGATCCTCTCTTCAGCCTCAACAATCCTAGCTGCTATATCCGAACACGTTTTGGCCACTCTCCGAATCGAGTTTTGCATCTTACGACACGCACCCTGTGTACGAGAGATTTCCTGACGTGTCTCTTCCCGATGCACCATAATAATCTGATAAATGGTGGACAATGTTATCTCTGAAGGGGGTCCCCGAGTGACATCTGAACCACTAGTATCAACCACGACGGCACTCCCGATAGTTCCCGGCTGAGTTGAAAAGGAATAATCCCATGCCATTGATCCCATTATCCCAGAGGCCTTGTTTGTCATGAGACCCCCTTGATCTCTTTGCTTCTTGGGCTTGCGAACCGTTCCCTCAACTCGCAGCGATACTTCGCCCGTTTGCCCTTCTCCAAACCGCCAGTCAGCGAGATCGCTGTCATCATCCGTCCACTCCTTCTCCGGACCTTCATCCTCCGATGATCCCGAGGGGTCTGACATTGAATAAAATTTGTCTCCCCCTTCAAGCTCCTTTACGAGCCCGCTAACATCGCCAAGATCCCTTGAACTAACCCCTTGAACTTCTGTTCTTGTAGGATCATCCTCCTTGCTGAGCGATTTAGCATTTTGTTGATCTCCTATGGCCTGGACTTCAGACTGAGGGACTACAATTCCCATAATTCCACTGCTCGGGGGAGCCACCATAGTCCTGAATTCGCTTTTCCCATCCAAATCAGGCTCGAGCATACTTTTACTTCCCCCAACAAGCGTTGTGTCATTAGCTGCCGAGCCCCCATTGTGAACCGGTGAACTGGCCCGAGCCTGCTCTTTAAGCTGAAACTCATTTTGATTGCGGACAGACACTCGCTGACTCCCGTCAGACACACTCAAAGTGGAGACAGTACCTGTATTCATCTTTCTTTCCTCTGCGTCCAGATGACTTGGGGATTTATGAGCAGATACTAACTCCTGCTTGCTCCCTCCCCCGCTCGTGAGAGGCTCAGCTCTTTTAATTTTCCCAGCCTGCGCCTTGAAGAGTGAGGGGAGCATCTGCTTCCCTTTGCCCGCTCCTGCAGCCATAGTCTGGGGGTGTCCGCCGGCTCCAGCCACTGTGTCTGCTGTCCCACGATTGACTTGGGGTTCTCTTTCCCCGCTGGCGCCTTTCCCGGGGCTGGCAGACTGCGCGAGCAGAGTACGAGTCTTTAGACTCTTTGGAGGTGCTTTCGGCGCCATAGCACAATGCAGCCGTAGGAGCGCTCCTGAGAAGCCCATGCAGATCGGAAGGAATCCCAACCAGGCTGTGCTGCTGGGTAGGTCTCGTCGCAGCTGTATCAATCACCAGAGCATATCGGTCGGTTTCAAATTATACGGATTTTCTGCCGCTTTTGACTTATTCCATCAAGTCAGTAGGTGAACTTGGGAGGAATTGTCCAGGAGAGCACCCGAACGCCAGCTCACACAGCCGAGTGACCGGCCGCCATCTTGCCTCCTGGATAAGTGCTTTAACTGGCATTCTATACTGACGTTGAATGATCCTCAGCTGCTTCCGGGCTTTAAAAGAATGGCTGAAATGTGTGCAGATTCTTCTGCATGTGGTCAGTAAGTTGCTGACTCGGTCTTCTTTTTCAGAAAGTCTTGAACAATAATGTTAATGCAGTGCGCCAAACACAGGACCCTGAAATAGCCACCATCGTGCATGGCCTTAACTATATTACTGCCATTGTCCGTGGCAACAAAACCAATGTTAAGCCCTCTTTGGCGCAGCCATTCAAAGACCTTGCTGTCAAAGTCTTCCAAAATGTTTGCAGCAGTATGAGAATTCTCCATGGCGAACATGGCTACAGTTGTATGTTTCCGAGTGGCATTAAAAATCTCAGCAGTGTCAACAACACCTGCTGCAGATATCTTTTCTCTAACGCCCACAAAAGAGATCCAGTGTTTAGTGATGCACATGTAATCAGTGGCTTGGCAACTGGTCCACATGTCTGTTGTCAGGTTGATAGTGTGAACAGCACTCTTCTGTGAAGCTTGTCCAAGCAATTACAGCACATCGTGATGTAGTGCTGGAACTGCAATTCTGGTGAAATAGGACCAGCTGGGAACCTTCCATTTTGGGCATATGGCTGTCACAAATTTGAGAAAACCCACCCCTTCCACAAAAGAAAAAGGGAGGAGGTCCAGCACTAACATTTTAGCCAGATTTGCGTTGTACAAACGTGCCATTGGGTGGTTGCGTTCGTACTACCCCTCTGACCTAAACATGCTGAAAATGGTAGCCTGGATTCTTTTCTTTCCTGGTGCCACTGATGCAGGTGACTTCTTGACGCCAGATATTAGGCTTAACGCATGTTTTTTCTTTGCTGTACTCTCTTGCCTGGGGCCCCTTGGTGTCTCAGCCTGACTCTTGTGCCATTGCGATGTTACTGATGATGATGTGGGCGGTACCACTGCACTGCTGGGGACAGCGCTGCTTTGTGTAACAGAGAAAATGTCTCCCTCTTGTTCGCCTTCCACTGTGATCAGATCTTCTTCTTCATCCCCTCCACCAACAACACGTGCAGTTGTTTGGCCGCTAAGGTGCGCCTCCCACTGGATCAAGTGGTGTTTTCTTAGGTGGGTTGTTTGGCATCCGGTACCATAGTTTGCACCAAGCTTACCCCGACTAATACCTTGTCCACAAATGGAGCATATAGCAATGTTCACCTCCTTCCTGCTAACCCAAAAGAAGTCCCAAACTGGGGAGGGCAACTTTCTGGTGCTGCTGGTACCACTTGCAATGTCCGATGTACTGGTAGGTGGGCATGAAGTTTGACTCTCTGCAGTACCTACTTCTACTGAGGTGGTAGTGGTGGATGTAGGTCGCTGCCGGCGAAATATGGAAGCTAGAGGTGGTGTTGGTGGTATCCGTGCCAAATCCCTCACAGCAATTTGGGATAGGGTAATGTCGGTCTCCACTAGGGCGGGACTAATGTCCATGATGACTAGCTCATCATCATCCTCCTCTTCTACATCTACCTCCATGACACTAAGGCTTTCTGGAACCTTCCTTTTCCCTAGCCTTGTCTCGTGGGCGTGGCGTGTCTCCAACTCAGATGGAGGCGGGATCCAAGTGGTGTCTAGATCATCAGAAGGTGGGCTTGGAGAAGAAGTTGATGGACTAACCCTCCTTTACCTTCCTGGGGATCTGGAAGACAATGGATCTTCTGAAAGAGTGGCTTGCTCTTCCTCTGCCGGAAGCTCGATCTCCTGAACTGCCCCTACTTTGGGAGGAACAACTACTATTGGGGTGGTTGTGGCTGTTGTTTTCCACTTATCTGAGTTTCCTGCATTGATTGGGTACTACTATGCGATAAGTCAATTTCAACATCACTGCTCGTCGGCGTTGGACTCGTGATTAGATTGGCTGCCTCTGAAACAGACATGGGCTTCGGCCTAGGTTGGTGGGGTAGGTCCACTGATGCGGGGGTGCTGCTCCCAGCTTCCTTCCCGGACACCACTGCTGCAGGTGCAATTTTTGGTTTCCCAAAAAAGGTCTTGGGCGACATACTGGTCTTGGTAAGTGTAGTGCCTTCTTCTCACTGGCAACTTTCTTGGTACTGGACCTGGTACCTTTCTTTGGGGCCATCTTGAAGATGTCAGCAGCACGCAGTGGCACAAGTTGAAGAGATGTCTGTGGTCACACTTCACGTCACGTGACGTCGTTCGCAGCAGGAATTCTGTCTGGCAGTACAATGGGTGATGACGTCTCCTCCTATTTTGTGCACCTAAAAGCAAAGAAGCAAGAATAACATCAGTGAAACATGGCATTCAATGTTGTGGTTCAATTACTACTAGTACAAACAAACAAATATAATATATAACTTAGTGTGTGGTCACACTTGTTAGTGTTATTAACAAGCGTGACCACACAGTTATTAAAATACATAACAATAGAGTGTAGACATTTGTGAGACTTTGACAAAAACAAGGGCTTTCATGGTTGGTGTACTAGTGTACAGTACACTCAGGAAGGATAAGAAAGAAGAAGAACAACAACAAAAATACAAACGTAACGGACCTGGTTTGGCATTGTGCATCACGTGGGACTCAGCATTCAGGGAGTTGCAGCTTTCAATGGATAGAAGCAATAAACCAAGAGGAACAAAGGAAAGGCATGCAAGCCTAATGCAGAAGCACACTGGCTGCCTTCACAAAATGGCCGCCCGCCACATAGCCAGGCCACAACAACAAGAAAGGGAAGACAGACAATGCAGGCCTATGGTAAAAGCACACTGGCTGCCTTCACAAAATGGCCGCCAGCCGCATGGGCAGGCAGGCCACAACAAGAAGCAATAAGCCAAGAGGAACCAAAGAAAGAAGACATGCAGGTCTATGGCAAAAGCACTACCACCATCACAAAATGGCCACCAGCCACATGGTCACTCGCAACAACTACAAGCAGGATGCCTGGAAAACAATGAACTCAAGCAGGCCTATATGGACACAGACTTTACAAAATGGCCCCTGGCCACACAGGGAGGTTCAGCCAAGGCAAATGCTGGCCCACTATTACAAACACACTCACACACTGGCCAGACAAAGGAGGTATGATAAACAACACAGCTTTAATACAACAATGCCAAAAACAAAAATCCACAGGGCTAAAAAAAGGTTTGCAAGTTACACAACAACCACACATCCAACAAAGGGATTTATATAACACACATGAAAAAAAGTGAAATACCCCAAAAAACACATTTTTGCATTTCAATCCAATGCCAATCCATGCCCTAAATGATGTTTAAATTCAACAGACACCACATAAACAGTTGTTTCATGCACCCATGAGTAGCTCTGAGGCCTATTGATTGGAAAACCCATTGGCAGACTAGGCCACATAGTGAATCAATTCAAATTAATAATATTGCAATTTATTAGAAAATGTAGTAAACTGTGCTACATTTTTTGCTGGATAAAAGAAGAAAAAATTGCATGCAAAACAACAACCAGCAAGAAGGCATGGCCACCACAAAGAAGGCTAGCAGGCCTAATGCAGAAGTACACTGGCTGCCCCTTTACAAAATGGCTGCCAGCCACATGGCCAGACCAAAACAACAAGAAAGGGAAGACAAACAATGCAGGCCTATGGCAAAAGCACACTGGTTGCCTTCACAAAATGGACGCCAGCCACATGGCCAGGCAGGCCACAACAACAAAAAAGGGAAGACAGACAATACAGGCCTATGGCAAAAGCACACTGCCTGCCTTCACAAAATGGCCGCCAGCCACATGGCCAGGCAGGCCACAACAAGAAGCAATGAGCCAAGAGGAACAAAGGAAAGAAGACATGCAGGTCTATGGCAAAAGCACTACCACCACCACAAAATGGCCACCAGCCACATGATCACTCACAACAACAACAAGCAGGAGGCCTGGAAAACAATGAACTCAAGCAGGCCTATATGGACACAGACTTTATAAAATGGCCTCTGGCCACACGGGGAGGTTCAGCCAAGGCAAATGCTGGCCCACTAATACAAACATACTCACACACTGGCCAGACAAAGGAGCCATGCTAAACAACACAGCTTTAATACAACAATGGCAAAAACAAAAATCCACAGGGATAAAAAAGGTTTGCAAGTTACACAACAACCACACACATCCAACAAAGGCATTTATTTAACACACATGAAAAAAAGTGAAATACCCCAAAAAAACACATTTTGCATTTCAATCCAATGCCATCCATGCCCTAAATGATACTTAAATTCAACAGACACCACAGAAACAGTTGTTTCATGCACCCATGAGTAGCTCTGGGCCTACTGGCAGAAAGGCCTATTGGCAGACTACTGGCTGGCTAGTGAATTAAATAAATATTGCATATTGATTTCAAAACTTGGAGAAAATGTAGTGAACTGTGCAACAAGTTTCCTTTATAAAAGAAGAAAGATTACATACAAACAAACAACTAGGCCCCTAGAGAAACTACAGGCTACCCACCACAATAAATAAAACCAAAATGATGAAAAGTACAAAAAAAATGTAGGTGCAATGCCCCAATCAAACAAACAACACCAATTTTCAAACTTACTTGTGAAATCTCAAATTCAAAAGTCCTCAAATCCAATGATATATAATGCAGCAGACACAAAGAAGGATCCTTCCAGCTCCAAATTCAAATGAAAAGTGAACAGGAGATTGACAAAGCACTGGGAGGAGCCTTCTGGACAGGAACAGGAAGCTGGAGACTCTGGGGCACTTCCTTCCTCTTCAAAACAAAGTAAAAAAAGAAAAAGGACTCCTAGCACAAAAAAGTACAGCCAAATGTCAATCTGAGGAGTTTTTTTAATCTAAATCATCATTTCGAGAAGATTTTGATGTTGCTCGAGAGAGATTCTTCTCCAGATTGCAAATTCTGCGTGTTCGGGGTCGCGATATTCACAAAACTTCCGCCCAAATGATGTGTTCGCGAAAATCTCGTGGTGCTCGCAAACAGATAGGAAATCTCGTCGGCGATTGCAGGCATCCGGTAAGTCGCTCCAGCGCGGGCAAAAATGCATTATGGGCGCACAAACACAAAAGAAACTCCGCTCCGGTGTGGAGTGCAGAGTTTTTGGCAACTCCTCATTCTACGTGGAACGCGGAGTTGCCAAAAATCCGCAAACTCCGCGAGCGGAGCCGAGTTTTACGCACAGGGTTAGTCAAAAGCTGTGCTGAGGTCCATGAAGGCTAAATATATACTTTCCCTTTTAACCACAGTATATTTATTGACTAAAAGGTATAAATTATAATTCTGTTCTATAGTGCCTCGACCCGGCCTGAACCCGCATTGAATTTCTGACAAGATATTCTTGTTATTTGCCCAGTCTGTTAAACAGCTCAGCAAAACCCTACCCAACACTTTTACTTCCGCATCTATCAAAGAGATTTGACGATAGCACGCTGAATCTGCTTGAGTCCCTTTTTTGAAGATGGGTACTATAACTAATTGCTTCCATGAAGAGGGAATGTGGTCTTGTGCTGCCACATTTAGATGTTGGGTAATTAATGGGGCCCACAGATCTACACATGATTTAAAAAGGTCTCCTGTAACCCCATCTGGGCCCAAAGGCTTCCCAGGTGACAGTTCCATTTTGCTTTCCCTAACCTCTTCCAATTCAAAATAGACATTATTTCCTTTGGCCAGACGTGCAATATGATTACAATCACTGTCATCCGTATATAAACAACCAAAATTATCTTCCCGCTTTTGCGCAGGTACAGTTACACTCAAATCGGGTGCTGTTCCTTCATTAAATAGTGGCTGGTTAACGACTTTCCAGAAGGCTGCACTATTTCTTGTATTACAAGCCTTCTTAAGCCTATCCCAAGCTTCTCTTCAGGGTGTTTAATCTATTCCTGCAAGCTAATTCATATGCCCTCCTAGCCACTTTTACAGTGCATATCTGCCTTGGTTTTGATTTGAGGTCTATGTTTAGATCTTTATAGGCCCTTGAACAGTTCTTATCGAACTATTTAGGACTTGGGCTAATTGTCTTGGTGTTATGTCTAGTCAGGGCTCGCTGGACCTCAGTACAAATAGTAGAAAATGAGTCTAAAATGGCACGATCGTGCACGTCAATATTCAAACACGCCTCAGTTCCCAGTTGCACTTCTGGACCAAATTCCTCACAAAGTTTCTCCAGCTAATACGCCTCCCTTGAATTTTAAGTGTAAGTGGGTCTTTATAGATGATGGAAGTCTTGGCCACAGAGTCACACCAGCCAAATTCTGCCGTAATTGGGTTGTGATCACTAAAAATACTCCATACTATTTTAAATTCCACCAAAAACTGCATCAAGCTTGCAGATAAAAAAATATAATCAATAGTTGTGTTGTTACTTCTACCCTTGAAAGTCGGGACGGCCGTAGGAAAGTCGTACTCTTCTTTAGTTAAAAGATTAATAAGGTTTAACTCTGAGACAACAAGGTTTAGATTGTCACCCTGGCCTGAGTGCCTGAAATAAAACAACTCTAAGCCCTTCATATGTTCCTGATCCCTCCTTTTCTCAACACGTCTCACAAGGATGTAAATTAAAATCCCCAACCAGCAGGACTATTGGTGAGAAGGACCACTCTGATAATAACTGGTTACTTACGGCAGTGGTGGCCAGCTCAGGTAAGTGCTGTGGGGTGGTAGGGCAGGGCGCAGCAGGGGGATGCCGACGGAATAGGTATAATTAAATAAATAAATAATACCTATTCTGTCATCTGTCGGCTTCCCCCCTGCCGCGCCCCACCGTGCTTACCTGAGCAGACCACCGCTGACTTATGGTAATATTCATTACTCTGAGTCGTAGACCTCCCTGTCACAGTCCTTATCATATGAGCAATAGCTCCTCCCCACAGAAATCCCAAGCGAAAAAACTCCCTTGATCCCATTCCTACCCTCCAGGCCACTCCGACATCCTGTGGCACATAACCCCTGACATACAGATCAAAATCCTGTACCACCATTCAGAAGAAGCTGAAACAGGGAGGGAGGGATGGGAACCAGGACTGTAATGGGGAGGTCTACGACTTGGAGTAATAAATATTACCGGTAAGTAACCGGTCATTACCTCCTCGTCAGACCTCCCCATCACAGTCCTTACCACATGAGCAGATACGAAAGCAGGAATCGGCTTCAACAAAGAGCTGCAAACAGACTTTATTAGCACAATAAGCAGAAAAGTCACACCTCTTGCACAGAACGCAACACTGCCTAGCCAAAACTAGAAGACCCAGCCCCATCCCACCACCAAGCGATAATGGGACATAAAGGTGTGGGGAGCACTCCAATTGGCGGCCTTGCAGATCCCCGCCAAAGACGCCCCCTGAAAACAAGCCCAGGAAGCAGTCATCCCCTGAGTTGATCTCCCATGAACCAACCCAGGCACCAGCACACTACTGGACTCAAAAGCCACCACAATAGCCCACCTCAGCCAACCTACTGAGAATAGCACTAGAAGGCTTCAGACCCTGGCCCGCAAGGCCAAAAGTCACAAAAAGAGAATCCACCTTACAAAACGGCAGGGACGAAACAAATACACCTCAATAGCTCGTTTAACATCCAAACAGTGCGGATGCACCTCATCCTCAGACCGCGGATCAGGACACAACATGGGCAGCACCAGCTCCTCCGAGCAGTGAAATTAGGAAGGAAGCTTGGAGACAAAGGAAGTGTCAGGCCGTAGAACCACCCGCTCTAGAATTCACCACAAAAAGGGCTCTGAACAAAGCAACAAGCCCAACTCCCCAACCCTCCTGGATGAGGTAATAGTCACAAGAAAAACCACCTTGCTCCTCAAAAAATGCAGAGAAACCTCCTCCAGAGGCTCAAAAGGAGCAGACTGAAAAGCCCTCAGCACCAACGGAAGATCCCAACCAGGACTTAACCACAGGTATCTTGAAAAAACAGCTCCTCAACAGCCGAAACACCAGAGGCACAACAGATTCACAGGCCGGACGCTGAAAGGCCCTCACCGCAGCCCACTGAGCCCTCAAAGAGGAAACAGCCAGACCCAACTCAAGCCCATCTTTCAGGAAATCTAAGACACGCAGATGATCCACCGTCAAGGCAGACCAGCCCCTGTTCGCACACCAGCCCTGAAAAGGCACCCAATGCCGGGCATAAGATTTAAGGGTAGAAGGGCGACAGGACTGCTGGATAAATTGAGCCTCCTCAGGAGAACATCCCCAAGTCACGAGGTTCTCCTCCCAACAGCCACCCCGCCAGATGCAACTGGACCAGACAATCCCGGGACAGAGGAGGACACGACAGGGGACAGGGGTCCACCGGCAACGGCAAGCAAGGCCCCACTGCCAACTGTAACAACAGAGGAAACCAAGGCCTCCGGCTCCAGGCTGGTGCCACCAGGATCACTGATGCCCTGTCCAACCTGACCTTCAGAAGGAACCTCTGAATTAAAGTAATCAGAGGAAAGGCATACATCAAGTCCCCCTCTCACCGAAAGGACAGAGCATCCACCCTCTAAACTGAGTCCGACTGAATCAGAGAGCAAAACTTCTCCCTCAAGGCATTCTCAAGGGTCACAAACAGGTCCACCACGGGTACCCCACACTTCCTCATGAGCACCTCAAACACCCCCGATCCAAACACATCTCTGACAGGGAGGGAAACAACCTGCTCAAATGATCGGCATCCAAGTTCAACACCCTGGCAGATGCAACGCCCTCAGAGACAACAAGTTCAACTCTGCCCACTGGCAAATCTGCTGTGTTAACAAGTTCAGGGAAGCCACCTTCGCACTCCCCTGGCGGTTGACATAGCACACCACCACCATGTTGTCAGTTCGCAAAAGCACATCCCGCTGCAGGACCCAAGGAAGAAAATGCACCAAGGCCAACTGAACGTCTTTCAACTCCCTCCAGTTGGAAGACATCCCCGCCTCCCTGACCGACCAGATCCCCTGAACAGAACCCTGAGCCATCACAGCCCCCCAACCGAGCTCGCTGGCATCCGTTGCCTGCACCAACCACTCCTGGGGAACAAACGGAGAGTCTTTCAAGAGATCCCCCCTCCAGCCAACAGGACAACTCCCGGGAAATTCCCACACCCCCAAGACTCAACTAGTCGTAATTCTGAGAACCCGGATACCAATGGCCCAAAACATAATTCACCAGAGGGTACAAGTTCAGCCTGGCCGAGGGAACAATCGTCACCGTTGCAGACATCAATCCCTACACTCTCAACCATTGTCAAGCCGTGGAAGCAGGAGAGGCCTACACCTTCCTCAGCTCTTGTGCCAGAGTTAATCTGCGAGGCTCGGAAAGGAACACCTTCCCCACCCTCGTGTTGAAGACCCCCCAATGAACTGCAGTTCCTGAGTGGGGATCAAATAGGACTTCTCCAAGTTCAGAATCCACCCAAACGTCTGCAGAAGAAGGCAGACATCCTGGGTATGTGACTGAGCCTTAAGGAAAGAAGAGGAAGATATCAACCAGTCATCCTAGTACGGAAACACCTGTATCCCCTAAGCATGCAACATCCCAACCAAGAGTGTTAACACCCTAGGCGAAGCAGAGAGACTAAATGGCAATACCTGAAACTGGGAATGATAGTGGCCCAATCAAAACCGCAGAAACCGCTGCGAGTCCTTGTGAACCGGCACATGAAAATAGGCTTCCCGGAGATCCAGAGAAGTGAGGAAATCTCCCACCAAGAGGAAGGGCAGAACCAACTGGAGAGTCACCATCTTGAAGGCCCAGTGAGGAAAGCACACATTCACTTCCTTCAAATCCGGAACAGGACAGTAGTCTCCATTGGGTTTCCTGATCAGAAACAGGATTGAGTAAACCCCTTTTCCCTGTTGTCCCACAGGGACCCTCACAATGGCCCCTTTTGATAACAGGTCCTGAACCCCATCTAAAAGTACCCAACACTTGACCTGAGACCTGGGAACAGGGGTAGCTCAGAACACTTCCCCAGAGGGTTCCACAAATTAGACCCAATACCCCAGTCTGATAATCCGAAGGACCTATTGATCCCTGACAAACTCTTCCCAGACCAGAAAATAATTCCTGAGGTGACCCCCAACCGGACCCCCCTCTGGAAACATAGCATAGTCATGATTTAGACTGACTGGGAGCACCAGAGTGTACCTGCTGACCCCGGGATTTGTGGAAGGAAGGGGCACCCCAGCGACATCCCCTACCACGAAAGGGTTGAGCATCCATTTTATACTGAAACGCCTGCCCAAATGCCCGTTTGTAGTCAGCAAACTTTCCCTTCTGCGAAGAGCGGACCGGAGCCAACAACTTTTTTGTCTTCCTCCTTTTTCTTTATCAAAGTCTCCAACGGTTCCCCAAACAGTTTGGAGCCCGTGAAAGGAATCTTTACGAGGGCAGTCTTCTGCATTGCCTCAGCCTTCCAAGGCTTAAGCCACAACTACCTCCTAGCTGCCAGCTGTCACAGTTGAAGCACTAAGGAAATCAAAGGATAAGTCAAACAAGAAATGCAACTGATGTTCCAACATCATCAAGGACTTAGAGGGATCCTCCTCCTGCAACAGCTGCTCTGAAATACACTGACAGTCCTTCAGCAGAGACTGAACCAGATAACTAGTGTAAGCAGCTGAACAAACAGCAAGGTTGGAAGCAGCAAAGGACCTTTTCAAAGCCCCTTCAACCCTCTTGTCCCCAGGATCAGAAGGCACTGCGTTCTCGGAAACCACCAGGCTCTGTGACGCAAGTCCAGCCAACAGAGAATCAACCTTCACCACCGAAGGGAATTCTTCAGAAATCCCCTGAAAAGGATATATTTTAGCCAGGACCCGGGGTAAGGCATGTTTGTCTACATCATTGCATTCTCCTTCCAGAACATTCCATACAGATTTATGAACTGGAAGACTTTCAGGCTCTGGCTTCTGATAATTGGCGAAGAAGTTGTCTGACTCCTCACCCTCCAAGGGATCAGGGAACCCTAAATTGCCCCAAATATGCAGGTGAACATTGTGAAGGTCCACCCCATGAATAAACCGACCCTTCACTTCTTCTTCTGAATCATCATCAGGAGTAACAGAGGCATCCAACTTCTGCCTTTTTGGCCCTTTGGACTCCCTAGCCAGAAAGGCCGCAGCAACAGCGGCCTCAATCATCTTTTGTATGTCCGCCAAGGAAGGTGAAGTGGGAGACCCAGCAACCACTTCCTCTTCCTTCCTCTTAACACCATCCATGATGAGGCAAAAGCCAGAGGCAGCACATCCAATACATATAGTCAGACCACTCACCTTGCAGAAAACCAGGTCCAACTACAACCAGCCACATAGCTGTCTAACCAATCACAAGAAGTATGGAGAAGCACCCCTTCCGTCAGCCAATCCAACAGCACAAAAAACTCAATAAACCAAGAGAACTCCACTTCCCTCGATGTGCCTTTGTCAGAGCCAAGGACACACACAAATGAGCAGACACTCTCCAGACCAACAAGTAAGTAGAACCACCAAACTGGACAATTCCCTACATTGCCCACCATAAGACAACCGGCATTACATCACTCGTTCCGAGTGGGAGGGCCAAGAACTCCACAGATTTGGCCCCTCCCTCTGAACCATTAATTTACTACAGAGCCCCTGGCTCCACGAGCCACGCCTCCACTTGACCTGTACCCCACCAAGCAGCTGCACACGACCGCTACCAAAGCTGGAGCTAGACTCCATCCCTTACAGAGGACCCAGCGATCCCGCGCAGCCGGGACCCTTGCCTCATACAGTACGTGGCATATGCCAAGTGCCCCTTAACGCCGATGAGGGTACTCACCGCCAAGCCCCAGGCGCGCCGGCTCAGCATGGCTAAAGACCCATACTACAGTGCACCAGGAGATCCTGCTGAAGCAGGAACCTCATCAAGCAACCACGCCCAGGGCTGTTAGACAACTCTCGCCCCAGTAACACCCTGGGTGTCCGGAAGGGGAGACAAAAATACCCAGTGCTACGCACGGCCCCTAAACAAGCTGGCCAAACCACCACACCCTCAGGTGCGCCGGATGTCAAACATAACAAAACTCCATAGTCGAGAATTGAACATTCCTGCTACAGCAGGGACTCCAATTAACATATAAAAACTGTCTCCGAAGCAGACCATTCACACTTACCAAATTCTATGAATCTGAGCGTAACAAAGAGTTCTCCGCCCGTCCCATCTGCAGAAAAAAACAACAGGATGTTGATCGGTAGGTCAGTGTTTATGTGCCACAGGATGTGGGAGTGACCTGGAGAGTAGGGATGGGGCCAAGAGAGTTTTTTCGCTTGGGATTTCTGTGTGGAGGAGCTATTTCTCATATGGTAAGGACTGTGATGGGGAGGTCTGACGAGGAGGTAATGTTTTTTCGCAGAATCTTCTGAGCTCTACGTCCAGTGCTATCTCTGTAGATGGTGAATTATAAATATTGATTATCAGCACCTTGAAATTATGGGCAAAAGATAGTAGCACTCTCAAGATAATTCCAGACTCAAATGTTATTAGTTCTGAGGTGCAATCTAATCTTAAGCTTATGAACGTTGCAAGGCCCCCTTTTGCTCTACTATACTTGGAGGCCTCTGCTTTAGCCCAAAAGGCAATAAACCCATCCATAACAAAATTCCCATATACATCCCGGCCACTTTGATCCTGTGAAACTGTTTTGTTGTACCTTCCGGAGAGAGAAAAGAAAGCCACTGCTATATATGTTGAATGAAGATGTGTGGGAAACAGCTATGACCAAGTATAGTTACGGCACATCCTCGATGTGGAAGCACATCAAAAGCAACTATGAATGTGCATATTTAAAAATGCTGAAACAGAAAGCAACTTCTTCTCCTGAATTAAGGGGATCATCATCTACGCCCAACCAACCTTTGCAAATATCGCCATTGCAGCAACTTGTGCAGAGTTTAAAGAAATGGTTGTTCACTGTTCTAAACGCTAACAACTTGTTTTGAAAGCAAATGATGACCTTATCACCATATTGGAGAAGGTGAAGTGACACCGTTGTTAATTCCTTTTTGTTGTAAAATCTCAAGGACATGTGCTAATGTTATACTTGTCAAAGACACTGGAAGTTCCTCAAGTGACGGAGAAGCAGGAAGATGTGCGATCAGCCATCTATGAAAATTAAAAATTCATCATCCAGCATTGAAGTTTAAATAGTGGTTGTTCCAAGATGTCATTTGAAAATATGAGAACGTTATTTTGTTGTTGAAGAAACAGAAGAGTATCTCTTGTTAATTTGTCTCCTTTTTTCTTACTATAAAGGTAAACATATAAATAGGTACCTACATTACCGCAATAAATCATTCCTTGGATCTGTGATAAAAGATAGAAAACGTAAAGATAAGTTACTGTTACACATATAAATAGTCTTGTTAATAAAGAAACATTACAGAGTGGCAAATCTCTAAAGCAATTAAACATGTATCTTAAACATTACATTTTAATTTTTTTGCTGTTCTGAGGTTTTATATGATGCATTTTAAACATTATACAGTATGAACTTTCATCGTTGAACAGAAAGGAAAAAAAAAATCACACAGATGGTAGAAAAAAAAGCAAGAGGTGATACTCATATTTCCATGCTTTTATGTATAAAAGATGATCCAAAATTTGGAACAGAGAGTGATGAGTGTGTGCTCTCTTTCATAAAACAGTATGTGACATCCGCCACCCCAAAATACACTACTGACAAAGGCCTGAGACAACAAGTTCTGCAGTTTCAAACACATAGATGTGGGAAATACTGCGGTAGAAAATACAGATCTAAAGGAAAATTTTACATCAGATGTCGTTTTGGAATCTCACGACCTAATATTTCACAAGGAAGAGTGAACAGCTTTTTGTCTGCAGTGAGACATACAGTAACACGGAAGATACTGAAAAACATACAATCGGAGAAGAAAAGAGGTATCCAAATACATTAATGATTACAACACAGTCATTCTGAAAATGTGGAATGCAAATATGAAAATACAATTTGTAGCAGACAACTCTATAGCTGTTGCTCTCTATGTCACTTCATACATTACAAAATCAGAGAAGACTGAGATGAAAGAGATGTTGCGAGAGATTAGTGCAGAAAAGAGTCTAACAAAAAAGTTGTGCAGGTACAGTTTAATAATGTTGCATAGGTAGATTGTTTCTTATGAATGCTCGTCAAGTTTATATTCTAAGAAAAGGGGAATAGTTTGGGTACGTTTAGGCCTTGCAAGTACATGAAATAGAGTGTTAAAGTATTTTCTGGAAATTCAGTATATAGCAGAGTTTGACCAGGAAAGTAGAGATATAGGGGTCAATTACAATGTTGTTCGGAAAGCATTCTGATCGAATCGGTCTCTGAATGGTTTCTGACCGAATCAGATTTGGGGAGTCCGACCAACCGATTACGATGGCTCCGGATACCATTGGGTCGGACTCCCATTGACTTCAATGGGATCCTGTGTTCCGACCTAATACACAGGCTCGCATTGAAGAAAGTGGTGGCTGGGGAAAATCATGCATCCTGTGGTGGGCACCCCATGGTGCCTGCCACACTGTGCATTGTTGCAAAGAGGGGTCCCCTGGGCACCCCCACAGCCCCCATTCGGAAGGCTCCGGGTGAAGGAGGGTCTGCTACAGGCCCCCAAAGTCAGATTCCGACAGCCCATCCATGTCAGAACAAATGATTCGGAAAGGCTGTCAGAATCTAACATCGTAATCGCTCGGTTGGAAATTAGGTCTGTGGAACTGTACGAGTCGGCTTCAAACGACTCGGTTCCTCCGAATACCATCTGGAATCGAGTCGGAACAGACTCGGAAAGTCCAAACGCTTTCTGAACATCGTAATTGGTCATTCGGAAAGCTTTCCGAATTGGTTGGAAAGACGGGTTCCGAATCGGAATTTGCAGACCTGAATCCGATTCGGAGCCTTTCCGAATGACATCGTAATCGACCCCATAGTAAAAACAAACATGTTGAATAGATACTACCCAAGAAGAAGAGTACACTTGGAAAACATGTGCCTATATGACATTTTCAGTACCACAGTTACAGAAGCAATGTAAAAGAAAACATAGAAGAAGGCATATTTGCTGTTCTCGAATGTGATGCTTGTTTAATGAAGCATGTAAAAGGGAAATCTCACTAACCACGGGAAACTTAGTTGCCAAACTCAAGAGAAAAGAGAGTTTTTCTATTTGGATCATCTTTAACTTTTCAAACCTTGGTGTGCAGATTCTGAATTACTTGAAAGCTATGACTGCTATTAAGATTCATTTAATGCTGTAAAAGTCAGTATCCAATTTTCAGTCTTTCAAAATTATATGCAAATGTTAAGTGATGAGATTCAGCAAGAAGAAGCAATTGATGCAGAGGTAGCTTGGGAAAGTTCTCAAAGCTGTAAAAGTTCTCCACCACTTAGTCAAGATCGTTTTGGAGCACCTATTATTCAAAATGAAGCTGCAATAGCAATGAATGAGGGGGAAAATGCAATGGAACAAGCTAGGCAGGAAACTGAAAGTCTGGAACAGTTAGTTGCACAACTCAAAAATGACCAGAAAGACATTTATATGGAAGTAAAGGGAAAGTAGAACATGGATTTCTCCATGACAACAAGGAATGCAGTTGCTCCTCTTTCAAACCAATTCTATTAAAGCTTAGTGGTCATGCTGGAACTGGGAAAAGCTTCTGAATTAAAGTGCTGACTGCTTACCTACAAAGAACTTCACAATCAAATTTGTTGGAGTAGTGACAGCACCAACAGGATTAGCTGCGCACAATATTAAAGGATTTATTCTACATCGACTACTAATGCTACCCGTGGAACATGACAATAAACTGGAATACCAGAAGTTATCTTGTGAAGCATGCCATGAGGTGGCAAGAGTTTTGAAGAAAATGAAGCTTTTAATCATTGATGAGGTAAGCATGGTCTCAAACTGAATGCTTGCTTTCATTCACTTACGAATGCAACAAATGTTAAGAACAGAGGAAAGCATTTAATTGTGTTTGGTAACCTCCTGCAGCTAACCCCTTTGAAAGGAGAACCTGTTTTCAAGAGCCTTGTCCATGAACAAACATGTAATTCATTAGGACGTATTGGAAATGTAAACACAGCATCTGATGAGGTTATAGGGAAATATTCTGAAGGACATTAGAGTTCTGACCAAGGAAAGTAATAGTAACTTACAAAGTCAATTAACCAAAAATCTATTCTCCTCTAACAAGACACCAGCACAGCTCATGTTCAATTTGATAGAAGATGGAAAATCAATACTGTGTTTAATGCCTACACTTCAAGAGTGAAGCAACTTCATTGAAGAATTACTGAAACTGGAAAAAAAGGAAAATTTATGAACTGACAGCTATTGACAAAATGGAACACCAGGGAGTAACAATACTGCTGGCTGAGAAACTGCAAGTAAAATTTGATTCTTTACTAAAATCTGTATCTAGGACTGCTGGATTAGAAAAGTGTTTATGTGTTTGTAGAAATTGTAGAGTAATTTTGCTGTGAAATTTAAACGTTGAGTAAGGCTTAGCAAATGGTGCAATGGGTAAAGCAATTGACTTTGTTAATTTTCCAAATAGGAATGAAGTTAAATATGTAGCTGTACATTTTGATCAGATTGATGGTGTGAAACAGATTGGCCAATGCCTTGTATGGTTTTTGCTTGTGAAAGATTTATATGTGAAGTGGCAGCAGTTCCCATTCTCTCTAGCATCTGCTGTAACTATTCATAAATCTCAAGGTTTAAGTGTAGGTGCAGCTTTTATTAATATTGGAGTAGTGTATTTAAAGAAGGTATGTCATATGTTGCATTGTCGCTAGCTAGAACATTATCCAGTTTATTTTTAGTTGATTTTGATGAAAACAAAGTTAGTGCTGATACTGATTGTGTTAGAGAGTATAATTGAGAAGTGAATTTGCTCCTCACTTCGGACAGTATCCTATTTATGAGAAACAGACAATCTATCTTAAGTGTGAACACAATAAGCAATCAATGGATGTTCTGCAAAAGAAACAAAAGAAAGATAACTATGAGGAAAAGAAGTAGAGAAAACAGCAAAATGAAGGAGAAATTATAAGGTTTCAGTTGGAAAATAGAAATAGTATCAACTGCTATGCTAATACAGTTCTGAATGTAGACTTTCATTTGCCATATCATTTACCATACTGTGCAAGTCTGTTTTTTTCTATATGAGTAGCACCTCTTGCTTGATGCTATATACGCCCCAAAAGATCAGCTACTTCACCAAGAGAAGGATTACTTTTGTTGCAGATAAAAGATAGCATGGCTTGAAATCTGTGGTAAAAATATCTGCAAACATTAGCAGGATCCAAAGTTCTCCTGGTGTCTTTACATTAATTTCCTCAATATTTGAATTTACCTCTCTCAAAATTTCAAGCAGATCACCCCATGGGTATTCAGCATAACTAAGTGTAACAAAGCCAGGCCCCTTGAAATTAGGGAAACATTTTTTTGGAGGGGCTTGAACAAACTCCCAGCGAGCACACCCCTACATGCCCTACGACTATATCATGGATTAAAGAGAGTTAATGATGTAGTGGGTCTGAAACCTTTAATATATTGGCAAAGACTTTGGTCTGCTCCCAAGCCTTGGAAGAAGTAATGGGGTAGTTGGGGTCCAGTAAGATATCCTGGCTTAGGGTGGTCAGCTATCGGTTGAGACTGATTGGTTTTGTCAAATTCTGGTCAACACCAACTGATGTTGCACTGGTCTCGAAATAGGAATTGAAAAGAGCCTATTGGCAATAAGTGGACCAATATACTGTTAGTACCTCTAGGGTTGGTGCCCTCACTGCCTCTTTCTTGGAGTTCAAAATTGAGCACTGCTGTGAACCATTTTTGGATGAGGTGGAACCCCCCTATGCCAGAACCCTGTACTTAAAGTTCCGTCTAGGGATCCTCCCAATTCGAGCATTTACCAATGAATGGAGGCCTGGGAATACGAAGTCTGACAAATCATGCCCTTTCGGCCCTGGGGCGATCGAAGGGGTTGAACATGTAATTCTATTTTGCCCAGCCCATATGGTCCAAGGAAAAAGTGGATTTTGCCACTTTATCGTAATATGGGTCTGAGGAATTACAACATCGCCCTTAGAATACTCAGAAGCAACACAAGTCAGCCCATTGTCTTTGCAGGCTCAAGGTATCTGCTGTTTATGTGGGTGTGCAGACAGAATATCAAGTTTAAAATATCAAGTTGCACAAATATCGAGTCAGAAATATCGTGGCTCAGAAATATTGACAGAAAGAATATTGTGGTCAATAATATCGACTAAAGGTAAGTAATATCGATTTTAAAAATATCGAAGTGTTTAATATCGTTTGCAAAAATATAGTTGTTAAAAATATAGATTTTTTAATTAATGTTATGTATCTTAGTCTATATTTTAAATGTATGCGATGTATGTTTTTTTGTATAAGAATTGTTTGTATTTTTAATATATGTGTTACATTTTTTTGTAGTGGGTTGTTGGTTTATAGGGGAATTGGGTGGGAAGTAATATAATTATATTAAATTAATTGATTATTTTTTATTTATTAATATTTGTTTAGTGGAGATGTTATAGTGTTAAATGTGTAAAAATGCTTATTTAAGTGGTGATTAATTATGGTAATTGTGTATTGAATTTTAGATATGTGTTTTGGTGTTTATAGGTGTAAAGGGTGGGAAGAAATTAATTTTTAATTGATGAATTAATAATTGGTTAATTAATTTTAATTAATTACCAATTAGTTAATTCATTTTAATTAATAATTAATAATTAATTTTAATTATTCTGTAATCAAATTTAGGTGTGTGCTTTTGTGTTTATAGGTGGGAAGTAATTTATTTTTAATTGATGAATTAATAGTTTGTTGTTAAATAATTATAATAAATTAATTGGTAATTAATTATGGTAATTGTGTAATTAGTTTTAGGTGTGTGTTTTGGGGTTTATAGGGGGAAAGGGTGTTAAGTAGTTTATTTATTTTTTGATTAATAATTATTTTTTAATTGATAATAATTAAATTAATCAAAAATGTATTATGGCAATTGTGTAATTAATTTTAGGTGTGTGTTGTGGTGTTTATAGGGGTAAAGGGTGGGAGGTAATTTGTGTTTAATTAATTAATATATAGTTATTAATTAATGTTAATTATTTGATATTTATTTTTGGTAATTGTTTATTTTTTGAGTGCTGTTTTTACTTTTAAAGGGGTAAAGGGTGGATATTAAATACATTTTAATTACTCTATAATTTGTTGTTTATAGTAATCGTTTTTAATTTAAAAGTAAGTTTTAACTGTGTTTTATTATTTTATAGTTTAATTTAGGTGTGTGTTGTGGACATTATAGTGTTAAAGTGTGTGTAGTTAATATGTATTCATTTTTTTAATAATAATTTTTTAATTGATTATTAGTTATATTAATTATGGAAGTAAATGTATTTTAAAATGTTGAAGTGTGTTCTTATTGGTGTGGTGTTATAGGGTAGGAAATAAAATAAATACATTTATGTTATAATTAATGTTTTGGTTTGTAAATATTTTCTAGTTTAAAAGAATTAATTTTTAAAATGTATTTATTATTTTATTGTATATAATATTTGTAGGTATTTGTTATATGTAATTATTATTATTATATGTTTTCTTTTTAAATATTTAATATATTTGATGTTTAATTTTTTTTATATTATTTATTTATTTTTATAACTTTTTTTATTTTTCATATATATATTTTTTTTATTGTGTATTGTAATTTTTGCCTCTCCTCTATCCAACACTTTCCCTACTTTTGCACTTACTGGAGTGGGAATAGTAAATGTTATCCCCTCCGCTAGCCAACACTTTCCTTACTGTTGCACTCACTAGAGTGGGAATAGTAATTTTTACCCCTCCGCTATCCAACACTTTCCCTACTGTTGCACTCACCGGAGTTGGAATAGTAATTTTTACCCCTTCGTTATCCAACACTTTCCCTACTGTTGCACTGCTGGAGTGGGAATAGTATTACCCCTCCGCTATCCAACACTTTCCCTACTGTTGCACTCACCGGAGTGGGAATAGTAAATTTTACCCCTCCTCTATCCAACACTTATCCTACTGTTACACTCAGTGGAATAGGAATAGTCATTTTCACCCCTCCGCTATCCAACACTTTCCCTACTGTTGCACTCTTTGGAGTGGGAATATTAATTTTTGACCCTCCGCTATCCAACACTTTCCTTACTGTTGCTCTCACTGGAGTGGGAATAGTAATTTTTAACCCTCAGCTATCCAACACTTACCCTACTGTTGCACTCACTGGAGTGGGAATAGTTACTTTTACCCCTCCTCTATCCAACACTTTCCCTAATGTTGCACTGGCTGTACTGTAAAATTTAAGTTTAAATATTTTTTAATAGTTTAATGTTTTAATTTATTATAGAATTTTGTGTTTTTTATATTTTAAATCATTGATTATATTTTTATTTATTATATAATTTTGAACTTTAAACAAATTAAAAATAATAGTTTATTAATTGTTTTAAAGTAAATATATATGTATAAATAATTATGGGGTCCATTACGCTGGCGGGCGGACAAAGTCCGCCCGCCATTGCAACGGAGCCAGGGACCGACCGCCGAAGTGGTGGCGGTCCCGCCATGAGAATTAGGATGCACCCGCCACACTGGCGTGCGCATCCTGGGCCTTTTACATTGCGGGTGGATCTGCTGGCTGCAGACCCACTCGCAATGCAAAAGGTCTGTGCACAGCATTGCCATGCACTACATGGCAGGCACCACGTGGTGCCTGCCACGTAGTGCATTGCAATGAGGGGGCCATGTGCATCCCCCACCCCCCTAACACCCTGGGGGCCCGCAACGGGCCCCCAAAAGCAAGAACCGCATGGCTTTCCATGGCGGCAACGCCGCCATGGAAAGGCGATTCACCCCCTGCATCATAATATGGATGGCGGTGTCTTGCAGACACCGCCACCATATTATGCCCTTTTTCCGCCTGGTCGACGAGTCGACCGGCGGAAAAGCGGCGGACGGTATTTCCGTCCGCTGCGGACCCCCCATCCATACTAATATGGCGGGGGTCAATCAGGCAAGGATGGCGGGCGGATCACCCCCGCCGGGCCAGCGGTGGCTACCGCTGGCCCGGCGGGGGCGATACGCCCGCCATCCTAATGGGCCCCTATGTTTGTGTTTTTATCTTTTTTATTGAGTTTATTTGTTATATTTTATTAACATGTTTATTAAATGTATTTTATTTTGTTAAAATTTAATTTAATATTTATTATATATTATTTTATTTTATATTTATATAAAAGTCGATATTTTATACATCTATATTTTTACATCGATATTTTGTCGTTGATATTTTTGTACTTACATGTTTAAGTATAGGAGTCAATATTTTTGTTGTCTATATTTTTCATCGTTATTTTTTACATCGAAATTTATGACATCGATGTTGTGTCAGTGAACCGTTTATGTGGATGTTAAGACAGAAAAAGGTGCACCTCTAATGCTGCTGTATACTAAACATTTTAACATATTTTATCCTGGTTTTATTGTAATATATCTAGTTGGATCTCTTTTCTCTCTTGTATACGCTTGTATTTTATTTGCTTCTGTATAATCTGCATTTATGTATTTATTTTGCTCTTTTACGGCCTTTAGGCTGAATAAAGATATTACTTATTGATTGATTGTAACAAACCAAGTATGTGCTCCTAGGTTTCTAAACATGCATTTGAATTCTCCATTGCGATGATATCAATACTCATTCGTTCCCCGTTGGCATGCCATCAAGTTATAATCCAAGTTTTCATCTTTTTCTTGAACTTCATCAACAATCTATTTATTAACATCTACTAACTCTTGCCAGATTTTTCTATTCCTGGTTGGAACCCCATTTACTAAAATGATGAGTGGTTCTTCTATCACTCTCTATCTACTGCTACAGTTTCAATATTCTTTTTAAAATCTAAAGGTAAATACACAACTCTTCCTTTTAGTCCTCTCTGGAGCTCAGTTGGAGTTAATTTCCCTGTCAGTGGGTCCATACAAACAATTGCTTGTAAAGGATGTATGTGTTGTACATAATTGATTCATAAACATTCAATGCTTTAAGCTCTTGTGGAATGGATATCAATTCTAACTTGTTATGTTTCCTCTAGCTGGCAGTTTACCATTCTGTAACTTGTCACAGCAGTACCTACAGATAATCTGTTCTGTGGGTAAATCAAATCTTTCCTCAATAAATAAAAATGCACCAAATTCTTGCCACTCATCATTGTTCTCTCTTTTAATTTTAGAGAACACAACGACATTCCAAGTTTGCATTTTGTGGTGAGTGTGCTGACAACAAATACAAACACAGTTTTTTTGGGGGGATGAAACTGTGTTACACTTTGTAATGTCTTGAACAAAGTTTTCAATTGTAATTTCTGTATCTTGTTCTTCTACACCTCCAACAATCAACTCTTCATTTTCCCTAAACTTTTTTTCGGCACTAAACAACTAAAACTGAACATATTCACAAACTTTCTCTACATCTACTAATGTCTCATACAATAAACTTCTATTTATCTCTCCTAAACATAAAGCAGGAGTTTTTATATAGTAAGTCTTCTAACCACAGTTCATATTTTGAAGTGGTGAACAGCTAACATCCTAAAATGATGCAACGTGCTTCTGCAAACTTTCCTTGAAAGACATGCCAGTGAATGTCCCTGTAAATTAATATATTTCCTAACTTTGCATGGATCTAATCCTTGAATATTGTATTTTCTTTTTCAGACATCTTCATGGAAAGTCACTTATGAAATTGTGTATTAAATCAATTGATTCCTGAAAAACCCTGCAAATATTACTACACTTCCATTTGTATACTGGGGCCTGTCTATGCCTTCCTTGCACCTCTTCAGCTATCACTTCCTCTACATTCCTAGGAACCGTCTCTTCTGTTGCAACAGGAGTACCATCATTTAGTTCACAACAATGACCAGTTAAATCAAGAGCATGCACTAGTGTATCCTATTGGAAATAGCTTTCCTCATTGAAATAAGGTTCTGTAAGAAGGTAGAACAATGGGTATGAAGAATTTTGAATGAAATCACGGTGGTGTGATACACCACCTCCCCAAGCATCCAATGAGCAGTCGAATTTTGTGCAATGTTTCAATTAATGTGGGTTGGACATGTAGGTTTTAGGGTATAACTGGGGTGCCTTTGGGGGTGTGGTTAGTGCGGAGCTGCAGCGGTAGGAGATTGAGAGGGGAGATGCGTCGCTGTCCATCGGTTTGCAGAGAGGCCTAGCTATTCCTGTCCTCCTCCTGTCCCGTTCCTGAAATCTTTGTTTCCTGACTCTATTTCAGGAGATCACCACTACTCCCTTGGCCAGGGGGGTGGTATTTCATTAATCTTTGGGTTTGTATTATCTTCTGACTCATAATTTGCATAATTATTTGCAAATGTAATTTTGTCTCTGAAACTTATGTCTCTTCATCTATCCACTCCTTCATATGCATATCGTACATGGATGATGAGTATGACACTGTTTGCAATTTGTTAATTGATTTTCTCTCCTTTTGTGGGATTCATTGTTTGCATTGCAACCTGTATGCGATGAGCATTTATCAATTACATTTATCTGAGATAAACTTTATTAATTTTACCGAGAGTCTGTGATCATTTAGCTAGTTAGATAGTTAGTTAAGTTCTATTATTACCATCAACTACTCAACTAATTGGTCCGTTGACCGAGAGGAAAGAGAGTTGTTATGTAGGTCTAGTTATGTGTTTAGAAACGGTAAACGTGAATCTGTGAAAGAAATAATTTATCACGACATTCAAACTTGACCATCCAGCGCAACAGGGATTTGTGAGTTGAGTGAATGTGTATGGGCCATTGGTATGAAATATTGATGAGTATCGATCCCTGGTAAAGTGTTGCGCTGGATCATGGGAAACATTTTAGCTCTTAGCTCCTTAAACTGTTTATGTCTCCATGACACACTCTGATTTCTTAGAAGAACATTTTCTACTTTTTGAAACATGTACTCCTTGCTTTTTTCCACTTGGTGTGCAAATTCCATTTTTAGATAAGACTTACTTTCACTCTGCATTTTACAACATATTTTTTGAGAAGCTGCTTAGTACTCTTACCAGCTTCTCTTTTTTCTTCTGGATGTTCTCCACCTTATTTTGTTTTTCTGTCTCACTTTCAAGTTGATAATACTATTTCTTCTATTTCTTTCTTTTTTGTGTTTTGTAAGGCATTGTTGCTCTTCTTCTTTCCAAAACTCTATATCTGGAAAAGTAATAAACACTACATTAAGTCTCTGTATGGGTATGTAAATGTGTGTAATGTTCTCTACATGTATATGTGAGAGGATGGGAGAGTCTTTGTATGGGTATGTGAATGGGTGTCAGACTGTCTGTATGGGTATGTAGATGGGAATAAAGAAGATCTGAATGGGTATGTGAGAGGATAGTAGAGACTCTCTATGGGTGTATAATTGGATAGAGGGGTGTCTGTATGGGTCTGTCAGAGGATGTGATAGTATCTGTACAGGTATGTCAATGGTTGTGACATTGTTTGTATTTCTTTGCTGTGTGTCTTTCTAGAAATTCTGTAATCTACTTTATACTGGTTGTACCTACATTACATTGTCTGCTTAGAATTCCTCAGTACTTATCTGTATGTCATACCTGCATTACAGCCCTGTTACTTTGTGTCTATGTCTATAGGTCTGTTATTGTATACATAATTTTGTACTTTAATTTCTCACTATAACTTCCACTATATCTACATGCCCAGCTATATATTTCAATTTCTCTCAGAATATCTCACTTACATTTTACTATTTGGCTAGGTATCTAACTGCATACATTAATATCTCTCTGAGTGACTTACTGCTCACATCAGCTTCCTTCTCACTATGAGAATGTATGCATCACTGTACCATTTGCTCTGTTACTGTATGCACAGCTATATCTTTATGTGTGAAAAGTAGATATATTTAACTATATCTTTCTGTCTTAACTGAAGCATCTTCGTGATCAGCCTCATATTAACCTACATATCTGTATATATGTAATTGCAGGACTATACACATAATAAAATGCCTTAATATCTCACTGTATACATTAGCATTTTACTCCTTGTGCCACACCCTACATTGGTGTATACCTCTGTTTTGTTTTTCTTAACCATGTTTTATCCATAGTCCCTGATCAATACACTTTACTTTATTTTCATCTTCTACTCACTTTCAACATTTCATTTAACTTTTCTCAAACATCTTGATCACTTTCATTCACCTTACTTACACTCAGTCCTTCTGTATCAACTTTTTTTATGCTACAGCTTAATACGCATACCTGTTAAATGTTGGTGAGTTTTTTTCTGTCTCAAACTTGTCTCAAGAAAGCACACAAAAACTGAGCAGAAGAATGGTAAACCACTGGCATACAAGGCAACCATTAGTGGCACCCTTTTCAACTTTGCTTTCAAGGTTACAGAGGCTGCAAACAAATAGAAACACTACTGTCATTTAATTTAATTTCCTTACTAATCATATAGCTCTTCTGAATGGTCACATTTCTTAACCCTTTGTTTAACTACTCTAAAGAGAGCCCAACTCAGAAGAGGTTTTGGCCAGAATTCGCCGATTCACAAATGTATGCGAGGTCTATGCGTGTCCCCCCATGTACCTCACAGAGGAACCACGCGACAACCTGAAGTCTTTTTTAAAAACTCTTCCTAAACACTACCACTTCCACAGCACTTCCAACAAATCCCTAATTATAGACCCAAACAATTCTTATTCAGTATTTCTTTCATGAACAATACTCCCTTAGCTCTGTTTCCATGGTAACCAAAAATGTAACGTTCTCTGCTAGCAGTAGGTCTTAAGTTCACAACTGTCTCGACAGCACCATGCTAACTCCTAAGCCACATTATGCAGGTACGATTGAGTTTATACAATTACAAACATATTTCTTATAACCAATCACACATGTACTTACTTTAAATTGATTTCACAATCTAGTTTTAATAAACTACCTTACTTACACCATCCAATCAAATGTGACGTGTTAAACATCACTTGCAAGAATAATTTTTAACTGACTTCATTTTCAAAAATTGCCTCATTCAGTTGCAGACATCTTCTGTAGGCTACTGCTCCATCCTTCAGATTGTTAGAGTGTGGATTGTGGGTAATAGCTTTGTGTTCTGGGCGAGAGAGTTTGCTAGAAACAGAGGGATTTGCACGGACCCAGGTTTGCCTAAGGGAGAGGTGTGGTGCAGCAGCCAGAGGGACTGACTCCAGAGCGCGGGGCTCATGCTCGATATCCGGTGACAGCTCAGCTCAACTTCGTGTGACTCTGGGTAATAGCTCACTTAGGGCCTGATTCTGATGCAGGTTGGATAAGCTTCCCGACCGAATCGGTTGGGAAATGGTTTCCGACCCACTCGGATCGGGAAAGTCCGACCGGCGGAGTAGGATGCATCCGGATGCTTCCAGATACGATTTGGTTGAACTCCCATTGACTTCAATGGGAACATTTGTTCCTAACCGCATCAGAATTGGGCCCTCGGTCGGGAAGACACGTTCCCGATCCGATTTGGAAGGAGCAAATGCCGTTAGGAGGCCTTCCTAACCGCATCAGAATCAGGCCCTCGGTCGGGAAACTTTTCCAACCTGCATCAGAATCGGGCCCTTAATCTCCCCGACAGCACCCCAGTGCCTGCATACACTTAGGGGTGATAAGTTTGTGCTTTACAAATGTGGAATTATTATTATAATGTGGAAATAAATTGGTTTGGTTAGAGAGGGTCAAAGTGGTATCAACTGCTTCCATTGGTTGAAAGCATTATGGAGAACCAACATCCAGACCTCATGATTGTCCACTGTGGTGGTAATGACCTGGACACATTGACTGGGGTAAGACTGAAAATCCTAATGAAGAATACCTTTGAAAAATTAATGCAACCTTTTCCTCACACTGCCTTTGTAATTTCTAAAATATGCCAGAGCCAGAAATGGAACTGGTCTTCTGAATTTTGTCCACAGTTAGAGAAAGGCAGGAAACGTGTTAATAAAACTGTTTCAGCATTCATCAGAGACCATAACATGGGCTTTGTCTACAATAATAACCTGCGCTTCAACATGCATGGAATATACACGAGGATGGTGTTCACTCCACAGATGAAGGCAACATTTTTTCTGAACAACTTGAAACTCTGCATTTGCTCATATATGTAATCATCATATACACACAAGAAGCACAACAGCTCTTCTAATAGCCACACTATGAAACAGTTTTTTTTTTTTTATATTCATTGAATCAGCGGCTCCGCAAGCCAAAACCACACATTCAAGCAAAAGGGCACATTTAATATTTCTACTAAAGGGTCCTGAATGGATTTCATAGTGGGTATAACAGAGTCAAAATGGGTATAATTTTAAGTGCATAAGTGGGTTTGTAAATGGGTGTAACAGTGTCTTTATGTTATTTAAATGGGTGTGACAATGTCTGTATAGGTTTGTGAATGGGTGTAACAGTAAATAATTGGATTTGTGAATGGGTGTGACAATGTCTCTATAGGTTCGTGAATAGGTCTCACAGAGTCTGTAATGGGTTGGGAATGGATATGACCGTCTCTGTATGGCTTTGTGAAAGGGTGTAACACTGTCTTTATGGTATATGAAAGGGTGTAACAGTGTCTGTATGGGTTTGTGAATGGATATAAGAGTGTTTCTACGGTGTTGTGAATGAGTGTGACACTATCTGTATGGGTATGTGAATGGGTGTAACTGTTTCTATGAGCTTGTAAATTGATGTGGCAGTGTCTGTTTGGGTACATGAATGAGTGTGACAGTATTTGTATGGGTTTGGGAATGAGTGCAACAATGTTTCTATAGATTCATGAATGGGTGTGAGAGTGACTCTATGGGGATGTGATTGGGTGTGACAGTGTCTCTATGGATTTGTCAATGGGTGTCACAGTGTGTGTATGGGTATATGAATGGGTGTATCAGTGTCTCTATTGGTATGTGAATGGGTGTGACAGAATCTGTATTGGGGTTGTGAATGGGTGATAGTGTCTGTATGGGTTTGTGAATGGGTGTGACAGTGACTGTATAGGTTTGTAAATGGGTGTCACAGAGTATCTATGGGTATGTGAATTAAGTGTATCAGTGTTTCTATGGGTTTGTGAATGGGCGTGACATATTCTGTATTGGGTTGTGGATGGTTGTGATAGTGTCTCTGGGTTTGTCAATGGGTGTGACAGTGACTGTATGGGTTTTTTGACTAGGTGTCACAAAGTCGCTATGGGTAAGTATATGGGTGTATCAATGTCTCTTTGGGTATGTGAATGGGTGTGATAGAATCTGTATTGGGGTTGTGAATGGGTGTGACAGTGTCTGTATGAGTTTTTCAATGGGTGTGACAGTGACTGTATGGGTTTGTGAATGAGTGTCACAGAGCCTCTATGGATATGTGAATGGCTGTGACAGTGTTTCTATTGGTGTGTGAATGGATGTGACACTGTCTGTATGGGTGTAAGAGTGGATGTGAGAGTGTCTGTATGGGTGTGAGTGGATGTGAGAGTGTCTGTATGGGTATGTGAGTGGGTGCAGCAGTATCTGTATGGTTATATGAGTAGCTGTGAGAGAAGAGAAAGTATATAAATATATATTTCTTTTTCAGCCACACTAAATCCGCTGATCCCCCTCGAAGTTACATGGGAGTTGCACTGAACCGCGTGAGCAATCTGCGGAGTTCCTGAATGATCAAAAAAAATGTTGGGGCATTTCCATGGCCATAATACATCCTCACCCCTCATTTTAAGCATACACAAGGCATCAGGAAACCTCTCACCTGACCCCTTCAGTTAATATTCACTGTAGTTTTCAAAGTCGGCGACCGTACCCCAGCAAACAAAATGGCAGCTGCAACTTTTCTCTGAAGGTGCGGCCAGCCAAACAGGACTTTGATAGTGTGCATAAATCTGTGGATTACCCAAGGGCAGATCTGTGGGTAATCTGCTTCCCTTTATATACAAATTTGTTTTCCAATTAATATCTCCCAAACTACTGAACAAATTTACCCCAAATCACAAAAAGCGCAATCTGTGCGCCAAGATCTAGCTTCCTGACCAATTTGGTGCAATTCTGTCCAGAGGTTTGGGCTGTAGTCATGTCTAAATGTCCCATGGGGAAGTGCGTGTTGGGACCCCCCTTTTCTTGGCCCCCCCTACAGGAAACACCCCGAAACTTTCCGGACACCACTTGAAGTACCGGGCAAACCTTTTTGAGATATATATATATATATATATATATATATATATATATATATATATATATATCATACATATATATAGGACTCGCGCTATTGCGGCTGGGGCATCTGGGGACCCAAGGAAGCCCGTGAAACAACTACAGAAGCGGGACTTACCATCTACACACAGCCCCCCCCTTTGCCATTACATCTACGCTCACTATGGGCTTTATGGGGTCCTGCCGGGAATATGTTCCCAGCCATGGTGCATGCTGGGAGCTGTAGTTGTGCCATCCTGGACTACAGCACAACCCGAAAACATTGAATCAGGATCAGCTGAATTCCCACCAATGGGAATGTTGAAGCCATTTCAAAGGATGGGTGTGGCAATCTCCCGGTATCAGCGGCATCAGAAGAAGGCAAACCTCGCCGAAACGCATCATGCCACAAGCTGTTATTCATATTGGACTTCCTACAATTCCCCGCTGTGTCCTCTAAAGTACTTGCAACACAAGTGTTTCTCTTTTTTGATATATATAAAAAAAAATATATATATATATATATATATATATATATATATATATATATATATGTGCCACTGCTGACGCTGACCCTCATGCGGATGGGGGCTTTGTATGTGCTCGTGGCCCGCACAAAACATGAACCTCGAACTCCTTCCTCTTCATGTGCGATTTACAGAGATGGTTAAGGCATTTGAAAAAGGAATTAAATCCGAAACGCGTCATGCCAACCACTATGCTTAAATAAAGGGAGTTTACCTGAGATTCCGCGTGGGCTCTGATCTTTCTTGAAGAGGAAGGAGTTCGAGTTTCATGTTTTGTGCGGGCCACGAGCACATACAGAACCCCCATCCGCATGAGGGTCAGCATCAGCAGTGGCACATCTAGGTTGTTCTCAATGTTCTTGGGGTAACGCTGACCCACCGTACCTTCTAACGGGACTGTTCTGGCATTCAGAAACTGTGACTTCACAGTACAGATGCATACTTACGCAAGAGGTGCGTGTTGCAGGATCGGAGGAGTTCAAAACGGCTGGATGAGGATCCAGATAACCCGTACTCCTGTCATGGAATAACATCTACACACATCCAGGCACGAAAGGTGGCGCTGCAGGCCCGGCCCACTGGGGCAGTACTGACGATGGTTACCTGCAGCTGTTGAACCCGGATCACAGAGTCTGAAACACCTTCCCACTTTCCTCAGCCCAGCGGAGTGTCTCCACCAATAAGATCAGAGACACTCTGCATTTAAATGTGGATGTGCAATTTACAGAGATGGTTAAGGCATTTGAAAAAGAAACTAAATCCGAAACGCGTCATGCCAACCACTATGCTTAAATAAAGGGAGTTTACCTGAGATTCCGCATTGGCTCTGATCTTTCTTGAGGAGGAAGGAGTTTGAGTTTCATGTTTTGTGCGGGCCACGAGCACATACAGAGCCCCCATCCGCATGAGGGTCAGCATCAGCAGTGGCACATCTAGGTTGTTCTCAATGTTCTTGGGGAAACGCTGACCCGCCGTACCTCCTAACGGGGCTGTTCTGGCATTCAGAAACTGTGACTTCACAGTACAGATGCATACTTACGCAAGAGGTGCGTGTTGCAGGATCGGAGGAGTTCAAAACGGCTGGATGATGATCCAGATAACCCGTACTCCTGTCATGGAATAACATCTACACACATCCAGGCACTAAAGGTGGTGCTGCAGGCCCGGCCCACTGGGGCAGTACTGACAATGGTTACCTGCAGCTGTTGAACCCGGATCACCGAGTCTGAAACACCTTCCCACTTTCCTCAGCCCAGCGGAGTGTCTCCACCAATAAGATCAGAGACGCTCTGCATTTAAATGTGGATGTGCGATTTACAGAGATGGTTAAGGCATTTGAAAAAGGAATTAAATCTGAAACGCGTCATGCCAACCACTATGCTTAAATAAAGGGCGTTTACCTGAGATTCCGCGTGGGCTCTGAACTTTCTTGAAGAGGAAGGAGTTCGAGTTTCATGTTTTGCGTGGGCCACGAGCACATACAGAGCCCCCATCTGCATGAGGGTCAGTGTCAGCAGTGGCACATCTAGGTTGTTCTCAATGTTATTGGGGTAACGCTGACCCACCGTACCTCCTAACAGGACTGTTCTGGCATTCAGAAACTGTGACTTCACAGTACAGACGCATACTTACGCAAGTGGTGTGTGTTGCAGGATCGGAGGAGTTCAAAACAGCTGGATGAGGATCCAGATAACCCGTAATCCCGTCATGGAATAACATCTACACACATCCAGGCACGAAAGGTGGCGCTGCAGGCCCGGCCCACTGGGGCTGTACTGACGATGGTTACCTGCAGCTGTTGAACCCGGATCACCAAGTCTGAAACACCTTCCCACTTTCCTCAGCCCAGCGGAGTGTCTCCACCAATAAGATCAGAGACGCTCTGCATTTAAATGTGGATGTGCGATTTACAGAGATGGTTAAGGCATTTGAAAAAGGAATTAAATCCGAAACGCGTCATGCCAACCACTATGCTTAAATAAAGGGAGTTTACCTGAGATTCCGCGTGGGCTCTGATCTTTCTTGAAGAGGAAGGAGTTTGAGTTTCATGTTTTGTGCGGGCCACGAGCACATACAGAGCCCCATCCGCATGAGGGTCAGCGTCAGCAGTGGCACATCTAGGTTGTTCTCAATGTTCTTGGGGTAACGCTGACCCGCCGTACCTCCTAACGGGACTGTTCTGGCATTCAGAAACTGTGACTTCACAGTACAGACGCATACTTACGCAAGTGGTGCGTGTTGCAGGATCGGAGGAGTTCAAAACGGCTGGATGAGGATCCAGATAACCCGTACTCCTGTTATGGAATAACATCTACACACATCCAGGCACGAAAGGTGGCGCTGCAGGCCCGGCCCACAGGGGCAGTACTGACGATGGTTACCTGCAGCTAGTGAACCCGGATCACTGAGTCTGAAACACCTTCCCACTTTCCTCAGCCCAGCGGAGTGTCTCCACCAATAAGATCAGAGACGCTCTGCATTTAAATGTGGATGTGCGATTTACAGAGATGGTTAAGGCATTTGAAAAAGGAATTACATCCAAAACGCGTCATGCCAACCACTATGCTTAAATAAAGGGATTTTACCTGAGATTCCGCGTGGGCTCTGATCTTTCTTGAAGAGGAAGGAGTTTGAGTTTCATGTTGTGTGCGGGCCACGAGCACATACAGAGCCCCCATCTGCATGAGAGTCAGCATCAGCAGTGGCACATCTAGGTTGTTCTCAATACTCTTGGGGTAACACTGACCCGCCATACCTCCTAACGGGACTGTTCTGGCATTCAGAAACTGTGACTTCACATTACAGACGCATACTTACGCAAGTGGTGCGTGTTGCAGGATCGGAGGAGTTCAAAACGGCTGGATGAGGATCCAGATGACCCGTACTCCCGTCATGGAATAATATCTACACACATCCAGGCACGAAAGGTGGCGCTGCAGGCCCGGCCCACTGGGGCAGTACTGACGATGGTTACCTGCAGCTGTTGAACCCTGACCACCGAGTCTGAAACACCTTTCCACTTTCCTCAGCCCAGCGGAGTGTCTCCACCAATAAGAGCAGAGACGCTCTGCATTTAAATGTGGATGTGCGATTTACAGAGATGGTTAAGGCATTTGAAAAAGGAATTAAATCCGAAACGCGTCATGCCAACCACTATGCTTAAATAAAGGAGTTTACCTGAGATTCCGCGTGGGCTCTGATCTTTCTTGAAGAGGAAGGAGTTCGAGTTTCATATATATATATATATATATATATATATATATATATATTCACTGAAAAAACCGTAGGTTTCAGGCACGTTATAGTTACAAATTAGCATTTGAAAAACCTTTGAAATTCACTGAAAAAACCATAGGTTTCAGACACGTTATAGTTAGAAATTAGCATTTAAAAAACCTTTGAAATTCACTGAAAAAACCATAGGTTTTAGGGACAGTTATAGTTAGTTGGACATTGCACTCGTACAAAACCCGTGAAATTCCCCGTTATAGTTAGTTCAGCTAACTATAACTCGCGCCCACGCAATGCACTGCTGATGACGTCACATATTACATCACTCATGACATGGTCAGTGACATCACTGATGACATCACTGATGACATCTCAAATGACATCACTGATGACATCATCCACGTGATAATCTGATGCAGCTCTTCACACCCTAATATAACCTTTGATACACCCAATCTAAATTACAGAGTGCCATTCGCAAAACCATAGACACTCCAACACCAATAACTACATACCCACTCACTGATTCTTAGGTCTACACACACACATCCACTCACTCACCCGTACAGTCACTCATACTTATGGTCACTCAGTACAGGACTATCATATGCACTCTTACTCCTATATAGACACTCAAACACCGCCACTCATCCATAGAGGTACTCACACACCTAGTCAGTCATGCAAATAATTAAACACACTGCCATTTACTCACCTATACAGTTATACACACACCAGCTCACTTAATCATACAAATACTAGCACATTGTTACGCTCTTATACAATCACTGATACAAGCACACACTCATCCATACAGCCACTATCACAATCACTCACTCTACGCTTATAGCTATTTATATACTCCAATACACATATATACTGCCTTTCACATATGTAGTTACTCACACATGTACCACTGGGACATACATTCACTCACTAACACACTCTTACACACACTTACCCACCCATACAGTCTATCACAGATGCACTCTTGAAACCATCCACCCAGTGAATCACCCACTCACACATCTATGCACAGTCGCACACACCCCATCCACACAAACACTCAGGCACCCATACAGATACTCATAGAACCAATCAATAACCCATATAGACACTCATGTAGCTATTCGCAAATCCATGCATCCACTTACACACCAACAGACGGATACAGACATTCACACAGTTTAGTCACTAACCCATGCATTCAGTAAGATACGTTTAATCACTTACTTATAGAATTAGTCACGCACCTACTAAATCATCCATACAGACACTTATACACCCACTCATTCTTCAATACGCCTTTCCCTATATATATTAAAAATATTTAAACTTTACAGAAACACACAGTCACTGGATGATGTCATCAGTGATGTCATTTGAGATGTCATCAGTGATGTCATCAGTGATGTCACTGACCATGTCATGAGTGATGTAATATGTGACGTCATCAGCAGTGCATTGCGGGCGCGAGTTATAGTTAGCTGAACTAACTATAACGGGGAATTTCACGGGTTTTGTACGAGTGCAATGTCCAACTAACTATAACTGTCCCTAAAACCTATGGTTTTTTCAGTGAATATATATATATATATATGTATGGATGAGTGTGTGCTTGTATCAGTGATTGTATAAGAGCGTAACAATGTGCTAGTATTTGTATGATTAAGTGAGCTGGTGTGTGTATAACTGTATAGGTGAGTAAATGACAGTGTGTTTAATTATTTGCATGACTGACTAGGTGTGTGAGTACCTCTATGGATGAGTGGCGGTGTTTGAGTGTCTATATAGGAGTAAGAGTGCATATGATAGTCCTGTACTGAGTGACCATAAGTATGAGTGACTGTACGGGTGAGTGAGTGGATGTGTGTGTGTAGACCTAAGAATCAGTGAGTGGGTATGTAGTTATTGGTGTTGGAGTGTCTATGGTTTTGCGAATGGCACTCTGTAATTTAGATTGGGTGTATCAAAGGTTATATTAGGGTGTGAAGAGCTGCATCAGATTATCACGTGGATGATGTCATCAGTGATGTCATTTGAGATGTCATCAGTGATGTCATCAGTGATGTCACTGACCATGTCATGAGTGATGTAATATGTGACGTCATCAGCAGTGCATTGCGGGGGCGCGAGTTATAGTTAGCTGAACTAACTATAACGGGGGAATTTCACGGGTTTTGTACGAGTGCAATGTCCAACTAACTATAACTGTCCCTAAAACCTATGGTTTTTTCAGTGAATTTCAAAGGTTTTTAAATGCTAATTTCTAACTATAACGTGTCTGAAACCTATGGTTTTTTCAGTGAATTTCAAAGGTTTTTAAATGCTAATTTGTAACTATAACGTGCCTGAAACCTACGGTTTTTTCAGTGAATTTCAAAGGTTTTTAAATGACAATTTTTAAATGTATTAATTTTTATATTAATTTTTTTCATACTGATTTACTACATTTTTAGAAACAATTTCTTTTACATATTTTATTTTTTAAATTACATTGTAATTACATTATACATTACATTACAAAAAATACTTTCTCAGAATGAATTACTTTAGTTTAAATACTTTGCACATAGGCAATAGACTTTTAAGTACAGTAGTTACAGTTGTTGCAATGGGCAACACATTTTCAAACACAATGCAACATTCAGCTCAATGTGAATTTCTAGTTAAATGCAATTAGTTACTTTATGGATTACTTTTCTAACCACAGGACTGGATCCTAGATTCAGTCCTGGTACATCTCCTGTAAACAGTTGAGTAAAAGCGTTTTGGTTACAGTCGTGATTTTTAAGGAATATTATTGTATTTTAAAAGTTGACACTTAGAAACTTTTTCTCATAGAATCACCAATGTTATCCTATGGAAGGAAATTCACTTAGCAGGTAAAAACTGTTATCGTTACTTTTTCTTACTCAGTGTTGGATCCTGGATCCAGCACTGGTGCATCTCCTGTAAACAGTTTAAAGAATGCGTTTAAGTCATACAGGCGATTTTAAGGAATATTTGTAGTTTGTGAAAATCGACACTTTGAAACTTTTCTGCTGAAAACCAGACAATGGATTCCTATGGAAGAAAATATAAGTTACTGGTAAGTACGGTTAAAATTACTTTTCAGGACCAGTACTGGGCTGAAAGATACAGCACTGAGGTCTCTCCTTATAACAGGTGAGTAAATCGAAATTCGTATTTCGGCTGATTTTAGAGGAATATTTGTATGTTTCAAAAATCAACACTTAGAAACTTTTTCAGCAAAAAGCAGGCAATGATATCCTATGGAAGGAAATTCAAGTTACTGGTAAGTACGGTTAAAATTACTTTTGAGGATCAGTACTGGGCTGAAAGATGCAGCACTGAGGTCTCTCCTGATAACAGATGAGTAAATTGGAATTCGTATTTCGGCTGATTTTAGATGAATATTTTAAAGTTCCAAAACTCCACACTTAGAAGAATTTCCAAGTGAAACCAGTCAATGTTAGCCTATGGAAGGAAATTCAAGTTACCGGTAAGTACGGTTAAAATTACTTTTCAGGACCAGTACTGGGCTGAAAGATGCAGCACTGAGGTCTCTCCTGATAGCAGGTGAGTAAATCGGAATTCGTATTTCGGCTGATTTTAGAGGAATATTTTAAAGTTCCAAAACTCCACACTTAGAAGAATTTCCAAGTGAAACCAGTCAATGTTAGCCTATGAAGGAAATTCAAGTTACCGGTAAGTACGGTTAAAATTACTTTTGAGGATCAGTACTGGGCTGAAAGATGCAGCACTGAGGTCTCTCCTGATAACAGGTGAGTAAATCGGAATTCGTATTTCGGCTGATTTTAGAGGAATATTTTAAAGTTCCAAAACTCCACACTTAGAAGAATTTCCAAGTGAAACCAGTCAATGTTAGCCTATGGAAGGAAATTCAAGTTACTGGTAAGTACGGTTAAAAATACTTTTCAGGACCAGTACTGGGCTGAAAGATGCAGCACTGAGGTCTCTCCTGATAACAGGTGAGTAAATCAGAATTCGGATTTCGGCTGATTTTAGAGGAATATTTGTATGTTTCAAAAATCAACACTTAGAAACTTTTTCAGCAAAAAGCAGGCAATGATATCCTATGGAAGGAAATTCAAGTTACTGGTAAGTACGGTTAAAATTACTTTTGAGGATCAGTACTGGGCTGAAAGATGCAGCACTGAGGTCTCTCCTGATAACAGGTGAGTAAATCGGAATTCGTATTTCGGCTGATTTTAGAGGAATATTTTAAAGTTCCAAAACTCCACACTTAGAAGAATTTCCAAGTGAAACCAGTCAATGTTAGCCTATGAAGGAAATTCAAGTTACCGGTAAGTACGGTTAAAATTACTTTTCAGGACCAGTACTGGGCTGAAAGATGCAGCACTGAGGTCTCTCCTGATAACAGGTGAGTAAATCAGAATTCGGATTTCGGCTGATTTTAGAGGAATATTTGTATGTTTCAAAAATCAACACTTAGAAACTTTTTCAGCAAAAAGCAGGCAATGATATCCTATGGAAGGAAATTCAAGTTACTGGTAAGTACGGTTAAAATTACTTTTGAGGATCAGTACTGGGCTGAAAGATGCAGCACTGAGGTCTCTCCTGATAACAGGTGAGTAAATCGGAATTCGTATTTCGGCTGATTTTAGAGGAATATTTTAAAGTTCCAAAACTCCACACTTAGAAGAATTTCCAAGTGAAACCAGTCAATGTTAGCCTATGGAAGGAAATTCAAGTTACTGGTAAGTACGGTTAAAATTACTTTTCAGGACCAGTACTGGGCTGAAAGATACAGCACTGAGGTCTCTCCTGATAACAGGTGAGTAAATCGGAATTCGTATTTCGGCTGATTTTAGAGGAATATTTTAAAGTTCCAAAACTCCACACTTAGAAGAATTTCCAAGTGAAACCAGTCAATGTTAGCCTATGGAAGGAAATTCAAGTTACTGGTAAGTACGGTTAAAATTACTTTTCAGGATTAGTACTGGGCTGAAAGATGCAGCACTGAGGTCTCTCCTGATAACAGGTGAGTAAATCAGAATTCGTATTTCGGATGATTTTAGAGGAATATTTGCACAATGGTGAAGGGAGGGGCGGGGCCTGAGGTGACATCTGTGCAAAGCGCGCCCCGTGGCGCGTTTTAAGTTGGGGGATTAAGTCCCCTTGAATCATGAGGGTCCCTACAGGCCAGCTAGCCCACCAGGAACCTCCAGTATGCGCCAGGGGCTGCGTTGCAGAGACATGTACAGAGGCCACACCCCTTTTACACCTCTCTGCAACGCAGCTCTGTGGCGCTTTCTGGACGTACCTGTTGGGCTAGTTGGCCTCAGGGACTCTCAGGATTGAAGAGGATTTAATTCCCCATCTTAAAACGCGCCACGGGACCTGTTTACATACATGTCACCTGAAGCCCCGCCCCTCCCTTCACCACTATGCTAAACGCGCCCCGTGGCGCATTTTAAGTCGGGGGATTAACTCCCTTGAATCCTGAGGGTCCCTGGGGTGCAACTAGCCCACCATATACCTCCAAAAGCGCCATAGAGCTGCGTTGCAGAGAGGTGTAAAAAGGGCGTGGCCTCTGTACACCTCTCTGCAAGGCAGCCCCTGGCGCATACTGGAGGTTCCTGGTGGGCTAGTTGGCCCCAGGGACCCCCAGTATTCAAGGGGATCGTTCCCCCTCTGCAAGCGCGCCAGGCGCGTTTGCAGAGTGGTGAAAGAAGGGGCGGGGCCTACGGGCCCGATCGTTTTTTTGTTTGTTTGTTTTTCCCCTGAAGGGAGGCTGTGTGGCCCCCTTCCTTTTTCCTATTTTTAGGCCCCGGGGACCCCATCCCCCAGGGCCTTACCCCTTTTTTATTAAATTAAAATAAAAAAACGGGAAGGGGGCCGCGTGGCCCCCTTTCCTGGGCCTGTATTGGCCCGGGGACCCCATCCCCCGGGGCATGGCCTCTTTTTTTATTTGGAGGGGGCTGCGTGGCCCCCCTCCTCAGGCCATTTAAGGCCCGGGGACCCCATCCCCGGGCCGGCCTTGCACTTTTTTAATTTTTTTCCATTTTTTTACTTTGGGGAGGGGGCTGCGTGGCCCCCTCCGTGGCCCTATGGCCCCGGGGACCCCATCCCCGGGGCCTGGCCTCTCGTTGGGGACTGTGGGGGGTCCCCAAGCCCCCACAGTCCCGCCGGCTCCCCGTGTCCTACGGGAGCCGGCATTGCTTTACACATGGGGAGCTGCTAAGATGCAGCTCCCCATGTGGAAAAGCAGTCGGCTTTGGATATTGGGAGAGAGAGCAGGTTTCCCTGCTCTCTCTTCCAATATCCAAAGCAAGTTTACAATGACAGGACGGGGCCGCGAGGCTCCCGTCCTGTCATTACAAACAGCAGTGTCCCGGGGGTAGGCACCCCGGGACACTGCAGGAGCCGGCCCTGGGGGTGGCGGTCCCCAGGGCCACCACAGGCTCCAGGAGGGGGCGCGCGGCCCCCTCCCTACATTTTGAAAGCCTCGGACCCCCATTTTAATTTTTCTTAGTGCCCCGGGAGGTGGTGGTCCCGGGGCATGTGGGGGCTGGAGCCCCCACACTGGTTTTTAATTTTAAAAAGAAGCCCCGGGGAGGTGGTGGTCCCCGGGGCTGCGGGAGGGCTCAGAGCCCTCCCGCACCATTACTACATAAAGCCCCGGGGGTGGTGGTCCCCGGGGCTTGAGAGGCCTTAGAGGCCCCCACACATCAAATTAACCCCCCAGCATGCCCCCGGGACTTGGCCCACCCGGGGCCAGTGCTATCGAAGCGCGGAGACCGCGCTTCGATTTTTTCGGCGGGATTCGCGCTCCCTGAGCGCATCCTGCCAATTTTTTTTAAAAAAAATCCCCCAACTTAAAACGCGCCACGGGGCGCGTTTGCACAGTGGTGAAGGGAGGGGGCGGGGCTTCAGGTGACATGTGTGCAAACAGGCCCCGTGGCGCGTTTTAAGATGGGAATTAAATCCCCTTCAATCCTGCGGGTCCCTGGGGCCAACTAGCCCAACAGGTACATCCAGAAGCGCCACAGAGCTGCATTGCAGAGAGGTGCAAAAGGGGCGTGGCCTCTGAACACCTCTCTGCAACGCAGCTCCCTGGCGCATACTGGAGGTACAGGGTGGGCTAGTTGGACCCCAGGGACCCTCATGATTCAAGGGGACTTAATCCCCCAACTTAAAACGCGCCACGGGGCGCGTTTGCACAGATGTCACCTCAGGCCCCGCCCCTTCCCTTCACCATTGTGCAAATATTCCTCTAAAATCAGCTGAACTACGAATTCCTATTTACTCACCTGTTATCAGGAGAGACCTCAGTGCACCATCTTTCAGCACAGTACTGATCCTGAAAAGTAATTTTAACCGTACTTACCAGTAACTTGAATTTCCTTCCATAGGCTAACATTGACTGGTTTCACTTGGAAATTCTTCTAAGTGTGGAGTTTTGGAACTTTATAATATTCCTCTAAAATCAGCCGAAATACGAATTCCGATTTACTCACCTGTTATCAGGAGAGACCTCAGTGCTGCATCTTTCAGCCCAGTACTGATCCTGAAAAGTTATTTTATCCGTACTTACCAGTAACTTGAATTTCCTTCCATAGGATATCATTGACTGGTTTCACTTAGAAATTCTTCTAAGTGTGGAGTTTTGGAACTTTATAATATTCCTCTAAAATCAGCCGAAATACGAATTCCGATTTACTCACCTGTTATCAGGAGAGACCTCAGTGCTGCATCTTTCAGCCCAGTACTGATCCTGAAAAGTAATTTTAACCGTACTTACCAGTAACTTGAATTTCCTTCCATAGGATATCATTGTCTGCTTTTTGCTGAAAAAGTTTGTGTCGATTTTTGAAACATACAAATATTCCTCTAAAATCAGCCGAACTACGAATTCCGATTTACTCACCTGTTATCAGGAGAGACCTCAGTGCCGCATCTTTCAGCCCAGTACTGATCCTGAAAAGTAATTTTAACCGTACTTACCAGTAACTTGAATTTCCTTCCATAGGCTAACATTGACTGGTTTCACTTGGAAATTCTTCTAAGTGTGGAATTTTGGAACTTTATAATATTCCTCTAAAATCAGCCGAAATACGAAATCCGATTTACTCACCTGTTATCAGGAGAGACCTCAGTGCTGCATCTTTCAGCCCAGTACTGATCCTGAAAAGTAATTTTAACCGTACTTACCAGTAACTTGAATTTCCTTCCATAGGCTAACATTGACTGGTTTCACTTGGAAATTCTTCTAAGTGTGGAATTTTGGAACTTTATAATATTCCTCTAAAATCAGCCGAAATACGAAATCCGATTTACTCACCTGTTATCAGGAGAGACCTCAGTGCTGCATCTTTCAGCCCAGTACTGATCCTGAAAAGTAATTTTAACCGTACTTACCAGTAACTTATATTTCCTTCCATAGGAATCCATTGTCTGGTTTTCAGCAGAAAAGTTTCAAAGTGTTGATTTTCACAAACTACAAATATTCCTTAAAAATCACCTGTATGACTTAAACGCATTCTTTCAACTGTTTACAGGAGATGCACCAGTGCTGGATCCAGGATCCACCACTGAGTAAGAAAAAGTAACGATAACACTACTTACCTGCTAAGTGAATTTCCTCCCTTAGGATAACATTGGTGATTCTATGTGAAAAAGTTTCTAAGTGTCAACTTTTAAAATACAATAATATTCCTTAAAAATCACTACTGTAACCAAAACACTTTTACTCAACTGTTTACAGGAGATGTCCCAGGACTGAATCTAGGATCCAGTCCTGTGGTTAGAAAAAGTAATCCATAAAGTAACTAATTGCATTTAGCTAGAAATTCACATTGAGCTCAATGTTGCATTGTGTTTGAAATTGTGTTGCCCATTGCAACAACTGTAACTACTGTACTTAAAAGTCTATTGCCTATTTGCAAAGTATTTAAACTAAAGTAATTCATTCTGAGAAAGTATATTTTGTAATGTAATTTATAATGTAATTACAATGTAATTTAAAAAATAAAATATCTAAAAATAAATAGTTTAAAAAAATGTAGTAAATCAGTATCAAAAAAAATAAATATAACAATTAATACATTTAAAAATTGTCATTTACAAAACCTTTGAAATTCACTGAAAAAACCATAGGTTTCAGACATGTTATAGTTAGGAATTAGCATTTAAAAACCTTTGAAATTCACTGGAAAAAACCATAGGTTTCAGGCTTGTTATAGTTAGGAATTAGCATTTTAAAAACCTTTGAAATTCACTGAAAAAACCATAGGTTTCAGGCCTGTTATAGTTAGGGTTTAGCATTTAAAAACCTTTGAAATTCACTGAAAAAAAACATAGGTTTTAGGGAAAGTTATAGTTAGTTGGACATTGCACTCGTACAAAACCCGTGAAATTCCCCCGTTATAGTTAGTTCAGCTAACTATAACTCGCGCCCTCGCAATGCACTGCTGATGACGTCACATATTACATCACTCATGACATGGTCAGTGACATCACTGATGACATAACTGATGACATCTCAAATGACATCACTGATGACATCATCCATGTGAGAATGTAATGCATCTTCTCACACCCTAATATAACTTTTGATACACCCACTCTAAATTACAGACTGCCATTCTCAAAACCATACACACTCCAATACCAATAAGTACATACCCACTCACTGATTCTTAGGTCTACACACACACATCTACTCACTCACCCGTACAGTCACTCATACTTACAGTCACTCAGTACAGGACTATCATATGCACTCATACACCTATATAAACACTCACACAACGCAACTCATCCATAGAGGTACTCACACACCTAGTCAGTCATGCAAATAATTAATCACACTCCAATTTACTCACCTATACAGTTATACACACCAGCTCACTTACTCATAAAAATACTAGCACATTCTTACGCTTCTATGCAATCACTGATGCAAGCACACACTCATCCATATAGCCACTCTCACAATCACACACTCTCACTTATAGCCATTTATATACTCCAACACACATATATACTGCCTTTCACATATGTAGTTACTCACACATGTACCACTGAGATATACATTCAATCACTAACACACCCATACACACACTCACCCACCCATACAGTCTATCACAGACGCACTCTTGAAACCATGCACCCAGTGAATCACCCACTCACACATCTATGCACAGAGTTACACACACCCCACCCACACAAACACTGAGGCACCCATACAGATACTCAGAGAACCAATCCATAACCCATATAGACACTCATTTAGCTAGTCAGAAACCCATGCAGCTGCTTACACAACAACAGACAGACGGATACAGACATGCACACAGTTTAGTCACTCACCCATGCATCCAGTAAGATACGTTTAATCACTCACTTATAGACTCAGTCACGCACCTACTAAATCATCCATTCAGACGCTTATACACCCACTCATTCTTCAATACGCCTTTCCCTATATATATTAAACATATTTAAACTTTACAGAAACACACAGTCACTGGATGATGTCAGTGATGTCATCAGTGATGTCACTGACCATGTCATGAGTGATGTAATATGTGACGTCATCAGCAGTGCATTGCGGGGCGCGAGTTATAGTTAGCTGAACTAACTATAACGGGGAATTTCACGGGTTTTGTACGAGTGCAATGTCCAACTAACTATAACTTTCCCTAAAACCTATGGTTTTTTCAGTGAATATATATATATATATATATAATATATGGTGGTTGCCAGTAGGTAGTTATAGTTAGGACTAAAGTTTCCATAGGAAAAGAGTTAGGTTTTTATTAAGCTTCTGGCCTGGAAAAGCGCAGGGCTGCTGAATCAGGAAGAATACAGATTTTTAAAGAATGACTATCCAACCATGCCTGTTATCTATTTTATCCCTAAGGTGCACAAAGACATTCTAAAACCTCCAGGAAGACCGATAATTTCGGCAAAACAAAGTCTGCTGGAGAATGCTTCCATATACATCTATTTCTTTCTGCAGGAACATGTTCGGGCTCTACCTTTGTTCATACAAGACACAACTGACTTTTTGAGACATACTCATAATTGTCAGTGGAAAGATGACTATTTGTTAATGACACTAGATGTATCTAATTTATATACCAGCATATATCACAAAGATGGGGTTAGAGCCATGGAACACTTTTTGGGTACTAGAGCCATTGGATTTTACCAACACAACAAAATGCTCATTAGTATGACCAAATTTTGCCTAGAGAACAACTTTTTCATGTTCCAACAGCAAGTTTACCAGCAGATAAGAGGGGTGGCAATGGGGGCAAGCTTTTCTCCAAGCTATGCTTGCCTCCATATGGGATGGTGGGAAGAAATGATTCTCAACACTAACTATGCCAAAACTCTGGAAGATCATGTAGTTAAATGGATAAGGTATATAGATGACCTTTTCGTGATTTGGCGAGGCAGCAGACAAAATGCAATTGAGTTTGTTACTAACATCAACAATAACAATATCAATTTGCACTTCACTCACAATATCAGTGAAACTTTAGTTTGCTTTCTAGATGTGGAAGTCTTCATTGCCAACAACCAATTAGAGACTAAATTACATTGCAAACCTACAGCAGGCAAAACTATCTTGCATGCATCTAGCTTCCACCCTAAGCATACCATACACAGCATCCCATATGGGGAAATGCTTAATGTGCGAAGGATATGCAGTAGAGATAGTGATCTGATTAATGCACAGGCGGAATGCAACACACGGTTCCTAGCCAGAGGTTACTCTGAGAAAACTATCAATACAGCCATTCTAAAAACAAAGGATCAGTGTAGAAATGACTTACTATTTAAACCACCAAATAGTAAGCACAAAATAAAACAAAACACTGACACAATGCCAGAAACCACAAACACAAGGTTAATTCTGACATATAATAAACAGAAGAACATCTTATGCAGGAATATTAAGAGAAACTGGTACTTAGTGCTGAATGATCCAATAGTGGGGGCAAAACTTCCGAAAAGGCCCACAATAACGTTCAGGAAGGCTCCGTCCACGAGCGACTTCCTGGTTAGCAGTAGTCCGGAAGTGAGTGTAGGCTCCAATTGGCTGTCAAAAGGGAAAGGTTTCATCAGATGTTCATCGTGCCGGGCGTGTAAGTTTGGTATAAATAAAACGTCTAAATCCACGCCATTTATAGACAAGCCCACAAAAATCCAGAAACTTCTCACATGTAGAACTGAATTTGCCATCTATGTGCAGGAGTGCTCTTGTGGACTGCGGTACGTGGGCAGCACGAAACTGCAGGTTCACAAGAGAATTCTCCAGCACTTATGTGCCATTAAAAATTTGGATTCTACATACCCGGTGGCCTGCCATTTCAGGGAAGTCCACAGCAACAACTTAGAACAGTTAAAATATTTTGTTGTGGACTCGCTCCCACATATAAGACGAGGAGGCGATAGGGAGGCAGTCCTTAGAAGGTTGGAGACCAGGTACATCCTTGAGTTGGACAGCAAAAGCCCACAACTGAGGACTTGTACACATGGCTATAACAGCATACATTACATGAGTTTAGAATAGGGTTATAAGCGACAATACCGTAACATTATGTTGATACATTTGCACAATTTCTTATCAAATAGACGCACTCCACATCCCCTGTATATAACCTCCTTTTGCTGTTTTTAAAATAACATATTTATGTATTTTTGGGAAACATCAATGCACATTTGCACTTTCTATGAGATTTTTCACTTTAGGGTAACACCAGGAGCTGGTGTTTTGCACTTTATCACTTTTTACACTTTCAAATTATGCACTTTACAATTCTAGCAGAGGGAATATGCCCACTGGGGCGGTATTATTTAGACATTTTAACTCTGACAGTCATCCCATTGAGCAATTAACAATGGAAACAATTATGTATAAAACACAGGAATTGTGATACAATAAGATGGGCAAAATGCATGTACTTACTGCAATTGCGTGGTATCCGGGTTTTTTAATGTGTTTTTATTTGTGTCCAATGTGTTTTTAATGAATTGTATTTATACTAACAGTATACCTATATTTATTTCGCTCATTGGATTTGACATTTGCCAGACTGCAAAATGCAAAATTGCTGCTATTTGTAATGTGATGCAGAAACAGGACGATAGTCTGTTTTCTATTGTTATTCACTTGTCACTTTAAAAAAGAGGAGCGTTCGTAGACGCGTCATGTGATCAAGGCCTGCAAAGGCCGAAACGCGACATGGCGGCAAGCTGAATCTTGAAAAAATAAACTAATTTGCACCAAAGAAGTGGAATTCGTTCCTGTTTGTTCCATGCGGTTAAGGAACTTTAAACAAGGTTGCGAGTGATTGATATATATATATATATATATATATATATATATATATATATATATATATATATATATATATATATATATATATATATATATATATTAGGTAATAAAAATATTGCATGTGTACTCTGCATTGCATAGCCACGAAAAGGCATTTGGTGCATGACCTTCCATCTCTGTATGGTCATGGAACTCTTTGTTAACCTACAATAGCCTATCACATACGATTCAGGATTTATTGTTGAATAATTCGTTTTCAAATTGTCAAAGTTACATTTGCTGTTTTTACAAATTGGATGTGTTTTTTTATAGGAGTTTTTACTATTTGTGCATCTGTATGTCATGAGTTTGTATGTGTGCTGTTGTGCAAAATGTTCCAGAGCCACAGGAGTTGTGATCTTATCATTGGAATGCTGGGGTTGATGCTAAGATGAAAGAGAATGTGTTCCATTGAAAGGATAGGGAATGATGAGAAAAGGGTTAGAGGCCAGGAACTTCACCCTTGTAGACAGTAAACACAAAGGTCATTTCATTCAGGGTAGCAGGATAGCTCTTTTATTTAGAGCACTCCCCATGGCATCTCTCTGGCATATGCAAAAAGAGATCTTTGGTTTCTGAAACCATAAACAGTATTTCAGAGCATCATCCCTTCTTCAGCAGAAGATCTGCTTGTTAAGAGGTGGACCATCAAGTTAACAGTGCCCATATGTACCACCAGATTCCAGAATTTAGAGCGCTGGAGTTTTCCCTTGTCTTTCCTGACTTGACAGAAAACACACAGGAAGGACTTGAAGAAAGAGAAGTGTTGTAGCAGATACTGGGCCCCTTTTTGGTAAAATTGTGTTTCTTATGACTATACATTGCTATCATATAACACAGTTCTTTGACTCTCACTTGACCCTGTGATGGATCTTGTATTGTGCCTCTGAGGGGTTGGATATGGGAGACCTAACATCCGGGTATCCAATGAGGATCAGGAATTGGATAACCGATTCATAAATTAATAATTAGATTGATGTATCTGACTTTCAATACCATACTATGTAGATAAAGAATGATCACTGTTTGTCTGAACCTTCTAAAGAAATTTAGCCGGACTAAAATCATGCAAACCAATAGTTCTGTTAAACCACAACAAAACAATAACATTAGTGCCTTATGATTAGAGATTTTTCTATACTGGTCTTTCCCTGTCATGAATAAATCAATTGGAATGCACAATCAACTTAGGAGACAAGTCATGATCAACATAGACTCTTGTGTAGTTAAAAGTAAAATGTATCAAAGATATTCAAAGGGCAGTACATCATTATTAAACATTTCGGATCTAAAGAGTGCAGGACAGTTTAATTAATTTGGGCTTGTCATAAATAAATAAAAAAGAGCTTTTGGAAAGTTCAGCAAGCACATGAGCCACAACAGCTTATGGGCAGTGTCCCATCGAGGTGGAGTCCAAGATTGGTGCACACAGCGTATGTGTCAGCCCGAAAAGAGCAAATAGAGACTGCAAAAGATCCCAACGGAAAAATGCTGGAAAATCAAAGTGCAGTCTTTAGGGTCTGTCAAAAGGCAGTCACACAATCCTCATTCATCAAACCAATGTATATTATAATTCCCAAGCTCCGGGGTGACACCTCCTTGGACACCTCATTGTGTCAGACCACTCAGTCCATTTACCAGTTTGTATAAGATGATTGTCATACGGCGTAAAGGAAGAAATATATTTTGGGAAGAGGTGGTACAAATCATGAAATTTGTCAGATCATCAGGTATACACAAACCTCCAAACAATGATCCTTTAGCAATGGTCACATGAGTGAGTTCAGGAGGACAGTTTCCCATAGTAGATGTTCCCAAAGTATCGACTTTGTTGCAATCCGTCCTTGTAAGCGGGTGAGAACTCTTCTAGTAAGACACAGTTTCACTTCATATTGTAAGTTTAGGAAGACAAAGTAGAGTAGGAAAAATGCAGGCCTATAATAAAGTTAGGTTAAATATGCAGAATATAAAGTAATTTCAAAGGGGGAATCAATATTCTAAAAATCCTTTCAACTTATAAGCACTCAGAATATGTTATTTGTTGAATTGTAAAGATCAGGTACTATGGCATATTACTACATTCTCAAAGCACTAGCGTGCAAAATTATTTCAAACCATAAAATATTAATATTGTTTCAAATGGTGTACATTGGTACACATATGAAGATCATAATCTGAAGGTTTCAAGACAATTGCACTAAATATGGCTATGCAACACCAATTTTTTTCTTTTCTCATTCGGTGCACAATTTTCCAAATGCAAATGATGAAACTCAAAATGAAACACTTCAGTATCACACGCAAAACTATCTAGATATGGTTAGATTTCATTAATTCTTTACACACTACTATTTCAATGAGGATAAGTAGGAATCTCATAACACGTGAGTACATCACATTAACATTCTAATACATGTTGAAATAATATGCTAAGGCTGGTTAATAAAATATGAACCTATATTATTCAAATGAATATCATTTAATCTATTCTACAATTTATCTACATGCTTTTATGATGCAGTAACTACATTTTATCAAATTGTTTTTCATGTCTCTTTAACATGTGATTAGTGCACATTTATTCATGTGTTCCTTGAAAGTTCTCAAAATAAGTTTATGTGTCACTTAAAAATTCATACAGCTTTATCAGAAGAATGGCTGCAAGTCTTTAGATAGGACAGTTATCAGAACATAATCACGTCAGTTCGAAAAGGGAGAGAATTAAACGTATCTCCTGTGAGAGAATTTCACCATTAACGTAAGCAGCAGGACAATTTCATTTGCTCTTTTTTAGGGCTTGAAACTAAACTGTTTTATAGCAAACTTAACCCAGGTGGTTCTCAGAACTATTGCATTTTAGGAAAATGCTATATATGTCGTGAAAGGGCATAAGCACTATTTGCTTTACTTTAAACAATCTAAAAATGATCAAGCAAGTGTCTACAGAGATGTGTATATCGTCATTAATTAGCAGTAGAATTCTTTACACCCATTAGAAAATAAGAACAGATAATCAGGGGTGGACAGAGCTCACGGAGCTTCACTCTGAGGAATTCCGTGGAGTCAGGGAGAAACTCCGCCAAATTCCTCAGAGTTCCATGAGCAGGCGGAGTATATTGCTCTGCTACCTCTACATATACTCTCTGTAGCGCCATAGTGCGGGATACGCCCGGGTGAGCAGATATTGGCAGGCAGAAGCTGCGCTGCAGCAAGGAGTGGGCTCCACTCGCTGCAACTGGTGGTGACACTGCACTGAGTCCTGGGGCACCTGACACTGTTCTTATCAGCCCGGCCCAGGTGGTCCGAGGGCCCTGTGTGTGCAGAGGCCACACCTGCCGAGAAGGGTAATCTCAATCTGATCACCCAGCCACAGACTGACTGTGTGTTTCCAACTTCCCACCCAGACGCAACAGTCATTGTCTGCCCAGCCCCTCTCCACCGCTGCGCTGACCCGAGGTCTCTGTCCTTCTGGGCCTCGGAATTTAAGCCTCATTAATAGAGCAAAGTGCAGTCTTGCAGTGCATCAGGGCACTTTATTAATGATAAATAGTAGTAAGTTCACGTGACCCGGGGGAGAGAGCTCTCTCTCTCTCTCTCTCTCACTCCAGGAGGGTGCGCTGCCTGACTGGCATCTGCATTCTAAAATATGCATGCGCATGTGTGACAGCGCGGCGGCAGTGCACCTCCACCACAAACACACAGCAGTACCACTGCACATCTCTGGTGACTTCAGCCCTGCGCAAAATCCACACACAAACACAGGCGCTTACAAAATAACATTTAAAATAGTCTAAAACTAAAAGTCAGAGAGCAAGCTGGATTTGCATTAATAAAATACGAAACCCACCTCCTTTCCCACAGGTACCCTGCATCATTATTAAACTGTGGATAAATGCCACAATGTGTAAACACGATTTACAGTAAGCCCTAATTTACAGAAGGCATTATTTTAAATGATTAGACACGTATGCCCTGCGCTGCTGCGTGTGCATGTGCACCAGTAAACACGCACTCCGCTTTCCCATTCCACGACCCTGCCAAACGATGTTTATCTTTTAAATTAGAAATAGGTTTCTTCTGCACAAATAGATACTAGGACACATGATTGTGTTTAGGACATTTCGGCCTTCAGTACTTGGAATATTTAAAAAAAAATAACAGTTATTAAATAAAATGAAATTAAAAAGTCAGAACATAAATTTCTTTAGTTGACCACCCCAGCAGGCGGAGGAAGCCCATTTTGTCCATCCAGGTTATTACCTCCTTGTGGCTCAGCCCCGGATGCCTTGGGATTTCTCTGAATGGCCTGTGCATTCTTCTGAAGTCAGCCGGACTGACCCCCACAGGCAAAGGCAGCACGCAGGGATCCCCAGAAGTGCCCGTACCAAGAGACGCCTCCCAACTGGTTCTTGCTGAGAACCAGTTCTGAGTCTCAGCAAGACAGAGCCGTGCTAAGCGTGCATTGGTTTTTATCACCAGAAATGGTGTCTTTTCTTTTAGGCGAGCTTCGGTGACATCATGCTCGGCTGGGGCTGTTGGCTCAATGTCAACGGACGCATGCAATCTTCCAAACTTGGCAACAGGGGGAGAAGGCTGGGGAGAGGGAGAGGGCGAGGGGAAGGCGCATGCGCAATGTCCTCTCCAGCTACTTGGCCTTTTGGGCAATGTAGTGTAAACTGTAAAGGTCGGCCATGTAGGGTGAGAGACGCACAAGCTGGTTATCTCCACTCTGCCGGCGGTTCGCAGAGTTTTTTTGTCAATCTTTGCATTTTTAAGCAGAGCGCTGAGTCCAAAAACTCTGCAAATTCCGCCGGCGGAACGGAGTTTACCACACACCCTTACAGATAATCCCCACAATGGCATCATGTTTATTGGTGGCTGATACATAGTGGCACCTGGTTTCAAAGAGTTCAGGTAAACTTAGCCTCAAACATCATAGAGAGTGAGACCTCTTCTGTTTTCACCTACTTTAAATTTCGATCAAGAAAAATACTACGTATATGATATCCCCGCAGAGCAGGTTGATCGGGGACATGCAAAAGGTGGGTTAGCGATTTTACTTAATGAAGATTACAAGTGGGCCCAAGAAATAATCCCATCTAACTCAAAGAATTTCCAATATATCAAGATTAAGTTTGGGATAGACCGACCGGAAACTAAAAGATCTACTAATCTGTAATGTTTATATCCCCCCTGGTGCAAAAATGGATGTACTGGCGATAGAAATCCTTGAGGATATCGAAAAGACAGTAGAAGGACAAGGTTATCCTTCACTATTCATCGCGGGCGACTTCAAAGGGAAAATATCAAATGAGCTACTTCAAAAATGGGCAAACTGGTACAAAGATGAGGCCCTGGCAATCTCCATTCCACTATTTCCCAAAGAAAATAAAGCTAATAAAAGAGGAAAATTCTATTATCTTCACTCCCATTGTTAAGTGGAATAATACTAAAAGGTAATGTAGAAGGGGACATTCCCGCTTCAAACACAAGACAAGGGAATTCTAGCTCCTCACTTCTGGACTACATGATATGTAGCTTGGATCTGTTTGGAACAGTCTCACACCTAAAAATTAGTTTTGTACACGGCAGTGACCATGCAATCCTGCAAGCAAATACAGAGTGGAGGACACAATTGTCTTTTCCATGCCATACTATGTACATTCATAGTACAGTTTTGGTAAATCAGGCTCAAAGAAGGATTCAATGGAATTCAGGAACATTCAATAAAATTATTGCTATAATCGATACAACGCAACTATTACAGATAATTCACTCTAAAAATCCAATAATAAACTTCGAAATGGTTCTTAAAAAATTATTACAAAAACTACTAGAAAAGTTAAAACAACGGGGTCCAAGAAAGAATCAATATGGAAAACCAAAATTAGTTACAAATACAAAACAATTAAATAAATTAATAAGATCGCAATTTCTTGAATACTCTGTATCAAAACAGCTAGAAATTAACAAGTTGAAAAATCAACGCAGGAGAGAAAAGGCAAAAAACAAGGGAATAACCCAGGATAAAAACTGGCTAGACATTCAGATAGCAGCAAAACAAAATAATCAATGCGCCTATTGGAATTTAATAGCTAAGGAGACAGGCACGAAAAAAAGAGTACAAGCCATCCCGGTGCCTCCGGCAGAATGGGAATTATACCTTGCCAATATATATAAATTAAATACTAATCCAGAATTTTCTAAAAATTTGGCTAGAAATCCTGAAGAAAAATCTGTAAATATCGGTGCACCAAGTCCCTTTTCAATTGAGCTATATATAAAAAAGGCGAGAACGACGGGAGAAACGGGTCCTGACCAAATTCCGATCAAGGTCCTCCAATGTAATCCTAAAGCATGGAGCAAGATGCTATCTCCCCTTTTTAATTACATCTTTGCCACCGGGGAAATCCCGAATTCTTGGAAGGGGAGCATTGTAATACCGATACACAAAAAGGGGTCAAAGTTGCATCCTGGGAACTATAGGCAGATAGCCCTTCTAGATGCAACAGGAAAGATTTTTACAGCAGCAGTATTAGACCATCTTAAGGACTGGGCATTTTCATCAGGACTAATCCCCCTATATCAAGCCGGATTCAGACCAAAGCACTCAGTAACGGACAATATTGCGTTGTTGCAAACCATCTTAGACAAATATGTGGCTATAAAATCCCAGGTTGTGTATGCTGCTTTCATTGACTTTACCACCGCATTTGATAGAGTGGACAGGGGAACACTTTGGAGAAAACTCAGCAAAATGGGTATTCCGGAAAAATTACTCCATATAATAACATCATTATATTCTGGAACCTGGTGTCAGGTCCAAATGGGGATGGAAAAGGGTCTCACAAGCCCTATCCCGACTCCAAACGGCCTTAGGCAAGGATGCCTTCTTGCTCCTCTATTGTTTTCCCTTTACCTCAGCGATTTGCCTGAATGTTTTAAACAGATCTGCAACTTTCCACCTAAAATTGCCCTCCACAAAATTCACATCATGATGTATGCAGACGATATAATCATTTCAGACCTAACACCATTTGGCCTGCAAAGAAGCCTGCAAGCACTCCACAAGTATACGGAGGAAAACTATTTAATACCGAACATCGCGAAAACAAAAATAGTTCCGTTTTCAGGAAGGAAACAGAGTGCCAAATTTAACTGGACTCTAGGGGGAAAAACATTGGAAGTGACAAATGAGTATACCTATTTAGGTCGAATCTTTACAAAGACTCTACAAAATGTACTCCATACTCAGAACCTGTCTCGTAAGTCCGATGTTCATGTGGGGGCACTTTCACGCTTATATGCTTCAACTGGACAAAGACATTTTTCTTCACTGCTTCAGGTATATAGTGCAAAGATTCCACCAGTGCTGTCATATGCCCTTGAATACATCCCAATAAGCCAATGGAATTATCTAGACCTACAAGAAGGGAAGATTTTACGGAAACTAATAAAGCTGTCTCAAGCAATACCGGCACAAGCTCTCCGCCTCGAATTCTCATTAACCAGCGCCTTTGCCAGAGGAATTACCAATATCATCAGATGGGCATATAACCTCCTCCATGCCGAAGAATGGACCCTTCGATTTTTACTTAAAACAGAGTCATTTGAAAAAAGAATCTTCGAAATATGTATTTTCAAGGAATGTTTTAACTGCTTTTAAGTTATCTAATGTTAATATTAATCTGTTACAGTCATGGACTCCTGCTCAGCTGAAGCTCTTTTTAAAACATTTTACTCCAAGACTCAGCTTTGATCTCGACTCGCAACACTGCGCTAAATTGTCGTTATATAAAAAATTTGCAGAAACTATGGTTTTTAAGAAAACACAACAGTATATTAACTTTAATTTAATGCATGGGAGGAGGAGATCGATTGTACTGCTTCGATTTGGGATACTTCCTTTAACATCTTTTACATATAAGTGGTTACCAAAAGAAAAATCAAGTGTTCTTTGTAATTTGTGTAATGGTGGGGAGCAGGACTTGGAACATCTGTTGTTCATTTGCCCAAATGCGAAAGTGGTAAAGGCAAGAAAAAGATTTTTAAAACCAATTTATATTAAATGTAGAATTAACTCTGTACAGGAATTGATCACACTATGTAAGGCTCCGCCAAATGAGTTTGTTTGCTACAATTTTTATAAATTTTTAAAACCTATTTTAACTCTGTATTAGAACGAAAACTTTTCCTTTTTAACTAAACTGTTTAAAATTTTATATCATGTATTGATTATTTGTGGTTCTCAGCTGAGAACTAAATCAAATAAACTAACTTGAAACTTGTTTTCACCTCACAGCACCATTAGGTGAATTGAAAAGCTTTTGATGCCCTTTGCTCAGTGTAAAATCGTAGGTGTGGCACCATTTTGAGAAATCATAAACATAGTGAACACAAGAAAAGAAAAGGGTGAGCAGTGAACGTTGTTATGATCATGTCAGCCTCATCTAGGCCAAACCTGGCAGCAATTAATCTGACTTGCTTACATGCCTAAATGGTTACATGTCTTTAAGTCATGTAGGCCAGGGAGGGGATTAGAAAGAAGGAGAGGATGGCAAAACAGCATGGTCCAGATTTACAAACATTTTCATGCAATGCAGCACATACAACTAAAGTTGCTGCACTGCATTGCGTGAAAGAGAGAGATCATAACAGTGCCATATCTACGAAGATGTGGCGCTGTCTTCCTCTCTCTCCCGGTTATGACGCACTTTATGCTGCCATGCGCCATTGCACACACCCTTGCTCCAGTCACGGCCGGCGTGGCTCGAGGGTGGGGGGTCATGCGTGGAGGTGAAGGTCACGCGGGGGGTAATTTAATTTTTTTTTCAATAATTAAACTTACCTTTCCGCCGGCAGGGTCCTGCGTCTTCTCTGCTCGTGCTCTCCTGGGAGCAGGAACAGGAAGCAGAAGCAGGCAGACAGGCTCCCTCCCCTAAGCCAATCACAATGCTGCAAGCAGCGTTGTGATTGGTCGGGACGCCGCCCAGCCAGCGGCTTATGGGGAGGCCATCTTCTCCATGCAGGCTGCAATGCAGCCTACATGGAGAAGGGCAGATTGTGCATGGCTGGTTTAGGCGGCCCCAGGGAGCCAACCAAATAGTGTTTGTGCACTCAGGAGTGCCAGGCACACCACTCCTCCCCTGCCTGCTCGCAGAGCAGCCTCGCCCACCCGTCCGCCCTCAACCAAACATAAAATAGTAATAACTGAAACTTATAACTATTTTCTGTTTCTGCTTCTCGCACTGCGAGAAAGCAGTGGGGAGACGCTCCTCCACCCTAGTGGAGGAGGCGCCCCTGCCTTGCTCCATTGTGCAAGCATATTTGTTTTCTGTAAGGAATAGTTTTTCTACTGGAAGGGGACCCTTTGTTAAACAAGTTATGTATACACCAGTGCCAATGTGTTTTTCAATGATGGTCTGTCATTTACTGTGTGTTCTTCACATCTGTCGTTATCATTGGCTACACTCTTTTGTGCAGAATAACTGTATAACAGTGGTATTTGAATCTGATATATCTCCTCTCGTGGTATATGGGGAAGTAATGCCATCCATTGATAGGCTTATACATATACCTATATTATAATTGTGTTAGCTATAGCATTTCTACATGTCTAACGCCTGAATTTCTGCACCTAAAGCCTCGTTTAAATAGCTAAAACAAATTTGAAGACAAGAAAAATGCATTTGAATAATTTCCATTTCCTGGGGTGCAACTGGAAAACAACACTATATAAGATTACTGCAATGAGTCAAGTAGTGACAAACCCTAAAGACAATAAGATTTCTTACACTTTCTTCAATTGTTTTGAAGAGAATGAATAAGTGATTGAATAAAATAGATGCAGACAGCCCTCTGAAATGATAACGCAATCCTTTCTCCATATAAAACTGGATGCATAAACGATGAAGAATAGGTACATTTTGCATTGTTTTCCAAAAGTGAAGAGCTTTGCGCGAACTGATGTTCAAAGGAAGTATGATCTACAAAGAACAAAAAATATCTGATCCTTAAAGCTAAAGTATATCTAATGAACCTGAAGCAGTTCATGTTCTGCAGCGTGGTAGGCCTAGTAGATTGTTGTATTTCTTTTATGAGATACTTTAGGGCTGATCTCTTAATGCATTTGTGTGTGGGGAGGCTAAGGAAAGGGATGGGGGGCTTCTATCCTACTCAAAATCTAATGGAGGTTTATATACTAATTGAAAGAAGAACATTTTATTTTAGCAGGCCGATATAGATATGGAGTGCCGTCAAAATGGGGGAGGGTGTCATAGCAGTTCCAGCTACTCCTCGTTTTTTCTGTGATGACAAAAGACCATATGTGGTTGAGTAGGCAACATTACCGTAGAGCACAGATTATAATTTCTTATTCAAAGCTGTTTTGAAGGTGTCTGACCTTGGGCCTAGGGGTATTGTACCTGGCAAAGCCAAGAATTTGAAGTCAGATGGAGGATAGTCCATGTTACACTGAGAAACAGTAGCTTTCTTGCTGAGCAATCGTGGACATGCAGTTGTCTAAACTGCGTTTTATTGTTGACGGTGTGTATGTAGACTTCAGCATTATCTGCACTGAAGTAGCAGGGTAGCTCCTAATTCTGAATTATCATCAACAAAAGATGGAGGTAGGTGCTGAGCAGTATTGTTGAGAGGGGCTATAGATGTGCAGCTATACCTGATGTGACTCACATAGGACAATTTTTACACGATGAAATTGTCTAAAATAATGAAAGATGCAATGTCTTTGACATTGAAACCCAAACACAGAGGATCCCAACAAAGAACAAGGGGACATATTTATCAATGTGTTGCATCACCCTTGCTCCATGCAAGGGGGCGCAAGGGAGACACAACCCTAAAGTAAGATTTATCAAGCAACGCAAAGGCCACCTTGCATGGCAGTGCATGGCTTGATAACTCTGGAGTAACACAAAGCAGCACAAATCACTGTGTTGCATTATTCTGCCACAGGGAGGCGTTTCATGGGTGGATTTTGGGTGTTCACCCGCATCCACCTATGGATTTTTGGCACAATCCAAGGTATATCAACAGTGGTATACTTGGGAATGCCTCAAAATGCTATGCCTCCCTCATTGTTTCCTCTTTCTGCAGCACACTTTGAAAGAGGAAAATGTCTCTGAAGATTGTTTTTGTGCAGGAAGATGCCCCTTCCTGCAGAAAAACAACAACGCAGCCATCCTTGCACCACAGTGCAAGGGTGCCTGCATTGGTGCTAGGCAGCCAAGAGGGCGCCAGTGCAGGGAAAGGGCAGGAATTTTCCCTATAATGTTAAATACGGCACAATCCTGCCCTTTCACATAGTGTGGGGAAGCAAGGTGGTGCACTGCACTATGTGAAAGTTTGAAAAATCTCCCCCAAGGTGTTTTGACATCCTCACCCTCATTAATCCTAATTCCAACATTTTCCTTTGCACTTTTCATTCATCCTACTTACTTCTACACCCAAGGTTACACCTAGGACTGTCAATGTTCCCTATCCCTTTAACTACTTTTTCTTGTCACTTTTGTCATAGCACTTAACGCAGCACTTTTCCCCAAGTCTTACTCCAAACGTCAATGGCGATCCTTGCTCAATTTCTACTTTTAGTCAGGCTCACGCTGTATGAAATACCTGAAATAAATATATGGGGGTGCCATCTTACCGAGAGTCAATACATGCACCTTAATAAAAAAGCAGATAAAGAAAGCGTTCAATGTAGGCGAACCAAAATTACGATAAAAGAGAAAAAGCGAAAACTCAGTTAATGCACAGTTATACTTCTAGAATGTATCATGATTATTTCTTAGCCAAAGGTCATCGGTTGCCTAGGCTATAATAGATATTTATAATGAAAAATTGCATAAAGTTAAAACGTGCTAAACGCTAGATTACACGATAAGGAACGTATAATACTAATATCATTACACCGATGGGATTAAGAACCAACATTCCCATTACAAGCAGGGCTTTCCACAAAGGACTGTATAATTCAAGTCTTGGGTATATGACAGTTTTCGCTTCATCATAAGCAAGCCGACCATTTTCAAAACTGTACTGTTAACCTTTGCACGTATTTTAAATTGTATTTATTCGGAATCAGCTATGTTTTTTGTGAATTTTATTATTTTCTTTTTTGTATTAATACATGGCAAGAAAAATGGCTCAAATTGTTTTTCTACAATTATGAAAACCGCTATAAAGTATTTTACTATTTAGAACAATCAAACAAAATGCTACTTTTCCCTGATGGTTTTTCATCAAACAATATCCTCATGAATATACAAAGTACCCCTTACATGCACTTTATTAAACAAGTCAAAGATAAGAGCTTCTTTCAGGAAAGCTTCCCACAGGTGTAATTTACACATTTTAGAGTTCTATTCTCACATAACAGCAATTACTTTTTTTTCGATGTTAACAACTTGTTCTGACAAAGAAATGGTAATAGGTAATATTCTCCAAAACTCTATTTGTAACTCTTATTTTCCTGCAGACCTAAACTACTGCTTGGATTCTGCAAGGCGTGAGCAAAATGACTACCCTTCAAAATCTGGAGAGACTAAACAATTTCATATATGCATACTTCCCCTTCACACAGGTAAACAGCAATCTTGGACTGGGAATGACCCCCTCTGGGATGATGACCGCCTTCACCCCTTTTACATTTATAGTTCATTGATTTTTGACTCATTTCTAAATCTGGGCCCAGATTTAGGACGGCCGTGTGCTGGTGTAGAGTAACACAAGTCTCGCAAGTGTACTTGCTGTCCAAGTGTGTCCATTTATCAACACAAAAGAACCCTTGCACTATTTGCGTTGCTATGTGTCAAGTGGGTGTTACTGGGCTGTTACTGCGGTGAATCAGAGCAGACACCAAAAGGTAATAAAGCAAAACTGACTCTACTATGAAAGCGAGACAGGGCTTCCCTCCAAAAACTGATGTTTCCTGGAAGGAGGTGTTAACAAGGCAAAAGAAGCTTATCTATTCAAAATACTTATGCATTGTATGCGTGCTGCAGTGCACAGCACATGTCCAATGTGTGGGATCCCTCTGAGTTTATCTAAATATAGCAATTTGTAATTGAAGGGTATGCTCTCAGGACAAATATTATGCTAGAGAGTGCATACTCAGCTCAGCATTATGGCGCAAGCCTGTGCATTTAAAAAAACAAGCCTCTTCTAAAGGGCACAAACATGTCTTCACCATTAAAGCGGTTTAAAAATTGGGCTTGCTTTCCCTGCCTGGTCAAAGGGTTTATTCTCTTTAACCACTTGTCAAAATCTACAGAGGTCTAGACTGTGGATAGCTAAAACAATTGCATCTGTTTCATCCTGGCAAATTGCTTCTTTCTATAAATTATTAGATTTTAACATTTTTGGCTTAAGCACAAATAAAGTGTTGGTTAGTGTCATTAAATAAAGTGTTGGTTAGTGTAATTTCTAGTACAAAATCTATGGAGTGTCAGAGTCCTATTCCTTTTAAAGTCCTAATAAGCTCATTACTTGAAGTGATGTTCTTCATGTCTAAGTTGTTTGAAACATTTCACCCTTCTCAGCGCCTCAGCAGTAAGCCATTCAGTTAGTCTGCATATGAGGCCATGATGTAGTGGTTGGAGGAAGAGGATATCAATTTATCAAGTCAACTCAAATCAAAGTTCTATTAACCTCCACTATTTTGACATATTTTCTGAGGTGATGTAAAAACTACTGGTGGATACATATTTGGGTTGAGTGACTGCCCACCTTAAGGAATAATCACAACTTTTGTCAGGGTGAGCTCTTAAATCACTAGCTTAACCTGAGATCAGCCACCTAGTAGCTATGGCACAGAAAAAACAGGCTTAATTTAGGGTAATATGTTAAGTATTTGTGCAGTATGCATATCATTCAGCTGGTAAATTACTCATTCTTAAGGTGCAGTAGTATACATTTCTCAGAAACATGTTTCTAATTTCAGGCTATTGTAGGTTCTCCACAATCTGAGAATACAGTGGTATGCCACTGCCAATACTGTGGCGCGCCACTCGGCTCATTGATGGGTAACCTCTGGGTATGTTCAGTGCCATGCAGGAAAATTGCCTGCTCTGTTAGTTGGTGTGACAATTCTGAAGATTTTCACATTATCTCCATATGCTTTGCCAAAAAAGTTCAAACTTTTGGCATTCCCAGGGTAAGTGTACATTGTAAGCATCCGGGTGGTCACATCTCCATCAGATTGCTCCGAGTAGCAGAACTGCAGCTCTTAATTTCTTTGGGGCCAAGTGTCACCTCTATAGCACTTTGAAAAAGACCTAGTTTCAGCCATGTCTGTCTGAGGGATTTATCATGGTGTGATGTAAGTTCTTCCTAGTCATCTTTGGTGTATTGTATCTCCGGGTGCCATGACCACCAACCCCTTAGTTGCTCAGTAGTTTGTACTGAAAAGATGTAGTGTTAGAAATTGGGTTTCTGGTTTGCTGAGGTGTGATCCCTGGATAAGCAGCAACCACAATCCAAGTCAGGGTAAGGCACAAGTAACCGCAAATTAACATGTGCTCACCCCCTGGTAGCTTGGCACAGAGCAGTCAGGTTTAATTTGGAGGCAATGTGTAAAGTAATTGTATAACACTCGAAACAGTATAACAGTGAAAACACCACACAAAAGATCCCACACCAGGTTTAGAACAATATACATTAATTTAATAAATAACACAAGACCAAAATGACAAAAATCCAATCAGTACAATCAGAGTCATGAATTTTTAAAGAATAAACTGTAAATAGTGCCTGAAAGCATAAAGCACCAACCGTCGCTATCTGGTCATGCTGGACCGGGTCATAGTCAAAAGTTCAAGTCGAACCCAATGGAGCGCGGGTCGGATACAGTCCTAGATTAGTCCCGCTGAAGGTTTACCTTTTCAAGTTTTGTGCCAAGAGTCCCGCTTGCGTTGGAGAGGATCGCAGGGAGGAAGGAGAGCGTTGCGGGCGGTGGTCGAAGTGGCACCATGAGCAGGCTGGGCATCACAGATGGGCAGCTGGTGCTTCACGTTGGCAGTCCTCTGTGTGTGATCAATGCTTGCTGTACAAAGAGACAGACTGGCAGCGGCTCACTCTGAATTTCAGTGCGAGTGATGTGGTCTCGGTACAAGCGGGCCTGTTCACAGTCACGAAGAGCCCAAAAGCTTGATTTTAGGAGCCCGTGAGCCACACCGAGGTTCCAGGACCTGAGAGGCACCACTTGGGGATCAGGAACTGGCTGCAACTGGGTCCAGGAGCTGGTTGAGGAGCCTTTTATATCCCTGAGGCTCAGATCAGGAGGCCAGCAGATTAGCCCTTTGAGTCACTCTGGGGTCCTGGATTCAAGATGAAGTTGGAGGTCCAGTTCTTCTTACCCGGGCAAGCGGGCAACAGGCATCAGGTCAGCACAGCAGGGCAGCATTTCCTTTAGAGCAGTAGTCCAGCAGAGTGGAAGCCCTTGTGGCAGCACAGCAGTCCTTCTTCCAGGCAGAGTATCCACAGGTTCAGAAGTGTACTGTAGAGTTGGTGTCTCAGGTCCTTTGTTTATACTCTATTAGCCTTTGAAGTGGGGAGAAGCTTCTAGAGGCATACCTTTGAAGTGCACAGATGTCCTGCCTTCCTGGCCCTGGCTCCAGACTAACTACAGGGGTTATGCAGCCCTTTGTGTGGAGACAGGACACAGACTATTCAAGTGTAAATTGGGGCTGTACCCAGCTCCTCCCTCCCATCCTGCCAGTGATGGCCCATCCAGTCACAGCTAAGCTCCCATTGTGTGTGGCTGTCTAGGAGAAATACTCAAAGCTCAACTGTCAGCTACACCCAGTCATGTGACCATAGACAGGCTGCAGGCACCAAATGGCTAAGGCAAAAAAATGGCAACTTTATAAAAGTGGTGTTTCAAAATTGCAATTTAAATCCGAAGTCTCCATAAATTAGAATTTTAAATTGTGATTCCAGAGACACTAAACATGAACTGAGTATCTCCTCCCATTTGGAATTTAGAACTTATACAATGTAATAAGGCAATTCCAATGTTATCCTATGGGAGAGATAGGCCTTGCAGTAGTGAAAAATGAATTTAAGAGTTTTTCACTACCAGGACATGTAACATTTTAAAGTAAATGTCCCAATTATTAACTACAATGCACCCTGCCCTCAGGGCTGCCCGGGGCCTACCCTAGGCGTGACTTATATGTATTAAAAAGGAAGGTTTGGGCCTGGCAAAAGGTTTATTTTTTCAGGTCGAAATGACAGTTTAAAACTGCCAACACAGGCTCTGCAATGGCAAGCCTGAGACATATTTAAAGGGATACTTTAGTGGATTTCACAATCAATGCTGCAGATCCACCAGTAACATTTAATTTACAGGCCCTGGGCATGTGTAGTGTCACTTTAATTGGGACCTATAATTCAATTAAATATGGCAATTGGGTATAAGCCAATATTGTTGTAGGGATTCTGCACATACACAGAGCTATGCACAGGATAATAGGACCTCAGAGTATAGTGGTGAGCCAACCATGCCCCTTAGTACCCACAATCCCAATCCGACTAGCTTTAGCGTCTCATTCGCAGCACAGCTACCAATGATTTGACAACCCAGAACACGGTCTCTCTCAGGACTCGCGGGAGCAAGAACACTCTTTCATAACTCACTCATACTTGTCCACAACGTGCGTAATAAGAGACACTGTATAGTTTAAAATGTTTATTTCAACTATCGTGCTCTAAGATACAGTACACGTGCCAGTACTATCAGCATAATGCATAATGATAAAATAATAAGCATGGTTACAATTCCATAGCATACAAACGGGGACAGCATTTTATAAAGACAGTGGATATAGGACTAAATGGCCTTACCACCCTCCCCGTGCTAATAACTAGTTTATTATAAAAATAGAAGACCTCTGGGCTTTGTCTGGCGGACCCCCATACCTCAATATCTAGATGCAAGGTTTACATCATCAGACAAACACAGCTCTTCTCCCTGGAAAGGTTTTTCTCCAAGTCCCCCAAACAGAGAGAGATCACAATATTAAAAGCACCCGAATTTCCCCAGTGCAGCTGTATTCTGTGTTATGTCTAAGTGCGAGGGGCTGACCAGATCAGCAAGAACAAGGGACGTTGTTTTTCGACCTTGTACATGTTGTGCAGATGCAACCCACAGGGAACAGGAGAAAAGGTGAAAGGCAAAAAGGCAGACAGTTCTAATATAGCCGGGCACAAGCAGAGTCTGGAAAACAAAGTCACAAAGTAACGTGTGCAAAAAGGCATCATGACAGCCAGGCCTAAGCTAACTTAGCAATATAGGCAATGAGGCCACAAACCACACTACAATATAACATGTTTATGGGGAAAGCGCAATCACTTTAGCACTGGTTAGCAGTGGTAATGTGCACAGAGTCCTAAGACCAACAAAAACAAATTCAGCAAAAATGGAGGAGTGAAAGCAAAAAGTTTGGGGATGACCCTGCAGAAAGGGCCAAGTTCAACATGTGGTTTATCAGGATTTGATAGAGCCTGAAACTACCCCATTGTATTTCCCCATACATGCAGATATTTATGAATAGTTCAATCTTGTAGGCCTATGGGTTTGAGCCCAAATAGCTTAAGTAGACAATGAGTGAAGCACTAATATTTCCAAAATAGAGCCAAATCTATGTTGTCTTTCCATGCACGTTTACCCCCTTTCAACATGAACCTATTGCTCCATAATTGTGCTCTTTTGTGTAACAGGCTATTTTCTTTCAAAATGGAGTGCATTGTGCACCAAGCAAATGCCACTGCACAGAGTATGAGGTTGGACAATAATTGATGTCCGCCATATCCTTTATAGAGAGATTTAATGTCTCCTGCTCTACCTGGAATATGCCTTTTGATCTGTCTGCCCACATTGGTGTCTCAAGAGTATTGAATATTGTTGGGGAATGGGTCCAAGAAGAGAAAAAGATTCTGGGGTATATTACAGAATTGGGCAGGGGTTAACCGAAATTAATGAGCTAGTGAAAAGGTAACAAGAGGAACCCCCTGTCCAATGATTACACCTGCATAATTCTCTGTTTTATTGCTGCAAGGACCCCCCACTACATTTTATGCAGCAGTCACCGTAAGATCGGACGTTCTCTGAGAGAGATGTACCGGAAGGAGGATGGTGCCTTATCCCAATGCTTTTTCCCCCCTGGTGGGGGGCTTATGGTCTTTCTCTCACAGTGAAAAAGCAAGGGTATAAGTCATTAAAACCTGAGGTGAATGAGGACAAAAAAAAAAAGAGTATTGAATATTGTTATGTATTGTATATTTGCTATTTGGAATGCAAACCTGTATACCTCAACATGTGGGCGACGTAAGCCTCCATGTTTTGTTGCTGCATGTTGTTTCGTCATTTTCAAATGTGGTTACCATCGTTCCCATATAAACTGCTTTAAAAATGTTATAATATTCTTAAATCAGTGTGGGTTAGATATTGAGAGGCAACATCATAAAGTTATAGCTCAAGTGGGGCATTACGCTCATTTTATTACTTGGATATTCTCCCACTTTGAAAGAGTTAGTGCCAACTAGTGGATACAATCAGATTTGATTATTTGTATGAAGAAAGTAATGTTATCTTCTACCAAGTGGTTGAGGCTAGTGTTGAGGTAAATGCCCAAGTATGTTCGAGTTGACATTTTCCATTTAAATGGATGATTGCTTGTGGCAGCCACTATTTAGTGCCTTGAGATCGGTATCACTTCACATTTCCCCCAGTTGATACTATACTCAAAGGATTTGGAGAATTTAGAAGTTGTGCTTATGAGGTACGTGATTGATTACCTTGGTTTTGTTAAGATGACCAATTTATCGTCAGCATATTAAAGGTCCTTATGTTCCCCAGCTGGTGTCATAATCCCAGAGATATCTGTGTTCTGATGAATGGCTATAGCCAGTGGTTCTAGCGTCAAGATGAATAGAAGTGAGGAAAGATTGCAGCCCTATCTGGTCCCTATATGGGTCAAAAAAATGTGTTATATATAGCTGTTACAGGCTGCAGTTGGTGTGTGTAAAACCCCTTTATCTTTGTTAAATAATTTGCCCCTCTTTTCAGTACTTGAAACAGTTAAAGCCACTCCACTATATTAAAGGCTTTCTCTGTGTCCAATAACACTGTCACCATTTCTTCTGTATAATTCTTTGCTAGCCAAAGCACATCAGTGATCATAATAAACTAGAGTAGGTAATACTGGTTTAAGTATGTTAGCCACACCTTTTGCCAATATCCTATTGTCTACATTATGTAGATAAATCAGCCTATAACAAGTACAATCTAGCACATCTTTGTCCGGTTTAAGTAACAAGGAAATATTTCCTTTGTTTCCTTTGTTCATTTCTTTTAATGGAGTTACTTCTTCTTGGATGTCTCTAAATGGCCTACAGAGCAGCAATATTAGAGCTGTTTATTGAGCTTATACTATTTTGAAGGGAACCCCTCTACCCCGGGGGCCTTATTATCTGTTAGGTCATCTATGACCATAGCAGTTTCGTCCTCTGTTATGTCTTGTTCTATTTCTTGTATCTGGACCGAGTTTAGCCTCTGTATGGGGATCTTAGACATGAAGTGCTCTGCCTTTGATATAGTGTTTAGGCATTCTGAGGCATACAGTGTTTTGTAAAATGTGCAAAATGTATCTAGTATGTCTGTAGGGTCCATGACTTTGTCACCCAGGATGTTTCTGATTGGTGATATAGTGTTGCCTCAGTTGCATAGCTAGTGTCTGACCCGCTTTTTCACCTCTCTAGTAGTGATGTTTTTAGGCATGTAAGAGATTGGGGGTATTAGTTAAGGTGGGTGATGACCCACCTTAAGCAATAACCACAATCCTAGCTAGGATGAATCACTAAAGTCACTAAAGTGAGCTGAGCTCAACCCCCTGGCAGCTATGGCACAGAGCACATAGGTTTAACTTAGAAGAAATGTGTGACGTATTTATGCAACACCAAAACAATAATAAAGTCAAAACACTAAACAAGCAAAATTTCAAAACCAATTTAGAAAAATAGAATACATTTTCAAAACATAAAATACACCACAATGACAAAAACTTCAATTAGAGGAACTGGAGATATGATTTTTTTATAACGTTTAAGTAACAAAATAGCACCAAAAACACTTAAACTTCAACTGCATCATCTCTTTGCACTTGACTGGTACCTGGGAGCAAGTTAAAGCTGACTGTGATGGAGTGCAGGTCAAATACTGAAACTAAGTTCGATCCGGTCTTTGTCTTTGCAATGGGAGTCAATAATCGTTAATGTGGCAAGGCAGCAGGCTGTGGCTAAGGAGAGCTCCATGACTTTGGATAGCCGATGAATGAGGTCTAGGTCAAGCTGTTGACTTTTGTCAAAAAAAGCACAGAGTGGGAATTTTTTTTATTTTGCATCACGAGAAGCTCCCTCGCTAGCCAGATACCTTTGGAACCTTCCCCACTGAAGATTTCTACATGCAGACTTAGTCACTTATTTAGAGCTCAGATTCTTGTTGTTGGGCAAGGCTGCAGGGTCCAGCCCAACAAAGCTCCATGAGGCTGGATACCTTCTCTCGAGGTACCACTGAATCAGTTTGCTGCTGTGGAAAAACTCTGAGATGTGCAGCCTGAATCTTCAGCCAAGCAGCAACACACATAGTCAGATTGGCTTAGCAGGTTTGTCCCAGGCCTCTAGAGATCTTTGGAGCCAAAACGTTTCCTTGTCCCATGTTTCAGAAGATGTTAGGAAGAGTACAGTCTGACGTATCAAAGGGTCCCAAGACCTTGGGAACAGAAGATGGGGTAAAGACTCACTCCCAGCAGAAACCAGAAGCAGGGTTTCAGGAACTTCCAGATGGAACTGATCATCTGTGCAGTTGAAGGAAAGGCCTCTTGTTGTTTGTTGTGTCCCTGTAGCTTGACCAGAAGGTCAGCCATATGACCCTTGAAGACCACCTCTTTTATCCTGGGTAAAAGTGAGAGAGCTGTCCAGTCTTCCAGCCTCTTTTAAGGTCTCCCACAGCAGGTTCTGTCTTCTTCTGCTTGTCCATAGGTACAGTAGTGTTCCGAAAAGGGTACTGTGGGTGCCACATTTATGATATCACCAGCCTGACTCTTGCCTCATCTCTTTCCAATGGGGTAAAAATTACCCGGGGTTACCCTACCGACAATTGCAGCATTTCCTGTGTGCCCTACTACAAACAATCCCACGTTGCCCCTTGCTACCTAAATCCCTTCTTCCCTTGTGCAGAGCCTCTGTGGCCACCCCAGAGGTTTGTCCAGGAAAATGAGTAACCCCAAAACAATGTTCTGGAGCAGCTATCTTCCCACTGTGATGGGTGACTGGTTAGCTGGGGGAACAAAGAAGGGGCTGGTGCAAGTGTCATCTGACATCTGCCTGTGACAGGGATGCCCCTTTGAAGGTAAGTAATAAGGGTGGGCAGAGAACTCCGCTCCGCCAGCGGAGTGTGCAGAGTTTTGCGTACTCCGTGCTCCACGGAGAACGCAGAGTTTGGCCAAAACTCTGACTCCGTAGTGGAGCGGAGTTAGCCAGCCCCCCTGACAAAAATTGTCTCCCTGCCTCCACCCCCCTAATAAAAAATATTTTTAAAAAATAAAAAAGGCACTTACCTCTACTGTGGCATCTCCGGGCTGCCCTCCTCCTCCTCGCAGTGGTCTCTCTCCCACAAACCCCTACGTCGGACGTACGTCTTGTGTGAACTGCACTTGCGCACATGCCCGGGGACGCCACAGTAGAGGTAAGTGTTTTTTTTCTTTTTTAATTTTTTTATTTATATTTTTTATTAGGGGTGGTGGAGGCGGGGAGTGGAGCAGAGTTTCACTGAGTTTTTTCCCAACTCCGTGGAACTCCGCATAGTGGCACTTCGCCAGCTCCGCCCGGGGTTAGTAATTAAAGTTACTGTGCACTGACAAGGTGGTCATCCTGCCACAGGACCAGAAACACCTCCTCAACCCAAGCCTTTGGCTCTGCTCCTGGAACATTTTTTAATACACACTCATTCAGGGTTAAGCACTCAGGTGACTACATCTGGAGACTAATGCAAATTAACCTCCAGAGGCTTTAGGCAGGGAAAAGGCAACATTCAAAAAGTATGTTGTCTTAATTTGACTTCATCAGTGAATTGGGATTTTAATAAATATTATGAAGTTTAAGAATTAAATTTCTAGGTAGAGATAGTATTATTAAATGTAATATTACATACCAGTTTCATCCTATGGAACAGCCAGCCTTGCTACAGTGAAAATAGCTTTTGGGAACCCAGTCACTCTAAGGACACGTGTAACATTAAGGGCCCGATTACGATGTCGTTAGGAAGGCCTCCGAATCGGATTAGGCTTTCCCAGATCCAATTCGTAGCCCTTTTTTCCAACCGAATCGTACACAGGCCCGAACGACCAAGTACGATGCGAAGATCGCGTACGCATCGTCTGAATCGTTTCCGAACCCGATCCTGTTGGTATGACTCGTTCGTAGCCGAATCGTGCTGCGCAATGGAGCCGGATTACAACCGAGCGAGTACGATGCACGATTCGGACAGCCGTATCGACTCGGTCTCAGCAAGACGAAACGGCTGTCGGAATCGTACTTCGGGGGGCCGTAGCGATCCTCCAAATTTGTCACGGGGGTGCCCATGGGTCCCCCTGATCCAAGCATGCACAGTGTGGCAGGCACCATGGGGTGCCCGCCACAGGGTGTACGCTTTTCCGCACACACCCCTTTTTTGCTATGGGAGCCTGTGTACGTGTCCAGTATACAGGCTCCCATAGAGTTCAATTGGAGTCCAAGCGAACCGAGTCCGTAAGCATACGGATGCATCGTACTTGTTTGTTCAGACTCCCGGAGCACGATTCGCTCGGACAGCCTTCCGAATCAGAGTCGTACGGAGGGCTTTCCTAGCGAGATCATAATCGGCCCCTAAATTTCTACATGTCCTAATTTTAAACACCATGCACTCTGCCTTATCAGCAGTAAGGGCAACTTAGAGAAGACTTATTAATATTTGAAATGGAGGTTTATACCTATAAAAAGGGTTTATTTTGACAGGTTAAATTGCAGTTAAAAGCTGCTTTAGTCAGGCTACAATGATAGGCCTGAAGCCATATTTTACACTGTCACTCTAGTGGATGGTGCAATAGGTGTTACAGTCTACTACTGACATTTAAAGTACAGGCCCTTGGGTACACTGTGTACCATATACTAGGGACTTTTAGGTAAGTTAATCAATTTCATCTTGGTTTTTTTTTCTTCGGAGTTTTATATAGCGCAAACTTGACCCGAAGGTAACAGGTTTCAGAGCGCTTTATATGAGCACCAGTTGCATTACATAAGGACACATTTATTTTTGTTAGGCACAGGGAGATTAAGGGCCCGATTCTGATGCGGGTTGGAAAAGCTTCCCGACCGAGGGCCTGATTCTGATGCGGTTAGGAAGGCCTCCTAACGGCATTTGCTCCTTCCAAATCGGATCAGGAACGTGTCTTCCCGACCGAGGGCCCAATTCTGATGCAGTTAGGAACAAATGTTCCCATTGAAGTCAATGGGAGTTCAACCAAATCGTATCTGGAAGCATCCGGATGCATCCTACTCCGCCGGTCGGACTTTCCCAATCCGAGTGGGTCGGACACCATTTCCCAACCGATTCGGTCGGGAAGCTTTTCCAACCCGCTTCAGAATCGGCCCCATAGTGATTTGCCCAGATTCACAGAATGTTGAGCATTGTTGCCAAGACTCTATCCCGGTTCCCCAGATTTGAGGTCGTCCGCTCTAGCCATTAGGCTACATCCTCTCCCCAAAAAAGTTAAAAGGAGGAGGAGCAAAGGCACTTTTCCTCTGCTTAGCAGGGGTAATGTGCAAGCTCAACACCCTGTAAATACAGTTAAGGCTACACCACACAAAAAAATGGCAATTTCCTACACCAAAAACTTGAAAGCTCGAAAGATCTGGCTAATATTGCTCCTACGATCCTCCTAGCTCTTGTTTTTCATCTGCACTTGATTCTGCCCCATTCTTCTCCCAACTCTCACCTGAAAGGAGTTCTGAGGCTCTACCTATGAAACCTATAAAGACATTATTCAAAAAGAAGATGTGGCGTCCAATCTAATGTTTCTTCAGAAGCTGTCTGTAAAACTGAATTTTTAAATACAGGTGAAAATGCATGTGAACATATGTTTGAGCTTGCATTTTATATTTTCATTTCTGTAGAACATTTTATTTGATGACAGCGTGTACTGTGTAAACTGTTTTGTAAATACAGCCTTTTAATTTTTTTGCACTTTTCTGGCATTATTTAAAACATCCTATTTTACAGTTTAAATATGGATGCTTAAATGTGAATAAACGATGCAGACCCGGTACTCAGATGTAATATTTTAATTTCAAACATATAGCATTACCAAAAAGTTTACCTTACATGGCTTTACACCTTTGAGAAACTATGTAGGTGGTTTTAGCCATGCTTGGTGCAGACCTAGGGGTCAATTCCGATTCGGGCCGGAAATTTCTCCGACCGAGCCGGACCCGGAGAGATTTCCGACCGAATCGGACCCGTGCAGTCCGACCGAACGAGTACGATGCGTCCGTATGTTATCGGACTCGAGTCGGTCGGACTCCCATTGAAGTCAATGGGAGCCGGTCGTACAACGCGTACGCGGGCTCCCATTAACTCAATGGGTGCAAGTCGGACAAGGGCGCCCCCTACAGAGGGTACGCGGCGAAGCGATTCGCGCCGTACACGCACAGGTAGGGGGGACCCATGGGTCCCCCCTGTGTGCGGCTCGCGTGGGTACGCGTACAGGGGGGTCCGACACGGACCCCCAAAGTACGGCTCCGACAGCTCTTACGAGCCGGAGTGCGCGGCTCGGTCGGACTGCTCGCGGCGCGCATCGTACTTACCCGGCCGGGAAACGTCTCCATTGCGCGGTGCGAGTCGAGTCCGAGCGAGTCGGTCGGAGCGGTTCGAGCCGGGAGCGAGTCGGTCGGAGCGGTCGGGACGCCCGGACGAGTCGGTCGGCGATTTCGCATCGTACTCGCTCGGCCGGACCCGCGTACGGTTCGGTCGGGAAACAGGGCTCCGAATCGGATCCGGTAAAGCCGAATCCGATTCGGAGCCCTACCGGCCGAGATCGGAATCGGCCCCGTTGTGTTTTATTTTACGTATTTCATAACATCACTGTTGTTCGCAAAGGTGTTCAAATATAATTTAAAAAAATTCTAAAGGTCATAATCTCTGAAATTTTACTAATACAATCTATACAATTCTCACTGCATGTGACAGAGAGAGGATCCAGGACCTCTCTTTTGTTATACATGATCCTTTTAGCAGCTTTATTAGACATGAGAATATTGGATTTGTATGGATGCTGTGCACAGTGAACACCACAGGACTGTCAAATACATATGCTTGTCTTTATATAAAAATAGAGCCGTCCATTGAATTCCTTCTATATAGTGCATACCTGAGTTAAAAACAAGAGTGAGAAGCCTCTCTCCCCTGATTTCAATACATTGTGTGCCAATTTAAAAAATACCTGAATAGCATTTCTTGGTGTATTTATGTTTTCTTAAGAAATCAGAAATTTGAAAAGCGTCCATTTTACAATATTTTTAAGATAATCAAGCATAATATGTATAGCCCAACTGAAAGTTGGATGTCTTGGGTGTCAGTGCTGTAATTGAGAATATTCTTGATGTAAACTTTGTAGGCATACATGTTATCACTCTGCATGATAAGATGGTCATCAAAGGTAATATCCACTTGGTTAAAATGGTTACTACAGGGTAAGCAATCATTGCACCTTTAGCATCATCTTCTATATTGGCATAGCTCACTTTGTGATTTTACAAACCAGGTGCAGTAAAGTATTGTTGAGATCCAGTTACATGTAATTGGACCCAGGCACAAAAAAACTCTATCAATGCAAGCGGGATTAAAGCAGCTAAAGACAAGACTTCCAAGTGAAAGCTCCAATTCCTCCAGAAGGGCAAACCATGAAGAACATGGTTACTGTTGTTAAGTTTTAAAAAATATTTCCTTGAGCTGAGGTTTTCTTGTTCTTTGAAGCCCTCTTATGATTTGCTGATCTTCTTTTGTTAGTGACTTTCAAAGCACATTTCTTTTTGTTTTGAGGAGCAGGCGGACTCCTCCACCTTTATGTTTTTTGTTTCCTTTCAATACTTGTATTTTTCTGAACAGAGCCCGACTCTCTCTTGGGGCTGCTTATTCATTCTTTCAGCAATCGCCAATGTCACGCACCCCACCATGTTCTGGGCAATGTTTCCAATGGCAGATTTAACAGGGGCCCTTGCAATTTCATATCCTTGTCTCAAGAAAGGCATAGCCCTTCCAAATAAACTACAGATATAGCCTCCAGTCCTGCGCCATACATAACAGGGGTACCTTCAAAGAATGGGGGCCTGCCATATCCTGCCTGGTGATGGTAATATTACATGTAAAGGTTTGGGGTCACTGTATGTTTTCATAAACACCATGAAGACTTCTTAAATATTCGCTGTCACATCATGGCCTGAAATTAAGTTTCACAACCACTTTCCTGTATGTAAATGTCTCTGGCTCAGACGGGTCATTGAATATTATGATGTCAAAGTTGTTCTTTGAAATTAGTACTCACTCAGTGTTCAATATTCTGAATATTACCCATCGTGTTATTTTCCCCATCACCTATACCCATCTTAACATAAGGGAATAGCTGTCTTCATTCCTCTGTGGCTCTATAATATTGTCATTATAGTAGAGAGTATAGAAACCACTATTAATATAGGGGCACGTAGGGTCGGGAGCTGTTACTATTGGAGCAGGATCAATGCTGATTTCCATATGACTCTGCCTAATGTGAGGTGGAATTTTGGGAAAAAGAATGATCGGATGGGATGCAGCCCAGTTAATTACCAGTTGCTGAGAAAAATACAACCATCCCACCCATCCCTTTTTCTGTACTTGCAGCACACATGCAAAGATTTAAAAATAAGAAAAGATGAAAACATTTCTCTTCATTATGCCTTCCTTGAGTAGGGGTGAGGTTTTGACATGAACACCTGCCTAATAATATTAGAAGAAAGGGTTTTGCTTCAAAATTTATGGCTGGTTGCATGGAAACACCCATGTACCACCCATGGAATGCCCCATTGTCAAAAAGAAGTTCAAATTGAGACGCGCGAGCGCGCAAAACAAGATGGCCGCCGCCTGCTGAGCTCCGCTCGTTTTCCCTCGTTTTTCGGCATAAAACGACGATTTTCAGGTCAAATAAGTTGTTAAAATGAGGTCGCTGTGCTCCTCAGACATTTACCTGGCGGTGTGAAGCTTTTCCAGGTCTGCTCTTCGTTGGAGGTGGAGTTTTGCTCTTTCTTACATCTGCTCCCAGCCTTGCTCTGAGATACTGCCTGGATTGTCTGTCAGGGGGGCGGAGTGAGTGCTCAGGAAAGGGCCTGGTTTTGGCCTAGCCCCTCCCACAATCAGTTTTAGCTGCTGCACCTTGCCTATTTTCAAGCTTTCTCTTCATAACTAATACAATATTGCCAAGATTTTTCAACAAATATTACGCTTTATTATTTTTTGTATTTATTGCAAGGTTATCTATTCCAGTATAAATATGGATCTTAAAAATGCGCAAACTCCTGTTAACAAGAGGAAAAATCAGATTTCGCCTCCTCCTGCCAAAGCTAAGGCGGTTGACTCAAGTGAACCTTCTTTGTCACTAATTCTTGATGAAATTCAAGCACTACGTGCCAACACAGACTCAATTGCAACAGAGATTAAAAACTTGCGCAAAGACATGGCAAGTATGTCAATGAAAATTTCTGATAATTCAATTAAAATAAATGACAATAAAGCTAAGCTTGATGCTTTCTCTCCACTTGTGGCTAAAATTTCTCCTATGTCTGCTCTCCTCCTGGATATGGAAAATCGCAATAGACAATATATTTTGTGCATCTTTAATTTGCCGGAAGACATTGAGGGTTCCAATTGCAGATTATATTTGGAGAATTTGATTCACGGCCTTCTGAACATCAAATTTTCGGAAAAATTTGAAATTGATAAGGCACATAGGATTCCTTCACATCGTAATCCTCGCCACACAAAACCTCGACAGATGATCTTTAAATTTCTTCGTCATCACCACTTGATTTTGATAAGAAAAGCAGCTCGAGAAATTCCTTCTTTGATGGTTAATGGTCACAAAATTTTTATCCATCAAGACTTTGCCAAGGAAACTGTTTCTATTCGCAAGGAATTTACTGCTCTTCGCCCTCAGCTTAGAAGTCTTGGTTTTAAATAAGGTCTTTTTGATCCATCAACAATGCGCATCTGGAAAGACACGTTCTCTAAATCCTTCCAAAGACCTGATGATTTAAGATTGTTCTTGGATCAGCATTCACAACACTCAATGGATACTCACGACTCTGCGATCTGAACATAAGTTTTACGCATGTTCCTGACAAGTCTTATGATTTTACTCACTGGGGCTCCAGCGATCTTCGGTCATGCTTGTAAAACGTGTGTGCGTTTCATTCCTGTTATTAATGTTTAATGTTGTTCGTCTTTTTCTTTATCCTGTCTCCTTTCTTTTTCTTCCCTTTTCTTTCTTTATCTAATGTTTTGGAGTTACTATTTCCTTCTTTTTATATACATCTTTGTCTCCTTTTCTCATTATTCTATTTCTTTCTTTTTTACAATGGCTAGTGTTCATAATATTAAAATAGTCTCTTTAAATGTTAAGGGATTACGTCATCCTATTAAACGTACGAAAATTTTAGATTATTTGGCTGGTTGTAAAGCGGATATTTGTTTTATACAGGAAACTCATATAGATGATAACATTTTAGAATATATGAAAAAAAAATGGGTTGATAGTATTGTTTCTTCGCCTGCAATTGGAAAGAAAAATGGTGTTGCTATCCTTTTTGCAAAGCGTCTTCATTGCCAAATTCTGAGTAAATTTTCAGACACAGAGGGAAGATACGTTATTGCTAAAATTAAAGTTCAGAATAACGTTATGTTTTTATTAAACGTTTACGGACCCACTGCAGATGATCCCCATTTTTGGTCGGTCCTGGCAACAGAAGTTCTCAAATTGGGTAAAGTTCCCCTCATACTTGGAGGAGATTTTAATGTCATATTTGATCCATTAGTAGATAGATTGTCTCATACTAAATTTCGGCCTCCTAAAGTTTTTTTGCTTTTAAATCATTTCTTCAAACTACAAAACTAGTCGATATCTGGAGATTACATTTTTCCACGGAAAAATTGTTCACATTTTTTTCTAATCCACACAATTCTCATTCTAGACTTGATTATTTATTAGTTTCCAGGCAATTAATTAACTCTGTGGTTACTCCTACTATTGGAAATATTAATATATCGGATCATGCCCTGATTTCTTTTATTTTGAAACTGAACTCTAATGTTACAACTCAATCCAGATGGAGAATGAATTCTAGTATTGCCCTAAATGAACAAAATAAACCTAAACTCTTAGATGCTAGTCATGATTATTTTATTTTTAACCCGGAAGGCTTTACTTCTATGGTGAATAGATGGGACGCCTTTAAAGCTTATATTAGAGGGGCTACTATTTCACTTATGGCTCATGAAAATAAAACTTTTAATGCTAATATTAAAAATTTAGATAAGCAAATTGCAAAATATGAGCGACTTTTTATTACATCTAATGATCCCCAATACAGATTTAAATTGCAAAAACTTAGATATGAGTTTAACAGAAGAGCTGGTATTCAGCTTTCGAATTCTAAAGCCAAATTTGCTTTCAATGCCGGACGACTTCTAGCCAATTATTTACGCATTAAAAAAGATAAAACACAAATTAATTCCATTCACGGTTCTAATGTAAAAATTGCCCTATCCCAAAATGATATCGTTAATGAATTCCTGGATTTTTATACTAATCTATATAACAAACCTAATTTTGATGATGCCGTCTTAATTGATTCGTTCTTATCCAATTGTGGTTTACCTAAGATCTCACAATCTGATAAAATGAAACTTGATTTACCTATTACTCAAGATGAAATTTTGTTAGCTATAAAATCTCTCAAAAAGAATAAATCCCCTGGCCCTGATGGTATTCCAGCTGAGTTTTATAAAGAATTTCAGTTACAGCTTCTCCCTCATTTACTCCAACTTTTTACTTTTTTGGGTTCTACGGGTACGACTACTGGATCATTTACTGAGGCTCTAATTATTGTATTACCCAAACCTAATAAAGACCCTACTCTGGTGTCAAATTATCTACCTATTTCTTTAATAAATCAAGCTTGTAAATTGTATGCTAAAATACTTGCCTCTAGATTATCATCTGTGTTAGAATCTATCATTCATTCAGATCAATCTGGTTTTATGAAGAATAGGTATTCAGCCAATAATACTAGAACTTTGTTGCATGTTATTGAACAGGGACCCACCTTACCCTTACCATCAGGTATCCTAGCATTGGACGCTGAAAAAGCATTCAATAAAATCCATTGGCAATTCTTATTTCATACTTTATTGTCATTTAATTTTGGTGATATCTTTATACGTATGATCTCGGCGTTATACTCTTCTCCTATTGCTCGTTTATTTATTAATGGCCAAGTCTCTAATCAATTTTCCCTCTTTAGAGGTACAAGACAAGGTTGTCCCCTTTCCCCCCTTTTGTTTCTTCTTGGTATTGAACCCTTACTTGTTGCTATTAGAAAATGTGATAATATTACAGGTATTAATATTAAGGATGTTACCATTAAAACTTTAACATATGCTGATGATGTATTATTATTTATTAGTAATCCTGTATCTTCATTCCCTTCCCTATTTGAAATTATTTCATCCTACTCCACAGTTTCTGGATATAAGCTAAATACTAATAAAACAGAATTATTTCCTGTAAATATTTATTGCACTCATGATATGATACCTATGAATGATATTATTTGGCAAAAACATAAATTAACATATCTTGGAATTGAATTTTGTTCGTCTATGAAATCAACTATATCAATAAATTGTGACTCCATCATAAATTATATTAAAGATAAAATAACCAAATGGTCTTCACTTCGACTGTCATGGTGGGGTAAAATGGATTCTATAAAAATGAATATTGCACCAAATTTTTTTTATACACTTGCCATGATTCCTACTCAATTTCCGCTCAAGTTTTATAAAACAGTAGATAAACTCCTTTCCAATTTCCGTTGGAATAAAAAAACACCTCGCATCAGCTATAAAAAATTAAAGATACCCAAATGTAATGGAGGTTTTGGTTTACCTGACTTCTTTTATTATCATAAAGCTTTTATTTTAAAACAAAGCTCTATTTGGTTTAATCACTCTTTTTTACATAATCCTCCTGCTTGGCTTTTTAATTGAAAAATCCTTAATAAATCCTTTTCCACTACCCACGATGTTAACTATGTCTAATAAATCTCCATTTTTGCATAAATCTGTGATTCTAAAATCCACCAAACTAATTTTTAATGATTTAGATTTAATTTTTCAATCACCTATATCTTTGACCGAAGATATGTCATTATGGCATAACCCAATTATAAAACTTAATAGAAATGTTAGATTTTGGTCTTCATGGATTAAAGCTGGTATTTTTTACCTTAAGGATGTTTATCACAATAACGCTTTTGTTCCTTTTGATATTTTGCAATCAAAATTTCATTTACCTTCTTCTGATTTTATCAAATATGATTCATTATGTAACTCTATCCTAGACTCATTTCCTCAATGTGTTCCTTGCAATGTTAAATCAGATTTATCAACTTATATTCAAACTGTTTCTACTTTACCTCATGGTGTTTCTAATCTATATAAAAAAATGTCCATCTCTCACGGTTCCAACATTGATGTGATATCGACTTATTGGAATAATGAACTTTTAATCTCTTTATCAATTGATATATGGAAACCTATTTGGCTTAATAATATTTCTGGTTGGTTACCTGTTTCGCTATACAAAACGAATTCTTATATTTTATATAACTGTTTATGGACTCCGTATCGATTATTTCAAGCTAAACTTCTCCTGTCTCCAACTTGTTGGCACTGTAATTTACAGAATGGTTCATTACAGCATATGCTTTTTGAATGTCCTTTGGTTTTTAAATTTTGGACTGAAGTCTGGGTTATTCTAAAAGATATTTTTAAGTTTCAAGAGGATGTTTCATTCAAATTGATAATTTGTAAATCAGTTGTTCTTTCACAAAAAGTCAATGCGCTAGAAAGTAAATTGTTCAATTTTCTACTATCAGCCGCTTTAAAATCCATTACAACATGTTGGAAAGATGTTTCTTCATTATCTGTTAACGCTTGGTGGTCTTGGGTTATTTTTACAAGAAAAGGAGCTCAGTTATCTCTTAGTGGTATTAGTCATAATTCCAACTCCTATCATTCTTTTTGGACTCCTATTGATATCTATTTATCTTCTTAATAATTGTGTTAATCTATGATATATATTGTTATTATAGGTTTCAAGAGTTTTGAGTTTTAAGTCTTAGTAACTCTACTTCATTATTATTATAATTATATTTAGAGATGTTCCCACTCCTCTTCCCTCATTTTATGTTCTGTTTGTGTAATTTTGATATGCATGATATACCTATTCCAATTTAATTGATGTTCTCATGATTTTTCTATAGTTAATGGGTACTTATTTGGTACTATTTTATGTATTGTTTTTTGTTATTATGGTATTATTATGAAAATTTCAATAAACTATTTTGAACACAAAAAAAAAAAAAAAGAAGTTCAAATTAGCACATAGTGGGAATGTTCAAATGGAAATCCTGATTTGCCTTGGGTATTAAATCCCAAACAAGCTCTATGTGATGGGTTTGTTTCACATCTAGTAAATCAGGGCCCTTGTTTTGTCTTCTGTATTATTACAAAATAATGCATGTTTAGAATCTAATTAAGCAACATTAGAAGTATAATGTATAAAGTAGCCAAGTGCTGTGCCTAGTTCAAGATCATGCTGAAGGAAAAGAGAGTCATTGAGCAAGTCACAGTTGGTCACAGGTATCACATGACGACTTCTCATCTCTCTCCACCTTTTGCAGAAACACTTAAACACATTTGGTAATCAGCCTGGGAATTAGTCCCAAGTCTCAGATCTTGGAAGCACTCTTCAAAGTAGCTCCCTCAAAAGAGCATGACAAATAGTGTGACCTAGTCTACAGGTCTGAATTCGGGAAGTATCCAGGGCCAGATAGGCCTTTTATTCCACTGGGCATTTACCAGGTGGACTGGAGCCTTTGGAGGCTGGATTTGAAAGCCAAGAGCCGCTACTGGTTCCTCTTTCACTTTCCCCAGCTCCCAAAGGTTAATTGCAGGAGGCACAAGGAGGCTTCAAGAGAGAAAGAAAGAGAGGGAGGGAGCCAGAGAGGGAGGGGGAAGGTAGAGAAAGCATTCAGAGGGAGGTGAGACAAGAGAGGAGAGAGAGAGTGAATGGTGGATGAATAGAAAGAGATTGTGTAAGGAAGCAAAGAGAGTGGGGCTGGTTTGAGCATTATTGCTAGGGCTGCTTTGCCCCCCACTCCATCATTAGCAGTATCTCTATCCACCTGAATATTTCCCTCCTCTCTCAGGCTGCAGGAGACAAATCTGTTTTACTAAGTCCTGGAATATGTTTTCACTTTTTTAGCATGGACAGCCAAGAAATTGTGCCTCTAGAAAAGGTGAACTGTGAATTGGCCAGAAGGCTGAATGTTTATTTATAAACAGTGAAAGGTGGGCCAAATAAGTTCCATGACAAACAGCTATCAAAGTTGTACTGTCACTCCTGTGTCCTGGGGAACAGGAGGGAGTCCATAATGTGTACTTGGTTTTGTACCACTCTCTCTAATCAAGGGATCTTGCATCTCAAGCAGCTGAGGGCACTATACATGCGGGAAAGACAGGCAGTCCATATCTTTTGTGACTGTATACAGCAGGAATCGTGCCCTTGGCCACAGTGCTTTGACCATGATTTGTACCTCTATAGACAGACTGACATGTTTGAAACTGGCTTCCGCACGGAGGAGCCATCATGCACCATTAAAAGATATATTTTTTCTAACCGGTCACAAGCACTTGGCTTAACATTATTTTTAAAACAAAAGTGGTAAAAGAAAAATCATGCAAGGGAACATGTAGTGAATGGGATACAGCACTTCTGAGTACCACTGAGCCTTATGAAGCACCCTACCACCACATATAGATGCCTTTGTAAGACACACACACAGTAACACACACAAAAACACACGCATATCTCATTCACTCATGGGCATTTTTTGTATTTTTTTTTAGAGTTTTATATAGCGCGAACTAGACCTGAAACTATCAGGTATCAGAGCGCTTTACATGAGCACCAGTTCCATTACAGATGGACACATTCATTTTTGTTAGGCACGGGGAGATTAAGTGATTTGCCCAGAATCACAGGGTGATGAGCATCCCTGCCGAGACTCAAACCCAGTTCCCCAGCTTCAAGGTAGACCGCTCTAGCCGAAGGATACATCCTCTCCCCAATTGAGTTGTCCAGTCATGACAGTCTACATGGATTTACACAAAGAGAGGCAGGCAGCTTCCTAATTGAGATGCAGCCCAAAGTCTGTACCTCACAACTATATTTCAGGAGCCACCAACCAGTAGTCGTGTTTTGCCTAGTGATTGGGATGATAGGAGCCCATTATCAAGAGTATCTCTTTGGGCATGCCCCTATTTCCCAACAATTTCTAGTACTCTGTTGGTGAGCAATGTACAAAAACATGCAAAACACCTGCCTGGGTCACAATCAGAGCAACTGTCAAGTATATTATGAGCATGAGTTATGAACTCAAAATATACTTTGTTGGCTTAAATAGGAAAATGAGGAGGAGGACCGAACTGAGGCTTTCTACCTTACAGCTTGGCCATATTTCTCCTCTGCTTGACTAAAGCAAACCATTTATGGATATTTTTTTCATTCATTTGTTTAAAATATTTAAAGGCTCCAAAGCATTACATTTTTTGATGAATCCTGAATTGTGATGGCCCTGTAGTGGTAATTTATTTATTATCTAGAAGACTGTGGAATGTTTTGTTTGTGCACTTTGTGTATGATTTTCTATGATAAAGATAACGTTGTTTTGTAGACGTGATGTCTCAATAGCTATAAATTATTTTTACATTTGAATTAGTGAATATTGGATTATAACTATGCCTTTTCTGTCATTATAGGCCATATTCTCTCTTTGTCTCAGGAAAGAAGATGGTCATTTACATAATATGCAATGGTATCAACAACACACACCTGTAAGAAAGGGGATTCTTATTGATTATTTTTAGTGGGGATCACCCACCTCAAAGAATAATAACACCAACTTGTCAGGGTGAACCCCAAAAGTCAGTATATTAACCTGAGCTCAACCCCATGGTATCTACAGCACAAAGTAGAGAGGCTTCACTTAGGGCAATGTGTAAAGTATGTATACAGTGCCAAAGCAGTAATAAAGTACGAAATCAAGCAATAACAATCCCAAAGTGCATTAGAAACATAGAGTACATTTTATTAAAATGAATGACACCAAAATGACAACTATCCAATGGGAGAAACCAGAGAAATTTGTTTTTAAAGTTTAAGTAGCATCTAAAAGCACAAAGTGCCAATGATAGTCTATAGCCGCAGTAGACCGCGACCTAGGCTCAACTTGAGGTCGACTGCAATGGACCCCAAGGTCAGCTACACCATTTGGGACAGTCCAGTAAAAATTTTTACCTTCTGATTTAATCTGCAAATTGGAGGGAAATGTCCTCTAGCAAGGTAAGGCAGCAGAATGTATCTGGTGAAGTTGATGCAACAGCCATTGGTCAACGTCCCACTGAAGCCATTGGTTTAGGCAAGAAAAGCTCAGATTGGGATGCATTTTAATTTCCCATCCACCGAGGTCCAATCATCGCCCGGAATATGTTTCATTCATTCGGTCAGTCATGATTTTCTTGTTGGAGCTTAGTCTCTGAAATGGAGGCCCTTTTCTTCCAGTGGCAGAATACAGCATGCTGTATCCCAAAAGGTCTCCACAGAGTCACATGCCTTCTTGCCAAGGGTCCACTGAAACTGATTTGCTGGTGCGGAGCAGGTCCAAGTGGGACAAACCTATTTCTTCAGTCCAGTGATGTTGCCCCTTCTCTGAATTGGCTCTGGCGGTTGGTCACAGTCCAAAAACGTTGTGTGGGGGTTGAAACTGATATCTTTGATATGGTTTTCCCCCAGCTTTTTGCCTTCAACCCTCCTGTTTTTGCTGACTTCGTTTTTGCTGGCCTTAAGACTCTATGGTAGGCCTAAACAGCCAATAGGGCAGAATGTAGTGTATTTCAAACGTTGGACATGTACATTTAACTTTTATATAAGTGAAAAATTCTTACATTTGTTTTTCTCTACTGGAAGGCTTACCTCTAAGATAACATTGGGTTGCCTTATTATATTTAATATGTGATAACTTTGAAATGGGAGCAAGTAGGGATGCTGAGTTTGGTCTCCAAAGAATTGTAATTTAAAACCTTCTTTAATGTTAAAGTTGGATTTTAAGTCACAATTCTGAAAATGACACTTTTAGAATGTTGGCATTTTCTTGTTCTAACAATGTTATACCTGCAGCCTGCATTCTGAGTCACATGACTAGGTGTAGCTAGCAGTTGGTCTCTGTGTATTACTCCCAAAAAGTGAGACAAAGTTGAAATTGGTGTTGGCATGATGGGCCATCTCTGATTTGATAGGGGGTGGATCTGTCACATACCACACTTGCACATCAAAAAGACTCACAAAGGGCTTCATGCTAGTCTTTTGTGTCCCCAGATGAACTGGGTCCATGGCAGTGAGGAAGGAAATTCCAGACACCTCTGCTTTCAGGAAGACTAGAGAAGCTTCTCCTCCTTCGAAGTGAGCACCAGGTATAAATATTGGCCCCTCAGAGTCAAATCTTCAGTACACCTTTGAACCTGAGGGAGGCTCATAATGACTACTGTGCTGCTGTGCTGCAAGAAGGACTGCTACTCTGCTGTCCTGATACTCTGCTTCCCTTCTGCCTGAGTGAGAAGGACAGGACCTGTACCTTGAATCCAGGACCACCAGAGTAACCCCAAGGGCCTCAGGGACAAAAAAGGCTTCAACCACCTTGAAAACTAGAACCCTGAACCCAGACTCTAACAGCTGCTAATCCTGCCTGCAAAGGGTCCCACCCTAGTCCTGGATCCTTGGAAGTGGACCTGAAAGTGCTCTGCCAGTCCAGCTATGGTACTAGAAGAACCTACACAACGCATCGTCTCACAGTTTTGCATCAAAACTGCTGCTGCACAATGCATCCCTAATGCAGAATCTCGCAGCTCCTCCGAACCACCTCTGTGTAACGCTCCTCACTGCAAGATCTCACATTGTAGTCCTGCAGCTTCTTAGAACTGCTGCTGAATGACACATCCTCGATGCAGGACCTCACGCTTCTTGCTGTATGATGCATCCTCAACGCGGTAACTCACAATGCTCCGCAATCTGGATTTAAGGAACCTTGTTCAGCAGACAAAACTTGGTCTCTGTATCTGGCCCACGCTCCATCAAGGTAGGCCTGAATTTGTGACTTTGTCCTGGTCTGGTGCGACCAGGTAAATACAGTTGGAGCTTTGTGCTTTTAAGCACCATTTTACCTTAACCATTTAAATTCCATATGGTTATACTGATTGGATTTTTGTTGTTTTGGTGTCGCGTAATTTATTAAATCTTACCTTATTTTTCTAAATTGTTGTGGGATTTTTCTTGTGCTGTGTGTTCATTTTATTACTTTTGTGTGCTGCATGAACACATTGCCTCTAAGTTAAGCCTGACTGCTTTTGTGCCAAGCTACCAGAGGGTTTAGCACAGGTTAATTTGAGGTTTACTTGTGTTTCATCCTGACAAGAATGGCAGTTGCTGCTTGAGTAGGGTTTCACCCCCTGAACCAGTAACCCAATTTCCTACAATGGGTAAATCCCTTTGTGCTCAGGTCTTCATCTATGACTCCCAGACTTCAGGGGAGGTTCTTAGGACTTTATGGCTTGATCCAGGAAAGTCCATGAGCAGGACCCAGTATAGGTCAAGCTAGGACTGGGCAACTAGTAATCCAGTAAAAAAGTGACTCCTCATTTTTTTGTGTCCCTATAGCCGCACAGGCGATCAGAACATGGACACTTGGAGTCCACTCCTTTGTCCGGGGAGCAAGGGAGTGCAGACCCCATCCTTCAGGGTGGATGTAAGGACCAATCTAAATTGACTTTCGGGTCGGAAGTATAGCCGAAAAAGAGAAATTCACTAATAAATAAATATTAACTTTTGGGGAGGCAAAAACAGAGATGAGGATATCATCATAACCTTTACTATGGATAAGAGGATACATTTTGGATGACTTTCGGGTCGGAAGTACAACTGAATTAGAGAACTTCCAGAACTAGTGTTTTAGCCCTGAAGAATTTGCTGTATTACTTCCTGATAACGCGACGAAACACATGTCGGCTAAGGTTGTTAAAGCTCCATTGGATTGTAAAGGAACCTCATATACGAAAAAAGAAATATTAAAAACAAAGGATCGAGAAAACAACTGTTGTTTTATCTTCCTGTCACTTGACTTAACACTATTAGCGTGTGCAGGGGATTATTGTGTTCCCTAAATCTATTGTCCTGGCTGCTATTGGATGCTTGCATCAATTTCAAAATCACCTGCATAGCACACAAGCCGGTACAATCAGGAATCCCAAGTTAACTGCTGGAAAAACTACCTCCCACATTGAAACATAAACCAACAATAGGAAAACGTGATTGGCACTAGAGATTTCCAAACCGATGAACGCCAATACCACAAAGAAGTCTTCCCTTGCCTAACTGCAGAACTATGGATCCAGATCCCTAAACCCATGAGAACAATTATAATCACCTGTAAAAAATCTAAAAGCATACCCTTGCAAGCTCTTAATACCATAGATTTCCCCTTTCTGTTATGATAATTGTGATTCTGAGTAATAGATATATTGCCATATATATCAAGAGTGTGGCCCAAAATGTGGCCACAAATTGCCTTCTGTGGTGACAAAAGACAGGGTAGGTCTGGTGTAACGTTCCTTTCTAACCCTGGGCGGAGTTTGCGGAGTTCCGCGTCCACCGCACTTGCGGAGCTCCACGAGCAGCGGAGTTTCTTTAGATAAATGCAGTTTGCGGTGATTGTCAGTGCCAGGTGCTTGTCCGCACTGTGCAATCATCGCGAATGGCATCACGCACAGCACAAGCGGTCGCTGCTTCTTTTCTGCCGCTCGAGTAGATTTTTACTCGAGCGGCAGCTTTCTCAACGCGAGCGGGCGCTTTCTCAACACAAGCGGTCGCGAGAATACGCGACCACTCGCAATGAGAAATCTGACCGCCCGCATTGAGAAATCTTGCCGGGAGGTGGATTTTCCTTGCTCGCCAACTTGACATTGATGAACGCGAGCGAGGAAAAAAACTCCGCTCCGCAACGCGTTTTTCGGAACTCCACGAGCTCCGCGTAATGCGGAGTGCGGAAAACTCCACAAACTCTGCGAGAGGAGCAGAGTTCACTGCCCAGACTTATTCCTTTGTCTATGCAGGAGGCACAGCCCTTGGATGTGTAAGTCGGGCTGATTATAGTCCCTCCACAGTCATCCTACCCTGATGGTCCATCCTGTCCACACCTAAGCTCCCTTTATGTTACTGTCTGGAAGCAATACACAAACTCCACCAGCAGAGCCATTCACAGTCATGTGACCCAGGACCCTGACAGAAGGCAAAAATGGTTGGGACAAGAAAATGGCAACTTTCTAGAAGTGGCATTTTCAGATTTGTGACTTAAAATCTGACTTTAACACTAAAGGGGATTTTAAATTGCAATTCATTTGAGTTTAAACATCATGTCTCTATTAGGGCTGGGTGGAAAACTCTGCTCCACTGGCAGAGTTTGTGGAATTTTGGCACTCTGCACTCCACTTGGAGTGTGGAGTTCAGCAAAACTCTGCCAACTACCTGCGGAGCAGAGTTTACCTGCGTGTGCTCACCCCCTTAGGAATTCCATCAATGCGTTCTTGTCTCGATTATGCGCAGTGCACACGTTCTGTCACACCGTGCCATTTATCTAGGTGAACAATGGGGAGGAGGTACCAAAGCGAGGTGAGGCTGGGAGATCTAAGCACAGGACAAGTGTGCCTGCTAGCTGCAGCTCCTGCCTCAGATTCCCACCAAGCACTGACCCTCACACAGCTTCGGGCCAAGACACTGCCAGTGCAGAGGAGGCAAGATTTCACCCAGCTGTATACAAACCCCATGACTCAAACTCTTGGTTTTGGCAGATCAGACCGTATTTCTGTTCTGACTAGGCCTAGTGACGTCCCTGCATGGCTTCAGTTTTCCGATACCTGGACCAGCAGCCTTCCTTGTTGGTGTCTCTCTGGGCTGCAGAAATGCTGCATCATCTCTGCAGGTTCCTGGGCCTTAAAGATGATGCGTGCTGAGGACCCCAACCTGCAGCCCCTTTTGGAGACCTAGAGGAAAACAGATTGGCCTCACAGACGGAGAGGACAGATGCCTTCCTGCTTCCTCACCCTGGCTAAGTAAGTGAGAAAGTGTCGCTTATCTTTAGTGACCGCATTTTTTAGCCTTATCGGGTGCAATTTGAATGCAGTGAGTTGACATTTCAGGAACATCAATCCCTTAACCAAAGTGAAACAGTTGTATTCCTTCTTGCATCTACAAGGCAGCTCAGAAAGAATAATACTTGGTGAAAACACTCAAACAGCACATAAAGAAAAGACAATTGATAGTTGCAAATAATTAGAGTCTGTTTTCTTTATGAACTGGTACACTCCTTTTGTGCATATTTCTTTCATGTTTATTATTACCTAGGAAATGCTTAAAAATCACTGCCACTTCCAGGTCAGTGTATGACTTTGACAAAGACCGTGCTGTCGAAACGTGTCATTCAATAAATACTTTATTCTCTTCAAAAATCCTGAGTGCGACTCTTTCTCACGGACGTGGAACGTAAGGATACGTTTATACTACAGTCGGTCCAGCGCCCGCCTGTCTGCACCAACCTCGCCTGGTGGATGTGATCGGTAGAAAGGCTGGACTTTGCCTAACGATATATATATATATATATATCCACACACGTAAACCGCCAAACAATCGTCGCTCTCAGCAGTGCGGGTGCGGCAGCTCGCGAAGGCGGTCCCGCGGTAATACTTTCGAACACCAATGTCCCAGAACAAGACACATAAGGCTGCGCACTCGGGCTTGATATGCACAAATCAGTTTATTCCAGCTCACTCTAGGAATCAGGAAGCTAACACATGCGTTCCGGCAACCTGGCCTTCATCAGTGTTAGTTAACACATAATTCATTACCTTTAAATAACAAAATATTTCATTTGTCAGGAAAATCATTAACAGAAACAAACAAAGGACTTTAGAAAAGCTCGCTCATGAGTATTTTTGTGGCGGCCATCTTAACCAGGCTATTGTTAATACCTTGTGTTGTGCAAATAATCGATTTACATAAACATTTGGAAGCCCGGGCTCCATACATTAACATTGTTACTAAATCATTGCATGATGTTGCCAACATTTTATGGTTATAACCACCCCAAATGGTCCAAATAGTTCATTTCGGGCCACTGTCCGTGGTATAATTCATTGACATGGATCACGACAAATCCAATGTGAAACCATGTTATACTTTAGAAAATGACGCCCTTAATGGGTATTTGAAGCCCTCAAAAAATCATATGTGTAATACTGTCAACACAACCAAAAAATAGAAAAGCCACATATATTAGAAATATATCTAGCGGTTAGACGGCTCATTTCTCATGCAGAAGGAGTGATATTTGCAAAGTGTGGAAATAACAAACTTCATCAATGATCCAAAAAGTTCATTGTAGCATTTGGGGTGGTTATAACCGTAAAATGTTGGAAGCATCATGCAATGATTTAGTAACAATGTTAATGTATGGAGCCCGGGCTTCCAAATGTTTATGTAAATCGATTATTTGCACAACACAAGGTATTAACAATAGCCTGGTTAAGATGGCCGCCACGAAAATACTCATGAGCGAGCTTTTCTAAAGTCCTTTGTTTGTTTCTGTTAATGATTTTTCTGACGAATGAAATATTTTGTTATTTAAAGGTAATGAATTATGTGTTAACTAACACTGACGAAGGCCAGGTGGCCGGAACGCGTGTGTTAGCTTCCTGATTCCTGGAGTGAGCTGGAATAAACTGATTTGTGCATATCAAGCCCAAGTGCGCAGCCTTATGTGTCTTGTTTTGGGACATTGGTGTTCAGAAAAAAAAAAAATATATATATATATTACCTACTGGCGGTCGCCAGTAGGTAGTTATAGTTAGAACCTAGTTTTCATAGGAAAAGCATTTTTTGATTTGCTAATAACTTTGGCGTCGTTTGATGAATCTTCCTGAAATTCTCCAAAAACAAATTCTATCCAGGTCAG